>BQMB01000949.1:0-360000 GCA_027943415.1 Closterium sp. NIES-67 | reverse complement strand
GATTCCGTGACCTAACGGAATACCCTAGGCTTAGCGAGAGCCCTGTCCCTCTCCCCGCACGGAAGTACGGTGGCGAAGGGATGCTAAGACGAGATGGGGGGTTGGAGAAAAGAGATATGGGAACCTAAGGACATGCATGGATGTGGTCATTCGCTTGTAGTGAAACGCTTGTGTTAACAGGGTTGGGGGGAGAGATAAAGAGCGGACACAGGGTGGGGAGAGAGGAAGGGAGGGGAGGGGAAAGGAGGGAAGGCGAGGGGAGCGGAGACGAGGGGAGGTGAGGGAAGGAGGAAGAGGAGAAGGAAAGCAAGGATTGGTAGGGGGGACAGAGAACACACCTGTACCCTCTGCGATCCTTGATCGTGCTCTTGCATTGGTCCTGGAGTAATGAGAAACAAGTAAATGAGATAAACATGAAGGTGGATAGACAAAATAAATTAGAAAAAGGTGTGGGTCTCACGTCACTCCCCTCCCTTCGGTTGTCCCGGTCGAGGATTCGGCCAACTCAGGTGGCCTTGCGGCGCAGTTCGCGCCGCCTGTCTCTCCCCTGGTGTCTCCTCCTCCGCCGTCGCAGTCGCCACCGCCGCAGCATTCGCCGCCGTCGCAGCATCCGTCGCCGCCGCAGCAGCCGTCGCCGCCGCAGCAGCCGTCGCCGCCGCAGCAGCCGTCGCTGCCGCAGCAGCCGTCGCCGCCGCAGTAGCTGCCACTGCCGCCACAGAAGCCGTCTCTGTCGCAGCAGCAGCAGCTGCTCATGGACTCTGGGGGTGTTCGCGTTGAGGAGGGTGCTAGTCCTGGGGTTCCTGTTGGGGCTTGTCCCAGCGGGCTTGGGGGTGGCACCGGTACTGAGAGGGTTCTTGCTCTGGGGGTGCTGGATTGGAGTGTTCCGAGGTCGCCGCGGTGCAGCTGGCAATCCAGGTGTCAACGTCGAGCAGCAGCAGCAGCAATCGCCAGCGGTGTCCGCCCTTCGCCTGCTCGGCCTTCTATCCCCAAACCACTCGCCTGCGCCTCCCCTGCTTCCTTCTCCCCTTCCTGCCCACGGTCCCCTGTTTCCTTCGCCGAACTCGTCCCCGGCCCATTTCCCACCTCGTACCCCTCCTGTTACTCATCCTCTGTCTCCTGACCCGATGCCTCTGTCTCACGTCTGGACTCACCGTCCCTCGCGTGCTCGTCTTGTCTCTCCTGCTCAGCGTTCTCACCCTATGTTGCTTCATTCCTACGCGTCCCGTCCTCCCCTCCTGCCTTCCCCTCTTCCGTTGTTGCTCTTTGTCGCGCCTCCCCCTCTGTATAAATACCTTCCTGCTCCTCATCCTCTTGTTCCTTGGGTCCTTGCCTCCCTCGTTACCGACCCGTCTGTTCCTGTCTCGAGTCTTGACGCTCTTGTCGCTGTTGTCGCTGATTTTGCCTCTACCGACCGCCTTGACTACGCCACCGCTCTGGTCTCTGACCCTGTCCGTCCTCCGTCCGTTGAGGGTGCTCCTCCCCTTAGCAGTGACATCCTAGAGGACAGGCAGTATGATCTTGCTTTCCTCTCGAAGGCTGCTCCCCATCTCTGTTCCATGCTGCTAGTCCTTGAGGGTGACCCAGAAGCCTTTGACATTCTGACCCCTCGTACTTATGCTGAGGCGACCTCGGGACCCTGGGCCTCTCAATGGATAGCTGCCATGGAGCAGGAGATGCCATCTTGGAGATCCACTCGCACCTATGTCGAGGCAGTTCCCCCACCTGGGGTGAAGGTAGTCGATGGCCGCTGGCTCTTCAAGGTGAAGTGCCCTCCTAGATAGCCGCCTGTGTTCAAGGCGCGCTACGTGGCTAGAGGCTTCAGTCAACGAGAGAGGGTGGACTTCTTTCAGACCTCCGCCCCGACCCCGAAGATGACTACGCTTTGGGCGCTGCTATACGTAGCAGCACAGCGTGACTACGAGCTCCACTCCCTCGACTTCTCCACTGCTTTTCTTCAGGGCAGCCTACACGAGCAGGTCTACCTGCGCCATACTCAGGGCTTCACCGGTGCCTTCCCTCCTGGGACCCAGTGGCTCCTCCGACGCCCAGTCTACGGCCTGCGACAGGCGCCTCATGCGTGGCACGACACGCTGCATGCGACGCTAGCTAACCTGCAATTATTTTTGTCCTCTGCAGACCCTTAATTCTTCGTTCGTGCTGGCCAGACTCCGTTCTACATCCTTGTCGACGTTGACAACCTGGTCTTTGCTACTGCAGACAGAGACGCGCTTGCCTCCGTGAAGGCTGAGGAGACACACCTGCACTGACCTAGCAGAGTTGCGCTTCTACCTAGGGCTGCAGATCTCCAAGGACAGAGTAGCGTGCACCATCACTCTCACACAGTCACACTCGGTGCGCCAGGTCCTTCAAAGGTTCGGTCTTCAGTTCTCCTCTGTACAGCCCACAACTCTTCGAGTAGACCACATGCTTTCAGCTGCAGTTCTTGAGGAGTTAGTAGAGCTCGGTGGTCCTTACGCAGAGCTGGTGGGTTGCCTCATGTACCTGATGACTTGCACTCGTCCCGATCTAGCATACCCTCTCAGCATCCGGGCTTGATTTGTGGCCACAGGCAGACACCGACCATAGCACTGGTTGGCTGCTAAGAGGGTTTTGCGTTATCTAGCGGGTACATCGGGTATGGGGCTAGTGCTAGGAGGACGTAGGCTAGTGGTCCTTACTGGGCACACAGACGCTTCTTGGGCAGACAACGCTGATACCCTCAGGTCCTCCTAGGGCTACTGCTTTAGCCTTGGTTCGGGTGCCATCTCGTGGAGGTCCGCTCCCTCCTCGTCTGTTGCCGAGTCTAGCTATGAGGCTGAGATCTACGCCTGTGCCATGGCAGCACAGGAGCTCCGCTGGCTGACCTTCTTGCTCGCCGACTTAGGTGAGTGGCCTAGCTTCTGTACGCTGACAATAGGGCCATGATCCTCCTGTGTCAGGAGCCACGACTTGAGGGCAAAGCGAAGCACATCCAGTTGCGGTACTTCCTCCTGCGCGAGCTACAGCAGCGTTGCCAGGCTCGCGTAGTACACTTGGTGTCCGGTGCCAACACAGGTGATATCTTTACTAAGGCGCTTGCGCCTAAGTTTATCAGCAGCATTGCTTGCAGCTTGGTCTTGTTCCTGTAGACTCTCACTTGCTAGGACCTTGATTGTGTACTCCTCTATATTTATACCTTCCAGACTGGCCTTGTGGCTTCTCTTCCAGTGGCCGGACTAGTAGTGCCGCCCTGGTTTGCTCTTGTCTTGTTTGTACTCTTGTGACTGGTCTTTAGACCCTTGCCTCTGAGGTTGGACTTGTAGTGCCACCCTGAGCTACGTGTCTCTTGCCAGGCACTGCCCCTTGTCTAGCCTAGGGGATGTGTCAATATATATTTCTATATGTTATAGGCTAGATAGAAGCATGCTCATAGAGGGTACAGCACCATAGCACAAACCTCCCTGTATGGCACGATCTAGTTATTGCGTTATTCTTACCGATGGACCCTTCATTTCTTCAGTCGCCTCGCTCGCGACATGTTCCAGGCATGGTGGTGGTGACTAGGCTGGAATAGACAACCAGAGTTCTGGAATGCTTGCAAGCTCACATTTTCTGGAATTCAGATTGTGTGGGCCAACTGCGAGTGCCCCGCCCCGCCTCAGGAATTTCCTCACACGTTTTCCATTGTAACACACAGAGCATTATTTGATTACACGCCACAAAAGATTGCCTTCCAAGTGATGTATGTAAGGCAATCATTTGTGACTTCAAAAACCATTTAGAAACAATTCTTCGTGGCCAGGTTCAACGGCCCGCAATCAACGACATTGTGGCGAACGACGAAGATAGCAGGAAGCGACAACGTTTTCACTGCCGCCAACCAGGTCACCAATATGTTGACTGCCCTGACCGAAAGCAGAGGAAAAACAACGATGGGGATAAGCCGGGAAATGATTCCCGTCTGTAGCAAACGAGCCCCCTACTGACACGGTTTCATCGCCCAAGAAACAGCATCTCCACCGGGTAGTGGTACCGGTACATGCTATCGACCGCTCTTGGACGAATAATAGGGATGAACCTGTGGATCCCCCTGTGCTGGTAGAAGGAAGGGTTAACAATAAAAAGGTAAAAATCTTCACCGACCAACGGCTAAAAAAATGTACTTACCCCTGGAGTGGTGTCTGCCCGAGATCGATGGCCGATTGCTCAACGGCACCCTGCTGGCAATACGCGATCGCGTGCGAACTGTTCGCATGAAGTGTGGTGACAGTTTCAGTTTCAGCACGCCGATGCTGGTGACGACAATCGATGGCTACAATGTGCTGCTGAGACGAGATTGGCTTCGGCGACACAATCCACAGATTGATTGGACGACAGGCGAGTGCACTGTGAAGTGTGCGAATGGTCAACAGACACTTCTGTGTTGGCGAGGAGTAGAGCCGATATCGACACGCGTCAACGACATTACGCTGACACGCGCGGTCAAGAAAGGCACAGACCTGTACGCCATCCATCTGAAGGAATTGACGGACGAGAATCAACCGGCCGACATCGATAAGCTTTGCGTAGCAGTCTCCGAAGATCTGGCAAAACTTATTCGTCAGTTCCCATATATTTTTCCAGACGACCTGCCACCTGGCCTACCACCGGAACGCCCTCAGGACCATCAGAACGAACTCGAACCTGTCGCGCAGCCAATTGTCCGGACATAGTGGCGGCTGACGCAACCCGAGCTCCAGGAATTACAGGACCGGTTGGATTATTTTATGGCCGAGTACGTCCCCGTTCGCTGCCCCGATGCTGTTCACACCCAAGAAAGATAGGGGCCTCCGAATATGCATTGATTATCGCGCCCTTAATCGGGTTACGATAGAATCTCGCTACCCGATCCCGAGTGCGGACGAACTTCTTGACCAATTGCAAGGCGCTCGCTGTTTCTCGAAGACAGACCTTTGTGGTGGTTACCACCAGATTCGAGTCTTCGCCGACGATTGCCACAAGAACTTCAACCAATCGCATACGATTCGTGAAAGTTACATTCGGCCGAGCAAAATTATCCCGTACAAGACAAAGAAATGCTGGCAATCGTGCAAGCGTTCAAGTTCTGGCGATGCTACCTAACAGGAGCCAACGTGACTGTACGAACAACACCTGCGAGTGCACCCAAATCTCAACCCGCATAAGATTCGCTGGTTGGATTATCTGGAGTCGAACTTCACGTATCGAATCACGTACAAGAAGGGTGCCAACAACATCGCTGACCATGGATGTACATTAGGACAGATAGTTCCCATTTCAAACAAGGCATAACATTGTCCATAATCAGTACCTAGCCTGTCTACCCTTTGCCCTAACAACAGCCTTCACCCTCCTAGGCATACTATCCATCAATCCCCTACAAACTTCTGCTCCAATACTCTCCCACGTCTCTTGCACCTGCTCCCAAGTTTGGAGCATGCCTGAGGGGGGGTGCTCATACTTGGTGAGCTCACGTTTGAGGTGAGACCATAGGTGTTCGATGGGATTTAGGTCCGGGGAGGAGGAAGGCCACTGCAGGACTGAGTATTCCTGCTCAGAAATGAACTCTTGCACAAGCCTACTCTTGTGCTTAGGGTTGTTATCTTGCTGGAAAATCACATCACTGGCGGTTAGAGAGTAAAAATCGATAGTCTGAGCAAGCTCATCCTGCAAGATCGCACGGTACAGCTGCCCATCCATGCGCCCTTTGATCTTACACATAAAACCAGGGCCATCATAGGTCACACATCCCCACATCATTATGGACCCGTCCCCATGCTTCACACAATGCTTCACCTGATGCGCTTGAAGAGTCGCGCCATCGCGAATCCACGCGAAGCTGCGGCCATCGCTGCAAAAGCGGTTGATCTTGGTCTCATCCGACCAGATCACCCGCTTCCAATCCTCGATAGTCCAGTCTAGGTGTGCACGGGCGAATTCCAAGCGATCTCGGATGTTATGCGCCGAAAGACGTGGCTTCCTCGGTTGCTGTACAGCGACAAGCCCTGACAGCTTCAGGGCATTTCGTACTGTGAGCGGGTAGACCTTAATGCCCTTAACTAACTCTAACTGTTTCACGACCTCTACACTCGTTTTGATAGCCCCTGAAGTCACGGAACGCACAAGACATCGTCGGTCACGCACTGGAAGCAAACGAGGGCGGCTTGATCGAGGTACCGTTGGTCGTACTGCTAGGCGGCTGGTGCGCTGGAATGCCTCTTCCACGTATTTCTGAATTGTAGTTTTGCCTATCTCTAACATGCTCGTAATCTGACGGAAACTACGACCCTGATGAAGAAGGGTTAAGATTCTGTCCTTAGTACGCGTTCTTATCGGGCGCATCCTGGCAGGGAGCTTGGCGAAGATTTCAGGAAGGGTATCGCGAATTTCTACTTGCATAACCTAGTTCGAGCGAGAAATGCAGGAAAGAAGTCGGTCTAGGCTCTCTGTGGAAGTTAATTGTCCGAATCGAGCGAGTTACCTAAAATGTGTACACGTTTGTGTAATCTCGATATTAATAATAGATATATTTGTGCTTGAACCCTAACGCCCTAAGGCAGAACGTGTGTGGCCTGTGAGTACTAGTAACAAAAATATAAATTGCGTAACACGCTTTTATCATCAAACACCACAATTTCCATGCCAAAAAATTCCGTCACTGTATTACCCGCAAACCGGCGGTCAGACAGATGGGACAAATCAGACCATGGAACAGTTGATTCGCACAAATTGCCCAGATATAAGCAAATGAGAAGATTCGCTACGCATGCTCGAGTTTTCCTACAACAATGCACCCTTTGCCACGACCAATCATTCACCCTTTTTCCTGAACTACGGGATGGATCCGATAGTACCCATTTCCACCAACGTCGAAAGCCAAGTCTCCCGCTCGCAGCATTTCATCGAAGACCTTCAAACCGCTCGCACAAAAGCCATCAAATTTATTCGAAAAATCCAAAGTTACTGCCCACCAATACGCCGACCACCACAGATGGGATATTATTTTGACTGTAGGGAAACTAGCCCTTCTTGACACCAAAAACTTTCGTCTGCACATACCGCCAAAGCTTCGACCTCACTAGTGTGGACCATTCAAAATTATCTAGATGATAACGCCAGTGACCGCCCAATTCCGCCTGCCCGACGATTGGAAAATTCAAAATTCATTCCATGTCAGCCTCCTTCGTCCTTTTGTTGTCGACACGTCAAACGTCGCCTGAAAGCCAATCACCTAGGATCTACGGCCTGCCGAGGAGACGCTCATCGAACCAGCGAAGATCCCGAGCCATCACGTAAGAATCAACGGTCAGGAACGACATGTTGACTTTCTGATACGATGGACTCATCGTACCAGTGAGGACAGCACGT
The DNA here is from genome assembly GCA_027943415.1 of Closterium sp. NIES-67. Classification (NCBI taxonomy): domain Eukaryota; kingdom Viridiplantae; phylum Streptophyta; class Zygnematophyceae; order Desmidiales; family Closteriaceae; genus Closterium; species Closterium sp. NIES-67. The sequence continues at coordinate 352,635 of BQMB01000949.1, read as the reverse complement.
GGGTTCCCTCAGTACAAGTACAATCGCCTACTGTACTCCGAGATTATTTATCCCGCAAGCACGTTGCAAATATAGACCACCTTCGCTAGAGGGGGGGTAGTGTAAGGAAATTTCCATTCCTTAGAGCGCCGCACCGCTAACGCGTACACCAACCCCACACGTCACCGACCTAGCTTCGGCCCGAACACGTTGCTCCGCACTATTCCGCGTCACTCCGAAGCGCCCCGCGTCCTCGGATGCCTTCTCCGAACCTGTTCGATCACTTGGCTAGGATTGCTTTGGTGTTCCTATGTCTTGCTTCGTCATTCCATTGTACCACATTCTTTTATTATGAATCTCGACAATCGATTCCGCGCTACTCTTGTTAAACACAGATAACAGAAACTGTCGGATGTTACGCACATTTTAGCAGTTACGAAATGTGCGTCACGTGTTCAATTTCTTTGTGTCTCAAGTAGATTTGCCAGTAGATCGGTTCATTTTGGCAGTGTACAAAATCACGATTCTCGCGATTTCGGAACGCCACCTTTAGCAGAAAACTAAGTTCCCGCTTTCTGCCAAAGGGGTTGTTCGCAGAAGCGAGGTCCACGATGACTCTTTGCCGTCCTTCTACCAAATTTCGACTCTGCCGAGGGGGTCACTTGCATAAGAGAATGTCGGAATGCCATTCTATCAAATTGCGGCAGAAAGCAACTCTGCGCGAATGGGTCCTTGCGTCTGTCTGCCCGAGGTCCTATTGGAGCACATTTCCAAAATTCGGCTCTGCCGAAAGGATCACCTGCAGAAGCATATTCTGTGTGCTACTTCGGCAGACGACAACCCCTCTGTGAATGGTCCCTGGTACCAATATGGCAGAGGGACTTATACACTCTCGACTCTGCCGAGGCTGTCCCTTCAAAAAAACCACCTATTGTTGTAGAAGCCTTTTGCAGAAAACGCTCCTATTCTGCCGCTTCGACAGAACCGCTTTTCTACCACTTCGACGGAATCACTCTTCTGCCACTTCGACGGATCGCCTACAAAAGCGTGTTCTTCGTGCTACTTTGGCAGGTGACAGCCCCTCTGCGAATGGCCCCTGGTGCCAATACGGCAGAGGGACTTATACACTCTCGACTCTACTGAGTCCATCACTGCAAAAACCACATGTCGTTGTAGAAGCCATATGCAGAAAAACGCCCTTGTTCTGCCACTTCGACAGAAACACTCTTTTGCCACTTCAATGGACTCACTCTTCTACGACGAGTATTTTCCGCAGAGCCCCGCCTTGTTAACAAATCTACTCTCCGTCGACAAGCCTTTCTGTACGGCTTCTGCCCACCGACTTCGTTGATATGCCGCTTCGGCAGACTTCTGTAGCCTTCGTAGGATCAGGGCTATTCTCAACAGGAGGAGCACAAGAACAAAGGACCATAGGGTGTACACTAGCACGAGGAAAGACAGGACGACTACGAGGGGGACGATGCACCTAGTGGGGTAGGACGGGGGACTGGTGGGGAAGGGGGACAGGAAAGGAGACGGAGGAGATCAAGGGGGGAAAGGAGCCGGAGAGGAGTCCGGGGGTGGGAACAGTGGGCTGTAGATAGGGTCAGGTGGGAGGGGAGGCACTGTAGGAGGGACGAGGGGGTGGTCAGGGGAACCGGTGGAAAGGCCAAAGAGACAAAGGGCAGACTGCGACTGCTGCTACTAGTGCTACCGGCCCACACTAGAACCCCCAGCTCCACCATTGCTACCACCAGTACTCTCTAAGCTAGCACCCCCAGGACTAGCACCCCAAAAACCAGCACCCGCAGAGTCAGCACACCCAAAACCAACACCCCCACACTCATTAACCCTAGAGCCAACACCCCCAGAACCAGTACCCCCTGAGGCCAAAGTCCCCCGCCACTTCTGTTGCTGTTGCTGCGGCGGCAGTGGGGGAGGCTGCTGAGGTGCTCGGGGCACTGGGGCTGAGGGAGGGGCACCAAAGCTACGGCAGGCACACCTCTAGCCACAGGGCCTCCAAAGTTAGCAGACTCCCTCACAGGCCCAACCTAGGGGAGGGGAGTGGCGTGAGAGACACAGGACGGGGCCAGGCAGGGTGGGAGGGGAGCAGCAGGCAGAGGTGGGGCAAGGAAGAGATGGGGAGAAGGAGTACGAATGCACGGTAACGCCGAGGTCCTGGATTTGGTCGACACCAACCAAGTTCCTGGAGAACGTGGGGATATGCAGGCTGGTAAGGGAGCCAGACGGGACAACCAAACAAGGAAGAGCTGTGGTATTGGGAGCGACGACTTCGGTAGGAGGGTCAGCAAGGGATATTAGAAACGATGTAGGAAGTGGTGTCAGTGCAGTGCGGTCTTGTAAGAAGCAGTGGGATGCACCAGAGTCCACAGTGCAGAAGAGGGCCGCCTCTGGAGGGGTTGACGAGGAGCCTAGCCTACACAAGGCAAAGGATCCTAGACTACTCAAAGCAGAGGCTCCTAGAATACACACTGCACGATAAAAAGAGTCAGCCACACTATAATCATCTGCATATACAGAATACATAGCTAAAGCTATCCGAGCCATCTCTAACTCAAACACCGGAACGCCGCCGCGGATAAGAATAGGCCACTCCAGAAGGATCACCTGGTGCCCAAACTGACCACGGTTCAGATCATCCAGGCAGCGAAATCAGCGAGCGGCGGTGTGATCCGTGCGCCCACTGACCTGGCCGTGCAGGAGGTCGGGCTGGATTTGGTAGCTGCTGCCTCTGTCATCATCACACTGGATTTCATAATGATTGGATCTCTTCCAACACGGGGATTGATAGCCAAGTGATCCTGCAGACCATGGTTCAAAAGCTGAGTATACAAGCATGCACCCAGCACTATATATATACACATATACATTGACCAAGTCTGTCATAGGATAGAAGCCTCCATTGACATCCCACCCTTCACACCTGCTCGATTCCACTCCTATGAACCTGCTCTTCACTGGCAGCAGCATCACTAGCATCAGCAGCAGCACCAGAAGCAGGTGCATCATCCCCTGAGACAGACACAAGGGTGCTGATGTCAGCCACCTGGTGCGAGCTCTTCATGAGGTGCGGGTCGTGCTGCTGCACCACGAGGATGGACGCCTGGCCCTCCACGCCCACCAGCATGTCTCCCACCGGGCCCAGCTCCGACCCAGCCTCGTGTGCGCCCTCGTGCCTCCCACCATGGCCAAACATGCCCAGGTTCATGGCTGCTGGGCCGTGGAAGTAGGAGCGGAAGGGCGTGCGCTGCGCTGCTATCTGCGCCACCAGGGCAGTGGAGCGCCGCCCCCTGCCCACAATCACGAGGTCATAGTCGTCCAAACTCGCTGCAGTCAGCGCTGCCACCGGATCCTCCACCTGCCGCTCCTCATACACCAGCTTCTGCTTCCGCACACTCCCACTCACCCCTGCGCCATCCTCCCCTCCCTCTCCCTCCCGACTCGCCCCAGCTGCAGCTGCCGCCTCCTTGCCTGCCTGCGCCTGCTCCAGGTGAGCCTTGTCGATGATGGGCGCGAGGGCGGCGTCATCCAGCTCCCTCTCGCGGTCCACCTCCACCTTGTCCACGGGCACCAGGAACGACACCGTCTTGTCGCCCCCCTTGTGCGCGTGCCCGTGGCCCGACCCCGACCCACTGGCGTGCACGAGCGAGTGCTGCTCCTGCTGCGCCACCACGAAGCCCAGCTCTACCTCCTCTGTGGCCACGAAGCGCACTACGGAGAACGACACGCCTGGGTGCTCCTCCATGCGCCGCGCCACGGTCAGCGCCTCGCGGTCGTCCGGCCCGCCGAAGAAGAACACGGCAATGCGGTACGACACAGCCGTGGGGGACAGGTGCGAGAAGCCGCCAAAGCCGCGGTCCACCAGAATGGCCACAGAGCACGGCGCCGCTCGCAGCACACGGCGCGTCACCATCTGGAAACCAGGGTGCACCGCCTCCATTGACCCGTCCGGGGTCTGCCACACACACAAGGACCGAGATGGGCACACGAGTAAGGGGCATGCGAGTCTCCGAAATCATATCATATGCTGTACCAAGGCTGCAGGAAAGTGAGGTTTTGCTGACATAGGACTGGAGTTGGGAATTTTGGAGCGACCCGGGCACGTTACCATGAACTTGTGGTAGGGCAGGACGACGAGGTTGGAGCGTCTGTCGGCGGCGGTGATGCAGATATCCTCGTGCATGTTGTCGAACTTGGAGATGGCTGTCAGCGGCTGGACGTTCACACGGCTCAGCTGCGAGTATGCCTGGAACGCCACCACCACCTGGTCCCGGCCCGCCTGCTCGCTCTCCTTGGACCAGTACGGCCGCCCGTCCTTGCGCACGCGCGTGACCATCATGATGGCGGACGACCGCTCCGACAGCTCCATCAGGTGCATGAGGAAGACGCGCAGGGTGCGCTTGCGCGTGCCGCGGGACACCTCGGTGAGGTTGAGCATGGCGGGCAGGTTCTTCATGCCGTGCACGCACACCAGCAGCCGCAGCTCGCCATTCGCCAGCGCCAGCTGCTCCACCTTGGTGGTGTGCGGCAGCTTCCTGCGCGCGGGCTTGTACAGCATCATCACCAGCGGCGTCGTCATGAACGTCGTCACTAGCGCCATGATCACCATGATGGAGTAAATCTCCTGAGTAATCACCTGATATCGAAGCAACAGAACCCAAGTCAGAAACATGGGACGAACAGACACATGTTATCACCAATCAACCACACGCTTCGGACTCGAGACAATTTCTTTGAGGCAGAGTGTGAGAGGCAGAGTGTGAGAGGCAGAGTGTGAGAGGCAGAGTGTGAGAGGCAGAGTGTGAGAGGCAGAGTGTGAGAGGCAGAGTGTGAGAGGCAGAGTGTGAGAGGCAGAGTGTGAGGCAGAGTGTGAGAGGCAGAGTGTGAGAGGCAGAGTGTGAGAGGCAGAGTGTGAGAGGCAGAGTGTGAGAGGCAGAGTGTGAGCGCTCTCGGAATGAAGGATTATGCACGAGGCCCACCTTCTTGGAGAGCCCGATGTTGAGCACAATGAGCTCCACCAGCCCCTTGGTGTTCATCAACACGCCAAGCACCAGCGACTTGCGCATGGGCAGACCCGCAGCCATGGCCGACGCCATAATCCCACCGATCTTGCCGACGCATGCAGTACCAATGACGAGGAAGATCATGCCGACAGCTGGCGCACCCGAGATGGACTGGAACTTGACGGCGAGGCCACTGGAGGCGAAGTAGAGCGGGAGGAGGATGATGGAGGTGAAATCCTCGATCTTCTCGAGGATCAGCGAGGGCAGCGGGCCGTCCTTGGGCAGCACGAGGCCGAAGATGAAGGCGCCGAAGATGCCGTGGATGCCGATGGTGTCCGTCACAAACCCGCACAGCAGCACGCCCACCAGCACCACGCCCACTATCCACTCCGGCACCGGCTCGCCCGGAGTCACACGGCGAGCGATCCACGCCATGACGGGCCGCACTGCCACAAACATCACCACCACAAACGCCACTCCGCACAGCAGAATCCACAGCGCCACAGTCGCGCTCGAGCCAGGAGTTGAAAGCGCGACGGCGAGAGCGAGGAGCACCCAGGCGGTGATGTCGTCGACGGCCGCGGCGGACATGGCCATCTGGCCGACGTCCGTGGTGAGCATCTTGCGCTCCGCGAGGATGCGCGCGAGCACCGGGAAGGCCGTGATGGACATGGCGACGCCCATGAACACCACGAACGGCCCGAACGCCGAGTCCACCGCCAGCACCTGGCGCAGCGCGAACGACGTGCCGATGCCGAGAGCGAATGGTACGCAGATGCCCACGATCGCGATGATCATGGCTGTGCGGCCCGTCTTGGCGACGGAGCGCATGTCGAGCTCGAGGCCGACGGTGAAGAGGAAGTAGAGCAGACCGATGTTGGCCACTGTTGTCAGCACCGTGAGACTGTCCTTGGGGAATATGGCTTCTGTGAATCCCGGGATGTAACCCATGCACGAACTGCCAAGAATGATGCCCCCCTGCACGGGCGTCCCAAAAATCCGCCCCAGGTCACCCGGGGTGTATAGGAGGACATGAGAAGTACGTCAAGCGCTGGCAGTTTCAAAGTGAAGGTAAATTCGGACAGAAAGTGAATGCGGTGATCAAGAAACGCCATCCAATCTCCAGCCTGACGTTGGATGCGCTTACCAGCATTTCTGCGATGACTCGTGGTTGTCGCAGGGGCTTGAGAATGATAGCGAAGGTGCGAGAAAACACGGCAATCAGGCATAGCTGTATGATTAGCAACGGCAGGGCGTAATCAATGGGCTTCTCGCCTGTCCAGACACCGTCCGAAGTGGCTTTCATGTAACACGTGGCAGAGCACGTGCCACTCCCGCTGCTGTTAGACATGATGGGGGACTGATGTTTCAGAGGCTATTTATACAGATAATTCGCGCCCTGGAAGGCGAGTAGTGAGATGACGTTGCGTTGGAAAAGCCCCTTTCACTCAGCCGTGCTCGTTAGTAGCTTCTCCAGCATACAACCAGTAAGCTAGCTGAGTAGGTCTGGAAAAGGGGATCCATTGCCTTGTCGAGGCAGCTGAACAAAAACTGAGAATCTGCGGATTATGGAGGACGACAGGACTGCTCGTCTAGGAGTCTAAGCCGTGTGTGAGGCTGGTCATGGTTTGGTGTAAGATCTCGGCAGCGACACAACTCCAATTACGCAACGCAACTCCTTACTCGTCAAACACTCGTTCGCAACCAAGTCCGCAGTGAAACAATGCCGTGCTTCATGCTGTCCTACAGGTATGAAGTGGGAGAGACTGAGGGCCGCTGCAAATGCCAGCGCAGTTATCGACTGGGGTAGCCGCTGTCCCGCGAATTTCCGTCGGTGCATTACATCCACCTTACCCCTCCCACTTCACCCACAACTCCAACCAGGAGCGCGCCGAATCGCGAAGTCACAGCGGAGCCCAACACGGTTCGGCCAACAGAATGCCAGAAGGAAGGTGAGCCAAGAATTGACCTGGATTCAATTTTTGTAATGGTTGGCCACGCAGTCAAAACAACCAATGATGAAGCTTATTGGCTCCTACGGCCGATGCATCCTCTCTAAAATGTTGGAACTATGGAGGTGGCGGAACACTTGCGGAAAGCTGGGAGGTACGTATGAGCTCGAAGTTGCAAGCTTACGATAATCTGCTAGTGGCGAATCACTCCTATAAAGTTCACTGCCTCTCCTATACGTGCTAGGGCTAGTCGTTCTTGTGTGAACCAAATACCCCATTTTAGCGAATGCATGCAATGAACCAGAGGCATTGTATTCCGCCACACCCACTACAAGAAATCAAGCAAATATGGTTTGACAACAAAACATGAAATTACAAGTTACTTAAAGCTTGCGTTCCAAATTGCAAGCCGCGGTGCTCAAACGCACTGCGTTTGAAGGGGGCTGGGGCGAGGGTTACGTGGGTTGTTTTGCTGGGGGGTTTGGGGGCTGGTGGGGAAGGGGGTTGTCAAGTTCAGTGTGCGCTGCAGTTTGGAACCTAGAAGTGTTCAGGTGTCACAGCCGTTCATTTTCCAATATTTAAATCTAACGGTCCAAATTCATTCTGGGGGAACAACGTCTCGCAACCCAAACGTAGCCTTTCGATTAGAGACCCGACCGCTCCTTCTGGGTCCACATCCCACTGTCCTCTCTCGACCCCTACCTCTCTAGCAGGCTCGCTGCTCCCTTCTCCCTCGCGGAAGTGGACAAGGCTGTCCGGCAACTAGCCAGAGGCAAGACACCGAGACCCGATGGGATTCCGGGTGACCTTTATTAACATTTCTCATCCATTTTTGCCCCTGCATTCCATCAACTTCTCTCTTCTTCCCCCCCTCTTGCCTCCCTACCTCCCTCTATGTTAGTAGGCCGCACAGTACTTATTCCTAAATAAGGCAACACCACACTCGTCGACAATCTCCGCCCCACCACATTGATGAATGCAGACTACAAAATCCCGGCCCTCTACCTAGCAAACCGACTGCAACTCACACTCCCATCGCTTATTCATCCTTCCCAAATGACTTTTTATCAAGTCCTGGAAAATTGGGGCAAAGACTCGAGACACCGCTCTGGTCTCTGACCCTGTCCGTCCTTCGTCCGTCGGGGGTGCTTCTGCCCTGGGCAGGAATGACGGGTAGAGGCAAAGTCAGCGACGGCAGCGACAAGCGCGTCAAGACTTGAGACAGGAATAGACGGGTCGGTAACGAGGGAGGCAAGGACTCGAGGAACAAGAGGACAAGCATCACAAAGGTAGTTAGACAGAAGAGGCGGAGCGACAACAAGCGATAACGGAGGAGGCGACGGGAGGAGGGGAGGATGAGGTGTCTGGGAACGAAGCAACATAGGGTGAGAGCGCTGAACATGGGAGACAGGACGAGCACGAGAGAGACGACGAGACTAGAAGTGGGACGAAGGCGTCGGGACAGGAGATACGAGAGGAGACACAGGAGGAGAACGAGGAGGGAGACGAGCCGGAGACGAGTCCAGTGGAGGAAAGGGCCGTAGACAAGTAGAGGAGGCGGCAGTGGGGGAGGCGCAGGCGGGTGGTCAGGGGAGGGACGATCGAGGAGGCAAAGGGCGGACACCGACGGCGAGTGCTGCTGCTGCTGCTGCTGCTCCGTGCCGACACCAACACCTCCAGCTGCACCACGGCTATCTCCGAGACACTCCACACGAACACCCCCAGAGCGAGAACCCTCTCCAATACCGGTGCCACCCCCAGGACCGCCGGGACGAGCCACGACAGTAACCCCAGGACTAGCACCCACAGAACCAGCACCCCCAGAACTGGCGGACCCCTGCGGCTGCTGCTGTTGCGACGGCGACGGCGGCGGCTGCTGTTGCGGCGGCGACGGCGGTGAATGCTGCGACAGCAGATGAGGAGACACCAGGGCGGAGACAGGCGGCAAGAACGGCGCCACGGGGCCACCAGAGTCAGCCGACTCCTTGACTAGGACAGCCGACAAGAGCGGAGTGACGTAAGACACACCAGACGGGGCAAGACGGGGATGGAGCAGAGCAGGGGCTACCGGGGGAGTGGGAACCAGAAACAGGGGTGGGGACGCCGGGAGACCTCGGTGGGGAAAGCGGTGGTAGAAGGAGACAGACTCGTCAAAAGTGACATCATGCTAGTGAAAGAAGCGGTGAGACGGCGGGTGGTAAAGGTGCTAGTCAGGCGCGTCGAGGGGGAAACCAAAGAAGACCCAAGGGATAGTGCGGGTAGTGAGCTTGTCCGTGCCAGAGGCACGAACGTGAGCAAGGCAGCCTCAGACTGGGAACGCGGACGTGTTACCAGGGAACCTGGTCCAGAGAAGGGTCGGCGAAACCTGCGGCCTCTGGAGTGCGGACACATAATAAGCTGGTGAACGGCGTAGCAAATAGCGAACGGCCACAGAAAATGGGGTGCACCAGCACAGATCATAGAGGTACGAGTCACCTGCATGACCAAGCCGATGCGTCGCTCAGTGACCCCATTCTGCTGTGGGGAGGCTGGCAGGGTGTACGACTAGGTGATGCCCTCCGCACGGCAGAACTGGCCAAGCCAGTCGGAGGCGAACTCGCCGTCACGGTCGGAGTGGAGATGCAGCACGGGGAGGTTGCGGTGGACTCTTGCAGCTACTGTACGACCTACGGGATAAGAACGCCAGGCACGTCATCTTCCACTCCAAGGGAAACACCGTGGTGTAGGGCATGTAGTCGTCAACAAGCACTAGAAAGTAGCGCTCTCGACACAGCCTAAGGACGAGGGCTGGGTCCCAAACGTGCAGGTGCAGGGTCTGGAGTGGCGCAGTGGTAGGGGGGAGCGAGGAGGAATGAGGAGCACGGCGCAACCGACCCTTGACGCAAGGTGTGCACGGCAGCACGTGCGAGGGAGGAAGGGCAAGGAGCGACGCAGGGAGACCTAAGACAAGACCGTAATGGGATATGTGATGCAGACGCAGGAGTGCGGGGTCACCTAGACGGTGGTGCCACATGAGCGACGGATGAGTGAGCGAATGACACGAGCAAGCCGCAGCAACCTGGGTCGACGCAGCCACATGGGGGGACGCCCTCACCGGGGGGGACGCATTGTCAAGCGTAAACAGGCCAAACACAGGTTCCCGGGAGAACGTGGTCAGAGTGGCACCAGTGGCGGCCTCGGGACAGATCGTGTACCGCTCCAATCCGGGGAACGTAGTGGTGACGCTGAGGTCTTGAAGACAGCCGACACCAACAAGGCTCCTGGAGAACGCGGGGATGTACAGGCCTGTAAGAGAACCCAAGGGGACCGCTGGATAGGGAAGGGTAGTGGAGCTACGGGCAACTACCGGACCTGAGGAGGGGTCAGCAAATGCGATAGCGGCAGGGGCAGCAAGCGGCGTGAGCGCAATGTGTTCGCGGAAGAAGCAGGCAGACGCTCCATAGTCGAGCATGAAAGAGAGCGAAGCAGTAGCGTCAGCCGGCGGAAGGGCCAGCGTGGAGCCGAGGCTAAACAAGGCAGGGGGTCCTACGCCTCACGCAGCAGGGGAACCTAGGCTACACACAGTGGACACACCTACACTAGGCAACACCGGGTAATAGGGTCCAGTCACACTAGAGTCATCAACATACATGACAAACATAGCTGACCTAATCTAATCCATTAAGACCTCAAAGACAGGCACACGGCGGCGCACCAAGGCGTACCAGTCATGGGTTCGACATGGGACCGAAGCGAACACGGAAGAGGTCGTCGAGGCGGCAATAGCAGCGAGCGGCGGTGTGACCGGGACGGTCGCAGACGGTGCTGCGGCGGGGGCTGGACTGAAGCTAGTACAGGCAGGTGACCACACTGGAGCCGCCACCCGACACTGAGTTGCGCCCCCCACCACCACAACCACCACCACCAGCGTCGCGAGTCCACCACGGCGACGGGGGTCCCCACGGCGACTGCTGGATCTGCTGCGGTTGAGTCTGCTCTTGAGGCTGCTTCTGTCCCGGAGCACCAGCCCTGGTCCCCTCGTCTACACCACCGTCCCTGCCCCCACCTCCACCACCCCCACCACCCCCACCACCCTTCCCTCCGCCACGCCCCCCCTTGGGGCGGCGGCCCCTACACTGACGCGGCTGCGCTGAGGCCGCAGCGGTGGTCTCAACAGCAGGGGCTGTCTCAGCGACAGCGGCAGACACGTCAGAGTAAGTGCACTGGGAGGGAGCATAGCCCTGAAAGATAGGGACCGCCGCAGTACCGTTAGACTGAGCGATAGTGCGCGCAGACAAGGCGGTGACAAATGCGGTAAGGGTGAGGTTACCTGGGTGCTGACTAAGGATTTGGTCGCGGGCAGTGGCTAGGCGGTCCGGAAGGCATGTGGCAATGAGGTAAAGGGTAGCGCAAAGTGGTGGCGGAAAGGCAGTGAGTTGAGCCTCAGTACTAGCGGCGCGGTAGCTAGCCTCAAGTGCGCGGAGGTGAGTGGCAAAATCGGCGACTGTGGGGAAGGACGCAAGATCAGAGAACAGCATGGGGAGGATCAGGCAGCTAGCTGATGCTGAGGCGGGCGTGGAATAGCATGCAACAACTGCATCTAAGAATTCCTTGGCATTTGCAACAGTGGTAAAGCGGGGACGCTCAGACAGAGGGAGGGCGTGACTAATAACAAGCTGCGCGACGGCGTCGCGTCTCTCCCAGACAGCGCGAGAAACCGCAGCAGCGGAAAAGGCCTTACGCTCAGCAGTGGTGGGGGCATCAGGGAGGGCAGCAGGCGTAGCAGGGCGGGGAAGCATGCCATTGACATGAACAGCCAGGGAGTAGCTGTCCTGGTTCTGACTTGAGAGGTGACGGCGAAGGTTGACGAGCCACGCCTCGAAGTCGATCGCCCGCCCCTCCGCGTCCAGGCGGAGCATAGCGTCCACCATCCCACGATATCAGCTACACGGCGGCACGATGGCCTGGCAATATGGCGACACATCGGCACTGCAGCACGGTGGCACGACGGCACGGCGCCACAGCGTCACGGCTCCACGGCGTCATGGTGGCGGCACGGCGGTACAGCTGGACGGCAACACCACGGCATGGCGACAAGGCGGCGTCGCAAGGTACGGTGGCTCTACACAGCGGCATGGGCCAGCTGGTGTGGGGCCAGCGGGTGCGGAGCTGGCGAGCACAGGGGCCAGAGGACAGGGGTTGGCGGCGAGCGGCTGGCAAACACGGGGCCAGCAGGCCCGAGGCTGGAAAAATCGGGGCCAGCGGGCGCGCGGCGAGAGGGTGTAGGGCCGGCAGGCGCGGGGCCAGCAAGCGCGGGCTGGCGAGCGCGAGGCCGACGGGCACGGGGCTGGTGGGCGCGGAGCTGTCGAACACGGGGCCAGCGGGCGCGGGGCTGGCGGGCACGGGGCTGGTGGGCACGAGATTGGCAGGCACGGGGCTGGCGTAAGCGGGGCCAGCGAGCGCGGGGCTGGCGGGCCCGGGGCTGGCGGGCACGGGACTGGTGGGCGCGGGGCTGGCGAAAGCGGGGCCAGGGAGCGCGGGCGAGCGGGTGCGGGGCCAGCATGCACAGAGCCAGTGGGCGGGGGGCTGGCGAGCGCGGGGCCGACGAGCGCTGGGCTTGCGGGCACGGGGCAGGCGAATGCGGGGCTAGCGGGCGCGGGGCCAGCAGGCACGGTGCTGGCGATCGCGGGGCCAGCGGGCGCTATGCGACGGGCGGCTACGGGCAGCTAGCGGTGAGCGGCTGGCAACGGGCGGCTGGAGTCGGGCGGCTAGCTACGGGCGGGTAGCAGCGAGTGGCTTGGTCTAGGGCTAGGACTAGGGCGGAAGTGTGGGTGGGTGGGATCCTAACCGAGCGTGATACCATGTTAGCGTAGAAAGATTGACTAGAATGAGGGAAACATGGTGGTTTTGTCTAAGGGGTTGTACCCTCTAAGAGTACGCGCCTATCTAGCCTGTAAGACGTATACAAATATGTTTGACACCCCTCTCATTCAATGGGTTCGATTAATGCACATCAATACCTTTACTTGTGTTGTGGTTTATAACTTTGCTCGACCCGCTTTTCCAGTTGTCACTGGCGTCAGGCAAGGATTCCCTCTCGCTCTTCTTATGTTTATTTGCGTCATTGAGATCTTCCAGAGGTACATGTCGGCTCACCTCCCTGGATTTAGCCTCTCCACCACCCAATGCCATCTCATGGCATGTTATGCTGTGATGTGACGATCTTCCTTAACTCCGACTCGGAACTGGGCCAGGCCATGTCTCTGCTACATGCGGTTGCCTCAATTTCGGGCGAGCATCCCAGGAGCAAGTGCTCTGTCATACCCTTTAATGTCTCTCCCTCCAACATCTCCAATGCCGGATACATCCCACTCCGTGCTAGCCACGAGGAAGAGCGCATTCTAGGCATTCATGTCGAGCAAGCTTCCCCGGGACATACTACATGGGTTCATACTCTTTCCAAGGTGCAGTGGATTGCCCAGTTTCTTGCTCGTCTTCGTGTGACCACGACGTGTCGGAAATCTCTCTCCTCAAATTTCATAAACTCTGTCCTTTCCCGCTTTCAGCCCCCTCCCCGGACCATTCTCAACCGTCTAGATATTGCGGTCGGCAATCTGCTCTCCTCCTCCCGATTTAAAGAACATGGCCTCGCAGTTCGCTGCATTCCTAAACGCCTGCTCTACAATAAAATATCTCATGGCGGTATCGGCGCAATCAAACCCTTACTGCAAATTAAGGCTCTCACCATTCAACGTGCTCTGCGCTGTTTCGGTGTTTCCCTAGTGGAGGCCACCACGCGCTCCTGTTCTCCTTTGACTTATGGCCTATACGCTTTCCTCTTACATGACGACATCCTCGCTAACAACACTCTACCATCCTCGCTGCCACTAAGAGCCACCACGGAACTTCGGTGTCTTCTCTCCTTACCCCTTGTCATCCATCCACCACGGTTGGATCCCCGTTGCTTGCTTGCCAAACCAATCGCTTTCAATTGCCTTATTCGCAACCCAAGTGGCAAACCCTTTGGACGGATTAAACACGAGCGTTTTCTTCTTCTTCTTGAAATTCGGCTTGGTCATATGGCCCGTCTAGATGGCCCTGGTGCTCGACCTATCTCAGACACTGAGTTTGTCTCTCTCTTTCCTCCGTGTGATTTCCTGTCTGGTAGGCGTATTCTTCGTGAGATATGAGCCGCAATCCCTTCCGCCTGGTGCGAGGCACTATGTAACCCCTCTCCTTTTTCCCCAACCTGTGGCGATTGGTTTGTGCCCAAGTCTGACCTCCTTTCTCCATCCCTCGTCTTCGAGACCGTCTCCTTCCTACCCCCGTGCTCTATTGCTAGAGTTTTTTCGCGTCTCCCCCAACCTCCGCATTGATAAACTCCCCTGTGACACCCGTACTCTCGATTTACCAGGAATGGTCGTGTGCACGTACAGGGTAGGTGGTTGGCAGGGCCGTTCAATGAAGGAGCTGGTTTAGGGGCGCTCTTGGAGCTCTTGCAGGATGGTGTCCCTTCCCTCGCCGACGCTCGACGAATGCTCTACTCACAGCAGCCCCTGAATCATAGCGTCCGGTCGCTTACTGCGCTCCACTCACCGCCTCCTCCTTTCTTTCCCGATCTCTCTCATGATTTTCTCCGTAAGTAGCATAGCCTTGAGAGCGATTTTCTCTTCCGATTCTACACCCGGTCGCTCCGCGCTAGTTCCGGATTCAGCTTCGCCGAAAAAGGGGAATTTTCTTCCGCTGCAATTTGGGTGCTTTTGAAACGATATCCCATATTTTCTTCGAGTGCGGGGTCGCTCGCTCGGTGACTAGTGCGCCCTGTTCAGTGGCTCGTCGTCACCTCGGGGTCTCCATTTCTACGAAACAGTTTATGTTTCTCCTTCATTGTCGGGCAGGGCAGGTAGCACCCTGGAGCTTACTGGTAGGCGCGGCGGCAAGAACGATATGGAAATTCCGTTGCGCACAAAAAATAAATGACTCTCATGTCAAACAGGCTAGATAGGTGCATGCTATTAGAGGGTACAACACATTAGTACAAAATCACCCTGTACTCTCTACTCTAGTCAATTCATTACTCTGAGATGGTACCCTACCCCGACACGCCTGCTCCTCTCTCTGACTCCCCCACGTCTGCTGAGCGTGATGCCTTTGCCGCTGCTGAGCTTGCCCGAGCTGTTTGGGAGTCATGTGGTGCCGTAGCGCAGCTTGCTATTAGTCACACCCTCCCCCTGTCCGAGCGTCCCCGCTTTACGGTAGTAGCAAATACGAAGGAGTACTTAGATGCGGTCATTGCGCGCTATTCCACTCCCTCCTCCGCCTCTGCCAGCCGTCTTATCCTCCCCATGCCATTCCCCGATCTTGCGTCCTTCCCTACTGTCGCTGATCTTGCCACTCATCTACACGCCTTTGAGATTAGCTACCACGCTGCTAGCACTGAGGCCCAGCTCGCTGCATTCCCTCTTCCCCTCTGCGCTACCCTGTACCTCATTGCCACGCGCCTTCCTGACCGCCTTGCCACTGCCCGCAACCACTTCCTTAGCCAGCACCCAGGTGACCTCACCCTTACTGCCTTTGTCACCAACCTGTCCGCAATAGAGGCCCGCCAGAGCACTATCGCTCAGTCTAGCGATATTGCGGCGGTCCCTATCTTCCAGGGTTGTGCTCCCTCCCAGTGCACTTACTCTGATGTTTCTGCCACTGTCGCTGAGACAGCCTCTGCTGCTGAGACCGCCGCCGCCGCGGCCTCAGCGCAGCCTCGTCAGGATAAGGGCCGCCGCCCCAAGGGAGGGCGTGGTGGACGGAGGGGTGGTGGGGGAGGCGGTGGTGGTGGAGGTTGTGCGATTGCCAGCGGTACCGACAAGGGGACCAGAGCTGATCCCTCGGAGCAGCAGCAGCAGCAGTCGCAGCAGCAGCAGCCGTTGGGTCGCCTCCAGCTCGGGTGGCCTGGCGGGTCTGGTGGTGGTGGCCGCGGTGGCGGTCCTCACAGCTCGGCGTCAAGGTGTAGCTTCAGCCCTGTGAGTTGCCAGTACTAGCTCCAGAATGGTCCCCTTCGTGGTACTGTGTGTAGCCATCTAGGTCACACTACCGCCCGTTGCTACCGCCGCCTTGACGACCTCTTCCGTCTCCGCTTCAGCCCTGCGCCGGACCTCCCCGACTGGCACAATCTCGTACGTCGCTGTGTGCCGGTCTTTGAGATGGATATCGATCAGATTTGCTCTGCTTTGTATGCTGATGAATCTAGTGTGATTGGACCTTATAAACCTGTGTTGCCTACAGTAGGTGTGCCCCCTGTGTGTATTCTAGGCTCCCTTGCTGCGTCAGGACCTCTTGCTTTGTTTAGCCTAGGCTCCACGCTGGCCCCTCCGCTGGATGATGCTACTGCCGCGCTCTCTTTTACCTTAGACTCTGGCGCATCCACCTTCTTCTTTCGCGACCACACCGTGCTCACGCCACTTGCTGCCCCTGTAGCTTTCGCGCTTTCTGACCCCTCCTACGGTCCGGTAGTTGCCCGTAGCTCCATCACTCTTTCCTGTCTGACGGTTCCCTCGGGCTCTTTACCGGCCTGCACATCCCTTATTTCTCCAGAAATCTAGTTGGTGTCGGCTGTCTTCAGGTCCTCGGCGTCACCACTATGTTCCCCCGCCACGAGCGGTACGCAGTCTGTTCCGAGGCCGCCACTGGTGCCCCTCTCACGAAGTTCCTCCGGGACCCGGTGTCTGGCCTCTTCATGCTAGACACCGCGTCCCCCCCCCGGTGGGATCGTCCCCCTAGGTGGCTGCCTCTACCCGCTTCGCCGCGGCTTGCTCATGCCGGTCGCTCACTCACCCGTTACTTCTGCGGCACCACTGCCTAGGTCACCCCGCTCTCCCGTGTCTACGTCACATGTCCCAGCACGGTCTTGTCTTAGGTCTCCCTACGTCACTCCCTGCTCTCCCTCCCTCGCCTTTGCCGCCGTGCAAGCTCTGTCTCGAGGGCCGGATTCACCGTGCTACTCACTCCTCCTCGCTTCCCCCTATCTTTGCGCCACTCCAGACCCTGCACCTGGACTTTTGGGGCCCAGCCCCCGTCCCTGGGCCGCGTCGAGAGCACTACTTTCTAGTGCTTATTGATGACTAGATGTGCTACACCATGGTGTTTCCCCTGGAGCAGAAGGCCGACGCACATGCCGTTCTTATCCCGTGGGTTGTAGCTGCGCGAGTCCACCGCAGCCTGCCTGTGCTATGTCTTCACTCCGACAGTGGCAGCGAGTTCGGCTCCGGTCGGCTTGGCCAGTTCTGTCGTGCGGCACTCGTACACCCTGCCGGACTCCCCGCAGCACAAATGGGGTTGCTGAGTGACGCATCGGTTTGGTCATGGAGGTGGCTCGTACATCCATGACCTAAGGTAGTGCACCCCATTTTCTGTGGCCGTTCGATGTTTGCGACGCCGCTCACAAGCTTAACCAGTGGCCCCACTCCCAGCAGCCGCAGGTTTCGCCAACCCTCCTCTGGACCGGGTCCCCTGGTGACGCGGCTGCGTTCCACGTCTGGTGCTGCCTTGCTCACGTTCGTGGCTCTGGCACGGACTAGCTCAATGCCCACACTGTCCGTTGTGTCTTTCTTGGCTTCCCTGTATTTGCGTCTGGCTGGCACTTTTACCACCCGCCGTCTCACCGCTTCATTCACTCATGTGAAGTCACTTTTGACGAGCCTGTCTCCTTCTACGCCCACTTTTCCCACCGAGGTCTCCCAGTCACACCGCCCTTGTTTCTTGTCCCCACTCCCCCGGTAGCCCCTGCTCATCTCCCTCCCTGTCCTGCCCCGTCTAGTGTGTCTCACGTCACTCCCCTCCCGTCGGTTGTCCCGGTGGAGGAGTCGGCTGACTCTGGGGGCCGTGCAGCTCCGGTTTCGCCACCTATCTCTGCCCCAGTATCTCCTCATCCGCAGCTGCCGCAGCAGCCATTGTCGCCGTCGTTGCAGCCGCAGCAGCAGCCGCAACCGCCTCCGCCGCAGCCGCAGCTCCCACAGGGGTCCGCGATCTCTGGGGGTGCGGGCGTTGAGGAGGGTGCTAGTCCTTGGGGTACTGTCGTGGCTTGTCCCGGTGATACTGGGGGCGGCACCAAGGCTGGAGAGGGTTCTCGTTCTCGTGGTTCTGATTCTGGTGGTGCTAGTCCTGAGGGTACTGTCATGGTGCGTCCCGGCGGTCCTGGGGCTGTCAGCTGTGCTGGAGAGGGTTCTCGTTCTGGGGGTGATGTCGTGGAGCGTCCAGGAGGTAGCCGTGGTGCGGCTGGAGGTTCTGGTATTGGGGTGGAACAGCAGCAGCAGTCACCGCCGGTGTCCGCCCTTCGCCTCCTGGGTCTTCCCTCCCTCGATCGCCCGCCTGTGCCTCCCCCATCGCCGCCTCCTCCGCCTGTCTACGGCCATGTGTTTCCTCCGCCGGACTTGTTCCCGGCTCGTTTTCCCCCTCGTTCTCCTCCTCTGTCTCCTCCATTGTCTCCTAACCCAACCCCCCCCTCCCACTGGTGGTCTCACCGTGCCTCTCGTGCTCGTCCTGTCTCTCCTGTCCAACTCTCTCACTCTATGTTGCTCCGCTCTCACGTGTCTCGTGCTCCTCTTCTACCGTCGCCTCCTCAGTCGTCGCTTGTTGTCTCTCCGCCTCCTCTCTCTGACTTCCTCTGTGCCGCTAGTTCGCTTGTTCCTCACGTTCTCGCCTATCCGGTTACCAACCCGTCCGTTCCTGTCTCCAATCTTAATGCTCTTGTCGCTGATATCGCTGACTTTGCCTCTATCCACTGCCTTGAATACGCCACAGCTTTGGTCTTTGACCGTACCCGTCCTCCGTCCGTCAGGGGTGCACCTGCCCTTGGCAGTGACGTCCTAGAGGACAGGCAGTACGAGCTAGCTTTCCTGTCCGAGGCCGCTTTCCATCTTTGCTCCATGCTACTCGTTCTGAGGGTGACCCAGACGCCACTGACATCCCGACCCCTTGCACTTACGCTGAGGCAACCTCGGGACCCAGGGCCTCTCAGTGGATAGCTGCCATGGACGCGAAGATGACATCTTTGAGATCCACCGGCACCAACATCGACGTAGTTCCCCCACCTGGGGTGAACGTAGTCGATGGCCGGTGGCTCTTTAATGTGAAGCGCCTTTTTGCAGAGCCGCCGGTATTCAAGGCGCACTACGTCGCTCGAGGTTTCAGTCAGCGCGAGGGTGTTGACTTCTTTCAGACCTTTGCCCCGACCCCGAAGATGACCACTCTTCGGGTGCTGTTACACGTAACAGGAGAGCGTGACTACGAGCTGCACTCCCTTGAATTCTCTACAGCGTTTCTCCAGGGCAGTCTGCACGAGCAGGTCTTCCTATGCCGACCGTCAGGTTTTTCTAGCACTTACCCTCTTGGGACCCAGTGGCTTCTTCGGCGCTTAGTTTACGACCTGCGACAGGCTCCCTGTGAGTGGCACGATATGTTGTGTGCTATGTTAGTTGACCTGCAGTTCTTTCCATCCACTGCAGACCCTTCTCTCTTTGTTCATTCAGGCTAGACCCTGTTCTATATCCTTGCCTACGTAGACGACCTGGTCTTCGTTGCAGCAGACAGAGACGCACTGGCCTCGGTGAAGGCTGAGCTGCTGAGGAGAGACACCTGGTAAGTCGCTAAGAGGGTTTTGCGTTATGTAGCAAGTACATCGGGCATGGAGCTAGTGCTAGGAGGATGCAGGCTAGTGGTCCTTAGAGGACACACAGACGCTTCATGGGCGGACGATGATGAGATGCTCAGGTCCTCCCAGGGCTACTAATTTAGCCTTGGTGCAGGTGCCATCTCATGGAGGTCCACCCATTCGTTGTCTGTTGCACAGTCTAGCTGTGAGGCTGAGATCTAAGCTGGTGCCATGCAGGCCTCTCGATAACCTAGGGTGTTAGAAATAGACTGCAAATACCACTTTTGTATTTGTACTTTTATATCCTAGTTTAGGTTATGAATGTTCTAGTGGGTTGGGGTGTACTCACAAATCCCAACCTCACCCAATTGTGATTCCCCCAATCTCCAGTTACCCAATTGGAGATTCCAGAGATCCCAATGGGGATTCCCTCCAATTCCCCCTTCATCCATTCACTCTCACTTTGCCATGTACTTATAGAGCCTTGGGCTCCTTTCCTAATCAATCATTTCAACTCTATTTCTTACATGGTATCAGAGCGACCTATCCGCACACGCGGATCAAGGTCCCAATCTCAACGTGCCCGCGCTACGCACACTTCATCGTCGCGACATTCGTTTTGAGTCGTCGGAATTTCGACGTGCTCCACTCTGCAGTCGCGCCTCTCATCTTCAACCGCCTTCGCGCTCGACCTCGTTGAATTTCTCATCTCTGAAGCTTTCACGCTTCTCATCGTCGATTTCTTCCTCGGTTCTCCTTGGTCGAATCTCAATTTCGACCATCTCTTAAAACTCGTTCTCGAGTTTCCCCTCAGACCCCGCCAGAATAGGCGAACTCCCCTTGCGAAATCGCCTCCACGAACGTCTCGCGTCAAATCAAGAGCAGGTATACAGGTTGAAGCGAAGCGGAGCTGGTTGCGGAGCTGGTTGCGGAGCTGGTTGCGGAGCTGTGTAGCTGCGGGACAGGGCCTGGGGGTGTGTGGGAGGGTGTGTGGGTCCGAGGTTAGACATAGGCTCAGATTCAGTTTCAAGTCGGCGTTTTAACGAATTTTCGCCGACGCCATTTCCTACTTAGTGGCATTTTGATACAGCCGTCAGAGTGATTTTAAGCAATTCTCGTCGACCAATTTCCAGAAGTGCCGCGCTGCACACCGACAATGGCTTACTCAACCACTTCACTCGCCAACCCGATTTCGCTCCTTCGTCTCGAGCCGGACGGTACATGCTCCAACTACAAGGCTTGGCGCTTTGGTGTCGACAAGCACCTCCTCAGTCGCGAGGTGAAGGGGCTCGAGCTCACCGACGTCCTTCTCAACATCGGTGACGGCAAAGAGCCTCCTAAACCCGAGAGGTCCGCCGATCCAGCTAATGCCGCCGCCGAAGCAGTTTATGCTGCTGCACTGCTCAAGTACAAGAATTGGGAGAAGGCCGATGGTGCGGTCATTAGTGTCTTCATGGGCACCACTCCTCCCGAACTCGTCGAAACCTACCACAACTACCCGTCTGCCAACGCCATTTGGCTCTACCTCGAAGATCGCTTCCTGAACAAGACTGCAGTGGGAGTTGCTATACTCATCCCCAGCATGTTCCAAGTGCGGCTCGAGGACTCGCCAGGCATGGCGGACTATGTCACCAAGGTGCAGTCCATTCATGGTGAACTCAAACAGTTGGGGATAGTCTTCCCCGAGCAAGCCCCTGCAGCCGCTCTCCTAGTCGGCCTCACTCCGGCATACGAAGTCACACGCAAGATGCTCTTGGGCCTTGCTCGTGCAGACCTCACATTTGCCAAGGTCTCATCCGCGCTCCTTTCTGCCGAAAAGGACAACAGCGCTCAAGCCAAGGCCAATGCAATCCGCGCTCCCGTGCCTCAAGCCTATGCCGCTTCGGTGCCATTCCAGCGCAACCGCTTCCCCCCGTGTCCCTACGTCATCAAGCGCGGCCCTCGTGCTGGCCAGGTGTGTGGCGGCACCAACCACGGCCTTGCCTCCTGCTTTAAGAAGAAGGATGACGAGTGGGATGCCATCAATGGGACCGCCTCCAAGCCGCCAAGCTGGATGGTCAATCGTGCTCCTCGCCAAGTCAATCAAGTCGAAGCGCAGGAATCCGTGCAGGCTGCTGTGGCTGCACCTGCTGATGTGCGCCTCAACATGTTGTTCCCTGGCACTGCCATGATTAATGAGACGATTTCGCAGTATCCTGGCTCACAAAGCACCTCAGCCACAATAGAGTTCACCCTCGACAGTGGGGCCACTCACACGGTTCTCAAGGAAGAACACTCCTTCAAGCCATACGAGACACCAATCCGTCTACTTGGAGCAGACTCCAGTTTCACAACACACGCCAAGGGCTCCTCAATAGTTCCGTGCCCAGCTTTTCTTTCGGGCAGTGTGACTGGCATGTGTGTTCCCACACTACGCCACAATCTCGTGGCCCAACACGAGCTCCAACGGGCAGGCGTCACCACGATCTTCCCAGCACACTCGGATCACTGTGACCTCCTCGACCCTAAGTCCAACAAGCTCCTAGCACGCTTCACACTTAACAGCAGCAAGCTCAACACGCTGCGTTCACCTGCACCTCTCGCCGCCCTCTCCCAAGCGCAAGCAGCCAGCACCACTCCGTGTTCGTGTCGCAGCTTCGCCCACCCAACCATCCTCTACCACCATTGCTTGGGTCACCCCAACTTCCGTACACTTGCCGACATCGCTTCCAAGAAACTTCTTCTTGGCCTCCCGTCGGCGCTTCCTCCACCAACAGACTCGCCTGCACCCACCTGCCTGGACTGCACCAAGAGCAAGCTCAGGCAGCAGCCGCACCCTTCCTTCCCATCCATCGCAGCTGCTCCGCTGGACTTAGTGCACATGGATGTCTGGGGCCCAGCTCCAGTCGCATCCCGAGGCGGTCATCGGTACTTTCTTACACTAGTCGATGACCACTCGCGGTATGTTTCTGTGCACCTCCTGCATACCAAGGCGGAGGCACCTGATGTCATCATGGCATGGGTGCGCCAGGCTCAAGTCACGTTCGGCACTCCTCTGAAGTGCCTCCATTCTGATGGCGGGGGAGAATTTCGCAATGGCAAACTCGATAACTTCTGTGCGGCCCAAGGGATTCGGCAAACCTTCACGCTCCCCGAAAGCCCGCAGCAGAACGGCATTGCAGAGAGCCGCAACCACACCTTGGTTCAAATCGCTTGCTGCCTCCTCAGTCACGCCAACGCACCACGGTCACTCTGGGGATATGCCCTCTTCCATGCAGCACTCCTCTACAATCTTTATCCGCATCCCCACCGGCCCGACACTACACCTACCGCTCTCTGGCTTGGGGTCACGCCTTCCGCCCGCTCTCTACGCGTCTGGGGGTGTACCGCGTATGTGTTGCTAAGCCCCCACACTCGCAGGAAGCAAGGTGGCAAGCTTTGTCCCAAAACCCAGACCTGCATGTACCTGGGGCACAACTCCGACTCCCCAGACTACTTATTCCTCAACGCAATCACCAGACAGCTGATTCGCAGCCGTGATGTCGTCTTCGATGAGACACGCCCATTCCACTCCGCGACCACGGGCGAGCCTCCTCCACCTCCCCCGACGCTTGTTTGGGCAGACTTCGGTGCCCCACCTCCGGCCGCTGCCCCTTCTTCGGGGCCTTCTCCGTCCGGCGTGTCTCACTCGGCCTCCCCAGTATCCTCCGCAGCGGCACCTCCTCCTGCTCCGCCGTCCCCGCGCGTCGAGCCCGGCTCACCAGTCTCCTATCGGAGGCGCCCAATCCCTCCGGTCCCACCGCAGCCGCCTTCGTCTCCGGTCTCTAGTCGCACTCGTTCCAAGGGACCCGCTCCGCCTCTCGCGTGGGGACCAGCCGCCTTCTCCATCCGGTGTTCGGTCACCCCGCCTCCTCCTGCCGGGGGTGATGTCCCCTCCATCCGTATTCCCCCCCGTGCACTTCTGGAGGACAGGCATGAGGAGTTGTTTGACCTTCACGCGGTCTGCCAATTTCTCTCTCACATCTTCCCGGACATTATCGACTGCCCTTCCCTCAACTTCACCGAGAACCCGACCATTCCGACTCCTCGCACAAAAGAGGAAGCTCTCTCGGGGCCTTATAAGAAGGAGTGGAAGGCAGCAATGGATGTGGAGAATGAGGAATTCATTCGCAACAACAGCTTTGACGATGTTGTTCCCCCTTCCGGTGTCAACATCGTCGGCGGAAAATGGATCTTCCGAGTCAAACAACTCCCAGGCGAAGCTCCACTGTTCAAGGCACGATACGTGGCGAAGGGTTTCACCCAGAAAGAGTATCTCGACTTCTTCGAAACCTTCTTGCCCACGGCCAAGCTCCCGACTGTGCGCGCTCTTCTTGATATAGCTGCTCGCGGCAACTTCGAGATCAAGTCCATGGATGCCTCTTCCGCCTTTCTCCAAGGCCAGCTCAAGGAGGATGTTCACATGGAACGCCCACCGGGGTTTCCTGGCACTTACCCTGCCAACACAGTGTGGAAGCTGAAGCGCCCAGTGTATGGCCTCAAGCAGGCTCCTCGTGAGTGGCACAACAAGGTGAAGGAAGTCCTCCTCGCACTTGACTTCCATCCCTCTGCCTCAGATTCCAGTCTCTTTGTTCGTCACTCCTCCGAGCCCTTCTACATCCTCGTCTACGTCGACGACTTCATTCTAGCCGCCAGAGATCCAGCCGACATGGCAGCTGTCCAGTCTGCTCTCAGCTCCGCCCTTCTCATGAAGGATCTTGGTGACCTCAAGAACTACCTAGGGATTGAGATCACTCGTAACCGCCAGGCTTGCACGATCACGCTCTCCCAGGAGTCCTACATCGACAACCTTCTCAAGCGGTTCGACATGGACTCCAGTAACTCTGTCTCCACTCCACTCCCACTACAGCATCAGCTCACGGCCCCTCCAGTTCCTTCTCCTGACGCCTGCAAGGACCCGTACCCTGAGCTAGTCGGTTCACTCATGTATGCCATGATGTGCACTCGACCAGACTTGGCTTACCCGGTTAGTGTCCTCTCTCGGTACGTCTCCCCCGGACGCTACACTGCCTCGCATTGGTCTGCAGCCAAAAGGGTCCTCAGCTATTTATATGCCACCAAGTCTCACATCCTCACTCTTGGTGGTACCTCTCCAGTCAAGCTCGAGGGATACACAGACTCCTCATGGGCCGATGACCAGACTGACAGACACTCCTCCCAAGGGTACTGCTTCACCCTTGGTAGCGGAGTCATCAGCTGGCGCTCCACTCGGTCCTCTGCAGTCTCCCTATCGTCCTACGAGGCCGAGCTCTACGCGGGCACAATGGCTGCTCAAGAGGCACGCTGGCTCTCCTTTCTCCTCGCTGAGTTAGGCTACCCCCAGCAGTCGCCCACCCTGTGGTGTGACAACCAGAGTGCCATTCACCTCACCAAGGATCCTGTGTTCCACTCTCGCACCAAGCACATCGAACTTCGTCATTTCTTCATCCGAGATCTTGTTCAGAGTGACCAGCTGACGGTACGGTACATCGCCTCAGATTGCAACCTCGCCGACCTCTTTACCAAGGCTCTCGGCAAGGCTGACCACCATCGCCTTCTCCGTTCCATGGGGCTATGTGCTCCTTGATCGGGTTTGCAGTCTATGGGGGTGTGTTAGAAATAGACTGCAAATACTACTTTTGTATTTGTACTTTTATATCCTAGTTTAGGTTATGAATGTTCTAGTGGGTTGGGGTGTACTCACAAATCCCAACCTCACCCAATTGTGATCCCCCCAATCTCCAATTACCCAATTGGAGATTCAGGAGATCCCAATGGGGATTCCCTCCAATTCCCCCTTCATCCATTCACTCTCACCTTGCCATGTACTTATAGAGCCTTGGGCTCCTTACCTAATAAATCATTTCAACTCTATTTCTTACATAGGGGTCACCCTGCAGAATCCGAGTTTGCCCGGGATCCAACTCGTCAAGGCTGGGTAACCCTTAAACTTTTGACTGTTTTTGCAGGCCAGAGTTTCGACCAGCTCAAAATGTGCCACTCGTGACAATGACAGGGGGAGCCATTTTTTCTAGTGGTGCGAACTTTTACATTAGATTTTACAGGGTGAGTCTATCCCCTACTCGAAAATCGGCCGTGGGATGATTTTGGGTTGCCTGTCCATGGACGGGTATCGATATTCTGAATGCGTCAAAAGCAGGGCTAGGTCTAAATTTCATCATGTTTCCTTGATAAGCAGTGTAATTACCCTGACTTCCTGAGGCCTGGTGCCATGGCGGTATAGGAGCTCCGCTGAATGACTTTCGTGCTCACAGACTTAGATGAGCAGCCTAGCTCTGCCCCGGTCTTGTATGTTGACAACATGGCCATGATCCTCGTGTGTCAGGAGCCTTGACTGGAGGGCAGAGCGAAGCACATCCACATGCTATACTTCCTCTTGCGCGAGCTACAGCAGCGCCGCCAGACCCGCGTAGTATACTTGGCCTCCGGTGCCAATACAACTGTTATCTTTGCTAAGGCGCTTACGCCTAAACATCATCAGCGGTTTTGTTTACGGCTTGGTTGGTTCCAGTAGCTCCACTCTTGCTATGACCTTGATTGTGAACTACTCCTTTTTTTATATATATTCTCTTGACTGGCCTTGTTGCTTCTGTTCTAGTGGCCGAACTAGTAGTGTCGCCTTAGTTTGTTCTTGTCTAGTTTGTGCTCTTTTACCTGGTCTTATGACCTTTGCCTCAGAGGTTGGACTAGTAGTGCCACCCTGAGCTGCGTGTCTTTTGCCAGGCACTGCCCCTTGTCTAGCCTAGGGGGTGTGTCAAACATATATGCATATCTTATAATAGGCTAGCTAGGTGCATGCTCTTAGAGGGTACAACACACAAGTAAAAACTCACCCTGTACTCTCTGCTCTAGTCAATTCGTTACTCTGAGATCTCAAGCCAACGTCTTTGATATCCGACACTTGATCATTGCGCAGTTCCTCCTCGCGTGCAAATCTTTCCTATGGTGACGTGTCTGGCAGTCCCATAAAAAGCAGCTTCGCTCAGCTTCGCGCGTCAAGTTCGCCAAGCGCTTTCGTTTTCTAACCTTCGCCGAAAACCATACTCCCCACCTGCACCTGGACCTTCAATCCTCCTGGTTACTGAATAACTCCCTCCCCCCCCCCCCAGGCTGCTCCGCCGTGCCTCTGCCCTTTTGCTATAGTGCTGACCATTTGGCTCCTCGCGGGATGCTGTCCGTTTGATCGGAAGGAAGACGTGTAGTTATGTGCTCCTTTTCGGATGCTGGTTTTCTTAACCATTTCCTTTGTCTGCGCTGTATGCTTGTAACGGTTAATGACCTTAATGTAACCTTAACCTGGATTAGAGATCTGACCAATCGATGGCCCAAAATCCATTCGCGTTTTCACCGTTTCAAACGTGTGTGTATCTGATTGGCATTTTGGGTCCACTAATCTGGCTTCAGTTTACGAGAACTGAATTCTGGCTTTTCCAGAGCTCTCTGAGCCCATCCCAAGCTTTCAAACCCACTGCATTTAGACAATTTATGATATTGGCTTTAATAATTCAAATTTGTGTTTACAACTAGGAAAAATCTCCATTCATACACTTGACACATAAGGTCGCTGTTTTTGTAGAAGCACGAGGTCCTGAAGGTGTTAATTTCCTATCTGTATCCCATGGAGAGTTAGCTCTTATGAAAGATGCCATCTATTTCATGTTTCAACATTTTCTAATCCATAGGAAGAAATCGCTTAGGAATTTCCGTTTAGTACAAGTGTTTGATCATGATGTACGCCCGATGACTGTTGAGGGCATGAGCGGCTCGGGTTGTAACCGTGCTTTTTGGAGGAAATGACGCGCTTCCGGAAAGTCGCGTTTTCAATTCCCGTTGTCACGGGCAGTTACCTGAACCCAGCCGAGCGCGTTTCCGACTCTGGGGTCAGGAGTCAAATTTTGACGTCTCGCCAGCTGAGTTTCTTGTCCTTTGCGTAGGAACAAAATTGATTGGGATTGCAAAACTTGAATGTTGATTTTCTTTTGACTCGTGCCATATCGGCGCAGATTTGATTGCCACAAACTGCGGGCTATATATACAGACAGTTGTTTCGGGCAGAGGTCAAAACAAACTTACCCATAGGGCCCCGGCATGTCATTCGGGACGATATTAACCCTAAACTCGCGATAGGGTTGATGCCATCCCGAATTGCGTTAAGGGACCCTACGGATTTTAGTTTTTTTTGCCACCTAACTGCCCGGATTGTGTCGTTATTGGCGATTTCGTTTGATAGTGCTAAGATGCGTCCAAAACCCGTAGCACGCGAGTACTGTGCACCTGCGGCCAAAACGTAATTGTTGCATATGGAAACATCGGGCAAGCCAAAAATCGAAACTGCATGGTACAACCAACGTGAAAACCGTATCCGTCACAAAGCAACTGACAGCGGGAATCGAAAACGCGCTTGGGTATGTTCAGGTAACATCTCAGAATTGGAAATTGAAAACGCGTTTTGCTAGAAGCGCGTCATTCCCTCGTGCTTTTTGGCTAGGGTTCTGACAGATGGAGTCGCGCCATAAGGGCGTGTCCAGCGCGTACGTTTAGCGTACAGCAGGGGGTTCAGTAGACCCGAAATACAGTGAACAGTGATTTTCGACCCTTATGCGGACGACACAATTCTTGATACAACAACAAAAACGCGCGGTGTAGCACCTGTACCCTTGCGCGACAATTAAAAATGGGCGAAAAGTCACGAATTAACGTCTGGTCGTCGCCCCGCGTCTGCAGTGACTCGTAACCACATAATCATTTCGTCTGCGCGACCAGTTGGACCATTGGCCGACGAAGCCACGTGTCCACCCAGGAGCTACTCGCGCAGTACACCAGGGTCCTGCGTTTCGGGGACACAGGAGGTCGTATTCACACTCGACGCTACCATTTTGTGGCGTTTGCGTAGTACGTGCCTAACTCTTCCAAAGCCCGAAACGTACGCGCTGGACACGCCCTAAGGACAACCCCGAGGGTGGCCCAACGGCTCTCCGTTTCAACATCCATTCCAGCCGCTTCAGCGACATGAGCATCCACCATGACCCACGCAAGCAAGGCCAGCTGCTGACGACCTCGAGGAGGCAGGAAGTTCAGCGAGTCAGTAAACACAGCTTGGGTGTTGTTGTAGGAAGGCTTTTCTTGCTTCCGACACTGAAGGATGTGTCTCACCGTCATGTGCTTCACTGGCTCGTATTGAGCTTAGGTATTATAAGCAGTGATGTAAATATCTCCTGGCCATGATGAAACACCATAACTGACATATGCGAGTGTTTTGCAGATCCGCGGCGAGGAATTGATTGGATTTTGGATATTTGTCATCTCCCACGAAGATTTTTAGACATCTGTTCTTGAGGCCGTCTTGAATCAGGACTCTTAGGTATCAGTCACTAAGTGGAATCCTGCTAGGAGCAGGTTACTCGCCATCATGCCGGACAGCAGTGGGAATGAGACATGTGCTAGCTCGTGTTACATGAAAGCCACGTCAGATGGCGTCTGGACCGGCGAAAAACCCATTGATTACGCCCTGCCGTTGCTAATCATCCAGCTATGCTTGATTGTCATATTTTCTCGTGCCTTCGCCATCATTCTGAAGCCCCTGCGACAACCACGCGTCATCGCAGAAATGCTGGTAAACGCATCCATTCCGAAAGGGATCAAATCAGTTCTTACGTTCCTTCACCTGCTTTCCTCCCTTTAACGTTTAACGCTGACATTAATAGGTATAGATGATTTCTATCTTCCTCTGTCCGTCCCTTCCAGGGAGGTATCGTCCTCGGCAGTTCGTGCATGGGTTACATCCCTGGATTTACAGAAGCCATATTTCCTAAGGACAGTATCACGGTTCTGACGACGATTGCCAACATCGGTCTGCTCTACTTCCTCTTCACCGTCGGCCTCGAGCTCGACATGCGCTCCATTGCCAAGACCGGCCGGGCTGCCATGCTCATAGCAGCCGTTGGGATTTGCCTGCCTTTTGCTCTCGGCATCGGCACGTCCTTCGCCCTCCGCCAAGTGCTCCAAGTCGACTCCTCGTTCGGCCCATTCGTCATCTTCATGGGCGTCGCCATGTCCATCACCGCCTTCCCCGTTCTTGCCCGTATCCTTGCTGAGCGCAAGCTTCTCACTACTGACGTTGGACAGATGGCCATGTCTGCTGCTGCTGTTAATGATGTTGCTGCCTGGATTCTCCTCGCTCTCGCCGTCGCGCTTTCAACTCCTGGCTCGAGCGCGACTGTGGCGCTGTGGATTCTGCTGTGCGGAGTGGCGTTTGTGGTGGTGATGTTTGTGGCAGTGCGGCCCGTCATGGCGTGGATCGCTCGCCGTGTGACTCCGGGCGAGCCGGTGCCGGAGTGGATAGTGGGCGTGGTGCTGGTGGGCGTGCTGCTGTGCGGGTTTGTGACGGACACCATCGGCATCCACGGCATCTTCGGCGCCTTCATCTTCGGCCTCGTGCTGCCCAAGGACGGCCCGCTGCCCTCGCTGATCCTCGAGAAGATCGAGGATTTCACCTCCATCATCCTCCTCCCGCTCTACTTCGCCTCCAGTGGCCTCGCCGTCAAGTTCCAGTCCATCTCGGGTGCGCCAGCTGTCGGCATGATCTTCCTCGTCATTGGTACTGCATGCATCGGCAAGATTGGCGGAAGCATGGGATCCGCAATGCTCGCAGGCTTGCCGCTGCGCAAGTCGCTGGTGCTTGGCGTGTTGATGAACACCAAGGGGCTAGTGGAGCTCATTGTGCTCAACATCGGCCTGGCAAAGAAGGTGAGCCTTGTGAAATATGTGGATGTGTGCTACGGCTCAAGTGTCTTGGATTTAGAGGGCTTTCACACTCTGCCTCTCAAGCTCACTCAAATTGGCACTTCAGCCAGAACTGTGAGCTTGTTTGGTGATATCATCTGTGCCAGCATCTTGACCAGCACCTCTTCATCCCATGTTTCTGACTTGGGTTCTGTTGCTTCGGTATCAGGTGATTACTCAGGAGATTTACTCCATCATGGTGATCATGGCACTGGTGACGACGTTCATGACGACGCCGCTGGTGATGATGCTGTACAAGCCGGCGCGCAGGAAGCTGCCGCACACCACCAAGGTGGAGCAGCTGGCGCTGGCGAATGGCGAGCTGCGGCTGCTGGTGTGCGTGCACGGCATGAAGAACCTGCCCGCCATGCTCAACCTCACCGAGGTGTCCCGCGGCACGCGCAAGCGCACCCTGCGCGTCTTCCTCATGCACCTGATGGAGCTGTCGGAGCGGTCGTCCGCCATCATGATGGTCACGCGCGTGCGCAAGGACGGGCGGCCGTACTGGTCCAAGGAGAGCGAGCAGGCGGGCCGGGACCAGGTGGTGGTGGCGTTCCAGGCATACTCGCAGCTGAGCCGCGTGAACGTCCAGCCGCTGACAGCCATCTCCAAGTTCGACAACATGCACGAGGATATCTGCATCACCGCCGCCGACAGACGCTCCAACCTCGTCGTCCTGCCCTACCACAAGTTCATGGTAACGTGCCCGAGTCGCTCCAAAATTTCCAACTCCAGTCCTATGTCAGCAAAACCTCACTTTCCTGCAGCCTTGGGACAGCAGATAATATGATTATGGAGACACACATACCCCTTACTCGTGTGCCCATCTCGGTCCTTGTGTGCGTGGCAGACCCCGGACGGGTCAATGGAGGCGGTGCACCCTGGTTTCCAGATGGTGACGCGCCGTGTGCTGCGAGCGGCGCCGTGCTCTGTGGCCATTCTGGTGGACCGCGGCTTTGGCGGCTTCTCGCACCTGTCCCCCACGGCTGTGTCGTACCGCATTGCTGTGTTCTTCTTCGGCGGGCCGGACGACCGCGAGGCGCTGACCGTGGCGCGGCGCATGGAGGAGCACCCAGGCGTGTCGTTCTCCGTAGTGCGCTTCGTGGCCACAGAGGAGGTAGAGCTGGGCTTCGTGGTGGCGCAGCAGGAGCAGCACTCGCTCGTGCACGCCAGTGGGTCGGGGTCGGGCCACGGGCACGCGCACAAGGGGGGCGACAAGACGGTGTCGTTCCTGGTGCCCGTGGACAAGGTGGAGGTGGACCGCGAGAGGGAGCTGGATGACGCCGCCCTCGCGCCCATCATCGACAAGGCTCACCTGGAGCAGGCGCAGGCAGGCAAGGAGGCGGCAGCTGCAGCTGGGGCGAGTCGGGAGGGAGAGGGAGGGGAGGATGGCGCAGGGGTGAGTGGGAGTGTGCGGAAGCAGAAGCTGGTGTATGAGGAGCGGCAGGTGGAGGATCCGGTGGCAGCGCTGACTGCAGCGAGTTTGGACGACTATGACCTCGTGATTGTGGGCAGGGGGCGGCGCTCCACTGCCCTGGTGGCGCAGATAGCAGCGCAGCGCACACCCTTCCGCTCCTACTTCCATGGCCCAGCAGCCATGAACCTGGGCATGTTTGGCCATGGTGGGAGGCACGAGGGCGCACACGAGGCTGGGTCGGAGCTGGGCCCGGTGGGAGACATGCTGGTGGGCGTGGAGGGCCAGGCGTCCATCCTCGTGGTGCAGCAGCACGACCCACACCTCATGAAGAGCCCCTATCAAGTGGCCGATTCGACACTCGCATCTGTGGCAGAGAATGGAAATGGTGGTGGTGCTGTTGACGGTGGCGGTGATCCGGATGAGGCACGCAACAGGGAGGAGTTATGAGGGAAATTTGTTGCACGCGGCGACACTGCAGGGTGGGTTTGGATGAGATGATGAAGTACATCTGACACTTCATGAGTTTGCTTCGGCTTCCTGTTTGACAGCTGATTAATTCAAGCCAAGGTACATCCAATAGCAATTTCTATGATTTGCTTGCTGGCAACATCTAATATGCTTTATACGGTAGGTAGAAGGCTTGTTTTCCTTGCTATCGTGCCATGTCTGTTCCATGCCGTCAACGTACAGTGGCTTTTATTTTCAATCAGGCCCTCAGATTCGTTTTCAAGCACCCCTGATCCATCAGTCCCCCCCCCCCTTCTCTCCCCCCCCCATAAAAGTGTCAAACATAACTTATGCAGTTACTGTAGACTATACATGTTTGTGCCTTAGTGGGTACAACTCTCTAGACTATATTGCCTTGTATCTCCCCACTCTAGTCCATCATTCTTTCTGGTATGGTATCATAGTAGGTTAGGTTCCCCCCTAGGCCCTAGCCACCGTCGTGCCCCGCTCCTAGCCGGCCCTCCTGGCTGTCGCGCTCGTCCCTAGCCGGCCCCCTGGCCGTCGCGTCCGCCCCTAGCCGGCCCCCCTGGCCGTCGCGCCCGTCCCTAGCCAGCCCCCTGGCCGTCGCGCTCGTCCCTAGTCGGCCCCCTGGCCATCGCGCTCCTCCCTAGCCTGCCCCCTGGATGTCGCGCTCGTCCCTAGCCGGCCCCCTGGCCGGCGCGTCCGCCCCTAGCCGCCCCCCTGGCCGTCGCGTCCGCCCCTAGCCGGCCCCCTAGCCCTAGCCGGCCCCCTGGCCGTCGCGCTCGTCCCTAGCCGGCCCCTTGGTCGTCGCGCTCGTCCCTAGTCGGCCCCCTGGCCGTCGCATCCGCCCCTAGCCGGCCCCCTCGCCGTCGCGTCTGCCATTAGACGGCCCCCTGGCCGTCGCGTCCGCCCCTAGCCGGCCCCCTGGCCGTCGCGCCCATCCCTAGCCGGCCCGCTGGCCGTCGCGTCCGCCCCTAGCCGGCCCCTTGGCCGTCGCGCCCGTCCCTAGCCGACCCCCTGGCCGTCGCGCTCGTCCCTAGCCGCCCCCCCCCCCCCTGGCCGTCGCGCCCATTTCTTGCCGTCCCACGGCCGCCCCTAGCCGTCTCACGACCGTCCCCCCGCCGGCGCGGCCGCCCCTAGCCGCTGTCGCTGCGGTCTCTAGCCGCCTCACGGTCACTCCTGCCGTCGCGGCCGTCCCTAGCCGCCGTCGCGGCTGTCCCTGACCGCCGTTGCGGCCGTGTCTCCTCGCCGTCGTGGCCGGCCCTACTCGCCGTCGCGCCAGCTCCTTGCCGGCCCCCGTTGCCGCCGTTTGCTGGCCCCTCGCGTCTGCTGTCAGCCGGCTGGCTCCTGCATTCGCGTCGTCGCCAGCCCGCCGGCGCCTCGGGTTCGGCCCGTTCTTCGCGATCAGCACCGCCCTGCAAACCCCCCCCGGTACCGTACTCAACCGCACTACACCGCACTGTACCACACTGCACTGCACCGTACCGCACTGCACCGCACTGTACCGCATTGCACCATCCTGCACCACACTGCTCTACCCGTGCCGTACTGCACCACACCGTACTACCCTCTATTGTCACTGATGGCGGAGGTGCTTCGCTTTGACGCTGAGGGCCAGCCGATTGAGTTTGATGCGTGGCTTGCTGACCTTCGTCGCCACCTCACTGGTCAGCAGCAGGATGGCCACTCTCTATCTGTCCATCTTGACGGTACCCTCCCCTGCCCTGACCCCCCCCGCTGCACTGTCTCCTGACCCCTCGTCCGCTGAGCGTGAGTCCGCTGCGGCCGCTGCCCTTGCTCGCTCTGTCTGGCTGTCCCGTGATGCTGTCGCACAGCTTGCTACTAGTAATGCCCTCCCCCTGTCTGAGCAACCTTGCTTCAGGTCTATCACCACTACCCAGGCTTTCCTAGATGCTGTTGTCCAGCGCTATTCCACCCCGCCTACAGCCTCGGTAGGTCGCCTGATCCTCCCCATGCTCTTCCCTGACCTTGCGTCGTTCCCCACTGTCGCTGACTTGGCCGCCCACCTACGCACTATAGACGAGACCTGGCGCGCTGCTTGCACTGACACACAGCTTCGCGCTCACCAGCCGCTCCTCTGCTCTGCTCTCTACCTGCTGGCCACCCGCCTTCCTGACCGCCTTGCCACTGCCCGCGACCGCTTCCTTAGCGTCCATCCCGGAGACCTCACCCTCACTGATTTTGTTGACACCCTGTCCGTTATAGAGGCCCGCCACCGCTCTATCGCCCAGACCAGCGGTACTGCGCCGGTCCCTATCTTTCACGGTTGCGCCCCCGCTCAATGCACCTTCTCCGACGGCTCTGCTGCTGTGGCTGAGACTGCTGCTGCAGCACAGGTCCGTCCAGGGAAGGGTCGCCGCCCCAAGGCGGGGCATGGCGGCCGGGGTGGGGGTGCAGGTATAGGTGGTGCGGGAGCTGGGTCCCTTGGTGGTGGTGTGGACGAGGGGACCCTGACAGGTGCAGCCGAGCAGCCGTCTCAGCAGCCGCCGGTGTTGCCGCCGGACCCGTGTCAGCCGCAGCAGCCGCAGTAGTCGCAGCAGCAGCCGAGACGGGCGAGTGGTCTCCCGCCCGGGTGGCCTGGCGCTACTGGTAGCGCAGGACGTGATGGTGGTGCGTGTGGTGGGCTGCCGGGTGGTGGTTCGGGTCCCGCGCGCTGTCAATACCTGCTCCACACTGGTCCTCGCCGTAGCTTCGTTTGCGGTAAGATTGGCCACACCTCCGACCGCTGTTTCCGTCGCCTGGACGGCCTATTTTGTCAGCGCTTCGGCCCGTCGCCCGAGCTCCCAGACTGGCACAGCTTGCTTCGTCGTAGGGTTCAGATTTTTTATCTGGATATGGATGAGATTGTTAGTGCTCTGCATGTGATGTATGCTGATGACTCTAGTGTGCTTCCGTCTTATTACCCCTTGTTGCCTAGTGTAGGCGTGCCTTGCTTAGACTCCCCTGCTGCGTCAGGCGTAGGATCCCCTGCTTTGTTTAGCCATGGTGCTTCAGTCGTTGCTTCGCCTCCGGCCGCCACTGCCGCGCTCTCCTTCACCCTCGACTCTGGCGCTTCCCGGTGCTTCTTCCGCGACTCTACCACGTTGACACCGCTCCCTGTCCGTGCCGCAGTCTCTCTTACTGACCCCTCCTTCGGCCCTGTAGTTGCCCGTAGTTCCACCACCCTCCCCTGCCCGGCAGTTCCTTCGAGCTCACTCACAGGACTGCACATCCCCTCGTTCTCCAGGTTCCTAGTTGGTGTCGGCTGCCTTCAGGTCCATGGCGTCACCACTACGTTCCCTGGACACGAGCGGTACGCTGTCTGTACCGAGGCCGCCACTGGTGTCCCCCTGTCCACGTTCCCACAGGACCCGGTGTCCGGTCTTTTCACACTGGACACGGTGACCCCCACGGCTGGGATCCCCCCTTAGGTGGCTGCGTCTCCTCAGGTTGCTCCTGCCTGCTCTTGTCGGTCTCTCACCCACCCGACCCTCCTTTGCCACCACCACCTAGGTCACCCCTGCACTCCCGCGTCTGTGTCACATGTCACAGTACGGTCTCGTCCTAGGCCTCCCCGGGTCGTTCCTTGAGTTTCCCTCCTCCCCAGCCCAACCCTGCACGCCCTCCGTCGAAGGCGAGCTCGGCCGTGCCCCTCACTCCTCCTCGTTTCCCCCTACCGCAGCACCGCTATAGACTCTGCACATGGACGTCTGGGGCCCCGCCCCCGTCCATGGGCCGTGTCGAGAGCGCTACTTCCTAGTGCTTGTCAACAACTATACGCGCTACACCACTGTGTTCCCCCTGGAGCGGAAGTCCGACGTGCCTGTCGTTCTTATCCCGTGGCTTGTCGCTACGCGTGTCCACCGCGGTCTCCCTGTCTTGCGCCTCCACTCTGATCGTGGTGGCGAGTTTGCCTCTGGTGTCCTTGGTCGTTTCTGTCGTGTGGAGGGCATCACCCAGACGTTCACCTTGCCGGACTCCCCGCAGCAGAATGGGGTAGCTGAGCGACGCATCGGTTTGGTCATGGAGGTGGCTCGCACCTCCATGATCCATGCCGGGGCACCCCATTTTCTGTGGCCGTTCGCCGTTCGCTACGCCGCTTACCAGCTTAACCTGTGGCCGCACCCCTAGCAGCCTCAAGTTTCGCCGACCCTTCTGTGGTCTGGGTCACTTGGTGACGCGTCTGCGTTCCACGTCTGGGGCAGCCTTGCTCACGTTCGTGCCTCTGGCACGGACAAGCTCACTGCCCGCACCCTTCCCTGTGTCTTCCTCGGCTTCCCCCTTGACCCGTCTGACTGGCACTTCTACCACCCGCAGTCTCACCGGTTCTTTCACTCCCGCGACGTCACCTTTGACGAGTCCGTCTCCTTCTTCCGTCGCTTCCCCCACCGCGGTCCCCCGGTTACCCCCCCCCCTGTTCCTGGTCCCCCTTTCCCCGGTCGTCGCCGCCCCTTCTCCTCCCCCTCCCCGTCCTGCCCCCTTTGGTGTGTCTCGTGTCACCCCACTTACATCGGTTGTCCCGGTTGAGGAGGCTGCTGACTCTGGTGGTCCTGAGGCGCAGTCCTCGCCACCTGCCCCTTCTCCGGTGTCTCCTCCTCCGCCACCTCCGCAGCCGCCGTCGCCCCCGCTGTCGCAGCCGCCGTCGTTGCAGCCGCCGCCGCCGCAGCAGTTGCCGCAGCCGTTCGTTGCCTCTGGGGGTGCTGGAGTTGGGGTGGGTACTCGTCCTGGGACTCCTGTCGTGGCTTGTCCCGGCGGGCCTGGGGGTGGTACCGGTGCTCGAGGGGTTCTGGGCTCTGGGGGTGTTCCTTCTGGGGGTGCTGGCGTGGAGTGTTCTGGAGGTAGCCGCCAGGCCGTTTGCGGTCCCGGTGTCGGTGTCATACCGCTGCTGCAGCAGTCCCCGCCGGTGCCCGCTCTTCGTCTGCTCGGCCTTCAGTCCCCCGACACCGTGCCCGTTCCTCCTCCTCCTCCTGTTTACGGCCCTGTGTTCCCTCCTCCGGACTCATCTCCGGCCCGTTTCCCCCCTTGTTCCCCTCCTGTGTCCCCTCCTCTGTCTCCTGACCCGGCTCCTCCGTCTCATGTCTGGTCTCGCCGCCCCTCCCGTGCTCGATCTGTCTCCCTTGTCTCGTGCTCTCACCCTATGTTGCTTCGTTCCCATGCGTCTCGTCCTCCCCCTCTCCCGTCGCCCCCTCCGTCCTCCCTTGTTGTTGCTCCCCCCCCCTCTGTCTGACTACCTGCGTGCCGCTCCTCCTCTTGTTCCTCGGGTCCTTGCCTCCCTCGTTACTGACCCGTCTGTTCGAGTCTTGAGGCTCTTGTCACTGCGGTCGCTAACTTCGCCTCAACACGCTGGTAGTCCTCGAGGGTGATCCAGACGCCTTGGACATCCCGACCCCTCGCACTTACGCTGAGGCGGTCTCGGGACCCAGGGCCTCTCAGTGGATAGCTGCCATGGAGCAGGAGATGGCATCTTGGAGATCCACCGGCACCTACGTCGACGCAGTTCCCGCACCTGGGGTGAACGTAGTCGATGGCCGTTGGCTCTTCAAGGTGAAGCGGCCTCCTGGAGAGTCACTTGTGTTCAAGGCGTGCTATGTGGCTAGAGGTTTCAGTCAGCGCAAGGGGGTGGACTTCTTCCAGACCTTCGCTCCGACCCCGAAGATGACTACTCTTCGGGTGCTACTACACGTAGCAGCTCAGCGTGACTACGAGCTTCACTCCCTCGACTTCTCCACTGCGTTTCTTCAGGGCAGTCTACACGAGCAGGTCTACCTGCGCCGCCCTCAAGGCTTCACTGGCACCTTCCCTCCTGGGACCCAGTGGCTCCTGCGGCGCCCCGTCTACGGCCTGCAGCAGGCTCCCCGTGAGTGGCACGACCCGCTGCATGCTACGCTTGTTGACCTGCAGTTCTTTCCGTTCGATGCAGACCCCTCGCTTTTTGTTCGTGTTGGCCAGACCCCGTTCTACATCGGTGTTTACGTAGACGACCTGGTCTTCGCCAAGGCTGACAGGGACGCACTGGCCTCCGTGAAGGCAGAGTTGCTGAAGAGACACACCTGCACTGACCTTGGAGAACTGCACCACTACCTTGGCTTGCAGATCTCCAGGGACAGAGCAGCGCGCACTATCACTTTGACTCAGTCACACTTGGTGCGCCAGGTCCTTCAGAGGTTCGGCCTTCAGTTCTCCTCCGCACAGCCCACTCCTCTGCCCCTAGACCACAGGCTCTCTGCTCCAGTTCCTGAGGAGTCTGCAGAGCCCAGTGGTCCTTACGCAGAGCTGGTGGGTTGCCTCATGTACCTGATGACTTGCACTCGCCCAGATCTCGCATTCCCTCTCAGCATCCTGGCTCGCTTTGTGGATACAGGCAAACACCGACCTCAGCACTGGTCTGCCGCTAAGAGGGTTTTGCGTTATCTTGCAAGTACATCGGGCATGGGATTAGTGCTAGGAGGACGCTGGCCAGTGGTCCTTACTGGGCACACAGACGCTTCTTGGGCAGACGACGTCGAGACCCTCAGGTCCTCCCAGGGCTAATGCTTCAGCCTTGGTTCAGGTGCCGTTTCGTGCAGAGCTACCCGCTCCTCGTCTGTTGCCCAGTCTAGCTGTGAGGCCGAGATCTACGCCGGTGCCATGGCGGCACAGGAGCTGCTCACTGACTTAGGTGAGCGGCCTAGCTCTGCCCCGGTCCTGTACGCTGACAATAAGGCCATGATCTTCCTGTGTCAGGAGCCTCGACTCGAGGGCAGAGCAAAGCACATTCAGATGCGGTACTTCCTCCTGCGCGAGCTCTAGCATCGCCGCCAGGCGCGCGTAGTACACTTGGCCTCCGGTGCCAACACAGCTGATATCTTTACGATGGCGCTTGCGCCTAAAGATCATCAGCGGCACTGTGTGCAGCTATGTCTCGTTCCTGTAGCCTCTCACTTGCTAGGGCCTTGACCTTGTACTGTCCTTTATGTATATAATTTACCCTGACTGGCCTTGTGGCCTCTTTCCAGTGGCTGGACTAGTAGTGCCGCCCTGGTCTTGCTCTTGCCTTGTTAGTATTCCTTTGACTGGTCTTTAGACCCTTGTCTCAGAGGCTGGACTAGTAGTGCCGCCCTTAGTTGCTTCTTCCCTTGTTAGGCACTGCCCCTATATAGTCTAGGGGGTGTGTCAAACATAACTTATGCAGTTTTTGTAGACTATATATGTTTGTGCCTTAGTGGGTATAACTCTCTAGACTATATTGCCTTGTATCTCCCCACTCTAGTCCATCATCCTTTCTGATAAAAAGGCCTGAATTTTCAGAATTCCTAAAAAAAGACCGTAGATCAGTCAGAGTTGTCAACATATATTTGTATATATTTTATACTAGATAGGTGCATGCTCATAGAGGGTACAGCACAGGCCCCCAGAAGTCAGGAAAATTTTCCTGATTCAGGAAAACAATAGGGAGTTTCTTGGTACTTACCCTGATTGTGCAGGATTTTGTAGATAGCACACCCTGTTTTTTCAGGCTTTTTGTTAGGGTAAACTCTGATTGCTCAGCAAGGTTTCTTAGCGAGCCCTGAATTTCTCAGCATTGTTGCGGGTCTGAGTCCTTTTCAAAAGCGTGTCTAGGGGGGGAAGTCAAGAATTTCGAGGTTCTCCCCCCCCCCCCCCCCCTCTCCCCCACCCCCCGAGGCTGTGTGAGGGCGCTGATTGGCCCTTGGTAAAAAAAATCTCCTCGCTGTATGTTGGAGGTCGTGTGAGGGAGGTCTTCGGCCCTTAGCCATGTATTCACCTCCATGTGTGGTGAGGGCTGTGTGAGGGCAATTGCTGGCCCTTGGCCAAATTTGCTTGATGTGTGCGTGCCCTGGGGCTCTGCGAGGGAAGAGATTCACTCCGCCCCTGCAATCTCGTCGCCTCCCCCCCTACTCAGCCCCTCCTCCCTCTCCCCCCCACCAATTGTCGTTTCCTGCCGATCCCCCAATCTCGCCCCACACGCGCGAATTTGCTACGAATTCCCAGCACCCCCAACAACCAAGACTTGAACACGCATAATTCATGAACTATAACATGTATAGAAAGATAGAAAAAAACATGACTTTTTTATGAAGTAATTCTTATGGCTCATGATTTGTTTTTTAGGGGACTCTGAAAATTCAGACTTTTCTGCAGGGAGAATCCTGATGGATCAGGAAGCCTCAAAACCAATCTAGGGCCCTGGTACAGCACCATGGCACAAAACCTCCCTGTATGGCACAATCTAGTCTATTGCGTTATTCTAACATGGTATCACGCTAGGTTAGGTCCCCCTCCTCGCCTATGCTTCCGCCCCGAGCCCTAGCCCTAGCCATAGACCGCGCCCTAGCCCGCGCCCCGTCACGCCGCACTGACCCCATCAAACCGCGCCGGCCCCGTCATGCCGCGCCGGCCCCGTCCCGCCGCGCCAACCCCGTCCCGCCGCGCCGGCCCCGTCCCGCCGCGCTGGCCCCTTCCCTCGCGCCGGCCCCGTCCCTCCGCGCCGGCCCCGTCACGCTGCGCCAGCCCTGCCATGCCATGCCGCGCCGCGCTGCCGATCCGCTGCGCCACGCCGCCGAGCCGCGTCGCCAAGCCGCTGCGATGCCGAGCCGTGCCGCGCCGCGCCGCGCTGCCGTGCCGTCGAGCCGCCGAGCCCCGAGCCGCCGAGCTGCTGAGTAGTCGAGCCGTCGAGCCGACGAGTACCCAAGCCGCCGCGTCGCCGAGTTGCCGAGTCGCCGAGCCGCCATGACCTGCCGGCCCTTCTTCCCCCTCCTGTGCCGGCGCTCCCGCCGGCCGTCTCCACCGCCGCTCTCCACCGCCCTCTCCTCCTCCTCCCCTAGCGATGGTCAGCTGCTGCAGCAGTGGCGATGGCGGACGCCGTGCTCCGCCTAGACGCGGAGGGTCGGACGATCGACTTTGAGGCGTGGCTCGCCGACCTCCGCAGCTCGTTGAGGGGACAGTGCTAGGATGGCCAGTCTCTGGCCATCCACGTTGACGGTAAGATCCCTTGCCCAACCCGCCTGCTGCCCTCTCTGACGGCCCCACGCCCGTTGAGCGTGAGGCATTTGAAGCTGCTGAGCTCGCTCGCTCCGTCTGGGAGTCGCGTGGCGCAGTTGCGCAGCTTGCTATCAATCGCGCCCTCCCCTTGTCTGAGCGCCCCCTCTACCAGGCCCTAGAGACTGCGCTGGTATATCTAGATGCTATTATTGCACGCTATTCCACCCCCTC
This sequence comes from Closterium sp. NIES-67, assembly GCA_027943415.1. Lineage (NCBI taxonomy): Eukaryota > Viridiplantae > Streptophyta > Zygnematophyceae > Desmidiales > Closteriaceae > Closterium > Closterium sp. NIES-67. The sequence goes on along the minus strand of BQMB01000949.1, from coordinate 311,142 downwards.
CTCCGCCTCTGCCGATCGTCTCCTCCTCCCCTTGCTCTTCCCTGACCTTGCGTCTTTTCCCACTGTCGCTGATCTCGCCACTCACCTGCGCGCACTAGAGGGTAGCTACCATGCTGCTAGCTCTGAGGCTCAGCTCCTTGTACTACCACCCCCCCTCGGCGCTAGCCTCTACTTCCTTGCCACGCGCCTTCCTGACCGCCTAGCCACTGCCCGTGACCACTTCCTTTCCCTCCACCCTGCTGACCTCACCCTCACTGACTTGGTCACTACCCTGACCATGATAGAGACCTGCCAGCGCATTATCGCTCATTCGAGCAGTACTACGGTGGTCCCTATCTTCCAAGGCTGTGCTCCCTCCCAGTGCACTTACTCTGACGTCTTTGCCGCTATTGCTGAGACGGCCCCTGCTGCTGAGACCGCTGCGGCGACCTCAGCGCAGTCTTGTCAGGGTAGGGCACGCCGGGCCTGGGGGGGGCGTGGCGGCGGGAGGGGTGGCGGGGGTGGCAAGGGGGTGGCGGAGGTGGCGGAGGTGGTAGAGGGGACAGTGGTGTAGACGAGGGGACCGGGGCTGGTTCTCTGGAGCAGCAGCAGCAGCAATCTCATCATTAGTAGGAGCAGTAGCCTCAGCAGCAGCAGCAGCAGCCTCAGCAGCAGCAGCCATCGCAACAGCAGCAGCAGTCGTCGTGGGGACCCCCGCCGCCTTGGTGGACTGGCAGTGCTGGTGGTGGTGGGGGGCGCAGCTCGGTGTCGGGTGGCGGCTCCACTGTGGTCACCTGTCAGTACCAGCTTCAGTCCGGCCCCCGCCGCGGCACTGTCTATCACCGCCCCGGTCACACAGCCGCGCGCTGCTACCACAGCCTTGACAACCTCTTCTGTCTCCACTTTGACCCCACAACGGACCCCCCCGACTGGTACGGCCTGGTGTGTCGTCGTGTTCCTGTATTTGAGATGGACAAAGATCAGATTAGGTCTGCTTTGTATGCCTTGTATGCTGATGATTCTAGTGTGATTGGACCCTATTACCTGCTGTAGGTGTGTACGTAGGTACACAGGTAATAGGGTCCAACGTAGGTGTGTACCCTGTGTGTAGTCTAGGTTCCCCTGCTGCGTCAGGCGTAGGACCCCCTGCCTTGTTTAGCGTAGGCTCCACGCTAGTCCCGCCGCCGGCGAACGTTACTGCTTCGCTCTCCTTCACGCTCGACTTTGGAGCGTTTGCCTGCTTCTTCCGCGACTACACTGCGCTCACGCATCTTGCCGCCTGTGCCGCTGTCGCGCTTGCTGACCCCTCCTCAGGTCCGCAGCACCTCTCTGCAACCGCTGCCTCACTCCACTGTACTCCAATCCCACTGATGCCGTAGCACTCATTTAGCGGACCAACCTCTTGGCCGCTTCCAGCTGCTCATGACTAAGGCGTGAGACCACACTAGCCAAACGTGATGTAGCAAATGCAATGTCAGGTCGTGTATGACTTGCAGCATAGTTCAGCGACCCAAGCATCGAATGAAACAGCTTCCTGTCACTCTAACCCACTACCTCCTCATCAGCACATGGCTCCACAGTAAACCCCGAAGGTAGTGGTGTTGCTGGCTTTCCCCCATCTTGCAGCCCATACTTCTCAGCCAGCACCTCACAGTACTTCCTCTGGTGCAACCTCAGTACACCCTTCACCACATCTCTCTCCACAGGCATTCCCAAGTAGTACTTCACCTCACCCATCTTGGAGCACTTGCACTGCATCTCCAGCATCTGCTCTGCGCTGTTGAGTAAAGCAGTTGATGCAGAGAAGAGAAGGATATCATCCACATACACCAAGAGCATGAGGATTTCTTCCTTCTCTTGCAGCAAGGTTAGGCTGGGGTCACACTCACTCTTCTTGAAACCCCAGCCAGCAGCGCCTCCTCCAACTTGTGATACTATGCACGAGGCGCCTGCTTAAGGCAATAGATGGCCTTCTTCAGCCTGCAGACCCTGCCGCTCCCATCATCCAACCCCTCTAGCTGCTCCATGTACACCTCCTCCAGAATGATCCCATTCAGAAAGGCAGTCACAATGTCCATCTGCCGAATCTTCTATCCCAGGAGTGCAGCTATCGCCAACAGTACCCTCAGTGTTGTTCCTTTCCCCACAGGAGCAAACACCTCATCATATTCCTTTCCCTTTGTCTGCTGAAACCCCCTTACCACAAGCCTAGACTTGTAGCAGTTCAGCTCCCCTTTAGGTCCATACTTGTGCCTATAGATCATCTTGGAAGTGATTGCCTTCTTCACAGGACGCAAGTTACACAGGTCCCATGTCTCGTTCTCAATCAGGGAACCGAACTCCTCACCCTCACTCGCCTTCCACATCTCCCCATTTGTTCCATTCAAGGCCTCTTCTCGAGTCTTGGGCTCAGGGATTAGTGCCCAGTAGCAGTGAGCGATCTCATCTTCCTCAATCTGCTCAACCACACTCCTAGCCTGCATCACATTCAGCTTGCCTCTTCCCCCATAGGTCAGCCTCACGGGAGGGCGCACATCCCTCCTAGTACGCTCAGGCGGGTGTTGAACTCGAGGTGGAGACTCATGCTGCTGCTGCTGCTACTCCACCTCAGCTGCTCCCCCTTCCTCAGTCACCCCAGACATCTCCTCCTCATACATTGCAACCTCCACCTATCTTGAAAGCCGCTGCACCTCATCTGCCTCCACAATGGGCGGTGTGGATGGAAGCTTCTATTGCTGCTGATTCCGTTCCTTGTAGTACAAGGACTCAAGAAACTTCACATCCCTTGACACTGTCAGCTTTTGGGTGGTCAAGTCCCACACCAGCCACCTCTTGTAATCCTTTGCAATCCCCAAGTGCACATTCCATCTTCCAGAAGACTCCAACTTCCCCCTTTTCTCCTTAGGCATATGAAACACCACCATGCACCCAAATGCCCTCAGCATGTTCACAGTTGGAGCACTCCCATACCAGTTGGTATAAGGGATCCACTCCTTATCTCCAACTGTAGCCAGCACCCTGTTCTTCACAAGGGCGACCTGCCTCAGTGCAGACACCCAAAACGGATCAGGCAGCCTCGCACGCCCAAGGAGAGTGCGTGCCCCCTCCTGCAGGGTCCTGTTGAACCTCTCAGCCACGCCATTCTGCTGCGGGTTGTAGGGCACTGTCAATTGATGTTGGATCCCTTTCCTCTTCAACTCCCCCTCAAAATCAGCTCCAATTAACTCCCCACCATTATCACTGCGGATCACATTCACCTTGCGTCCGCATTCCCTCTGTGCTCTAGGCATCCACTCCTTAAGGACAGCCGCTGCCACCTCCCCCTTGCTCTTCAAAGGGTAAACCCATATTGCCCGAGTGTGGTCATCCACAATTGTCAAGAAATAGTGGCTGCCTGATAGGGAAGGAGCTCTTGTGGGCCCCACCTTTTCCATGTGCCCAAGTGCAAGTGGGGTCTTGGCTGGTCCTGTTGCACTGTTGAAGGGGAACTTGGAGAACTTTGTCTCCAAGCATGTAGGCGGCTCCCAATCTCCTTCACTCCTCCCTTGACGTCCTATCCTTTCAGGCTCCCATCCTTCACCAACTTCTGCAGCATAAGGAAGTTCATAAGACACAGCCTCTCATGCCATGTCTCCCAATCGGCCTCACCACTCCTTGATGAAGCCTTAGCCCATGCCATACTCGCATCCACACCAGCAGGCACCTCGCCATGTGTCTGCTGCTACTGCACTTTCTTAACTGCTTCCAGGACCCCATCAGTTGGTGCAGTTGCATCTCCTCCTGCCGTTACATTTGCCGCTACTACCGTTGCTGCTGTTGGAGTCTTCCCATTCCAAGGGATGATGGGCAGCTGCCACAGGTCCTTGATGCAGTTGGTCTCCTCTTCCAAACTCCACAGCACGTTCTTCCTAAGCTTATCACGGCAGCTGGTTGGTCCAAAGGTCACTTCAGCCTTGCTCTTCTGCAGTCGCCGCACAAAGAGAAGGTTAGCAGACAAACCTTCAACCAGCAGAACATTCCCAAGCTCTCCTTGTTAACCGATTTAAGGATGAGGTCGAAAAGCACCATGCTTTTCTCAATCCACCAATCACAAGCTTTGCCTTCTTCCGACATCTTCTCCTCCCCAACAGCAATCTCTAGAAGCTTGTAGCATTTGAAGGCACTCCTCATCCGCCCGCTCCATTCCTCATAGTTGGAGCCATCCAAAGCTTCAACTTTGGATGGTGGCGGCTCACTTGTTTTTCCAGGTACAGCTCCTCTTCGAGTAGCATTTCCTCCTCTCTCATTCATCTTCTCCTTGAAAATTTGTCGGTTTTCAGCTCCCCTTTGCTGTCCACACTCAGCTCCCTCGATATTTTCACAAGTGTCAGCGACTAAGAAATTTCGGCAGAGTTTCCCCTTAGCGGAAGTCACATACAACCTTTAGAACATCACTTAGGCACACCCACAGGCCATGGTGGGTCTAGAAAGGTCTTCACACTTCTGTATACTCCTCTCAATGTCCTTAATATCGCTCCGATACCACTTGTTAGGATTACGGACGGAGTCTAGGTGAACTTGGGAGGTAGAATTACTCAAAATATAAATCCGAAATTCTAGACAGAAAAGTGGTGCCCACAAGAAACGTCGTCGACAAAACACTAGACGTTGGAATGTCGCGAAACTCAGATATGTTGTAGCTCGTAATCTCAGCTACCGTTCCCAATTCGAATCACATTGATTGATGGAGCATTCGCGACGCTATGTCTTTCGACGCACGGAGGGGTAAGCTGTAGGAGAAGAACTTAACTCAATCTCAAAAGTTCAATCAAGGTTCAATCATATCACAAGGAATAAGAGGAGCAAGAGAAAGGCTGGAAGGGAAGAGACGGATGAGAGTGAAGATTCTAAGAGAGTCCCCAACCAAGGAAACCCCATAAGCACAAAGATTCCCTCCCTTTAGGAACCCCAACTTTGGCATTTGTCCCTTCCCAACCAATCCAACCAAGTTGGCCATCCTTGCCAGCCTAGCTTGGTTGTTCTCAACCAATTTGCAGCCGTTACAGTGGAGTGACGAATTTCCCCAACCCCAAAGGTCCCAACTATTGAGTCATCCCACAACTTCACTTTGTAACAGCCACAAATGTAACGCAAGCTTATAAACTTTGAAACTTTATAGCTTTCGCGTTCTTGCTTTGATTGAAGCGATTCTTGTTACGTCATAAAGATCTTCTCAAGATCTATCATCACAAATACCTGCTCAAACAAAATAGCACAAAACACATTCCCAAACTCCAGAACACACCACGCATAAATGCTTGCACACATTCAATCCACATGTGCCAGTTGAAAACATGGAATATGAGGCTGACAGAATGTGATAGCATATGATAACATCACACAACAAAATGATGAGGAAAAATCTCCACCCCACGACCAGTCTTCGCCAGGGAAAATCGCGGGGAAAAAATTTGACTCCGCGAAAAAAGACTTTGGCGAGACGGGAAAACTCCGAAAAGAACTTAAGAAATTATAAGGATTTGTTAAAGGTATCTTATAAGGATGCTTTAATGAAAACTTATGATTCTCGAGGGGCTAGAGCCTTGGAGAAATTTCGGGAGGGACTTCAAAAGAAGCAGAAAATTTTGGAGATCGTAACGGTATCGGAAAACTTGGGGACACAATTAAGGAGTGTGGAATGAAGCCGACCTTTCCACGGAGTCAACGTCCTCTCCCGACACCAGCCCACAACGACTACCCATTCCCCAGGGAAGACATCGGTGGAGCTGAAGCAGCTCAAGAGGAAGCTGGGGGTCTACAAGAAGCTGCAAAAACCCCGAACTCCTCCTCCGGATGCATCCAACTCAACAAATTCGGCATCAACGACACACACAATCGTCAAGGAAACTCTGGGCCCTAGAGAAGAACCTTTGCCCAAGCAGCCTCGGCCAGCTGCGAGCTCAGGACTAGAGAGCAACAAAAAAGGTGTGTACGGAATATTGGGATGTACCCTATGATCCCATCAATGAGACTATCTTTAGGTACTTTGAGCAACGCTTGCCCCTCGTGCTCGAGGTCATCTGCAAAGGACGACGCCTCCAAGCACTCGTGGACAGCGGAACATCACACATCGTATACGACAAGGCAATAATCGACCGACTTCGAGAAGAATACAAGCCTTCAGCATTCTCTGCAATGGTGGTGGACGGCAGCTAGTTACCACTATACGGCGAAGCAATGTTACACCTACAAATCAGACCACTGCGCTGGAAACCTGCACTCCCCATCACCAACATAAAAGGGCTTGACTTGATCTTCAAGCGAGACTTCCTAAAAAGACTCAACCCAGAGGTCAACTGGATACCGCAAGCATCTACAACAACAGAAGGAGAGTCCAGCTACCCAACTGGGACGATACAGGAGATTTCCCCGTGGAGACACTCGCAAGATTCGAGAAGGGCGTAAAGCGAACCGACACCGGGATCCCGACGATAGCGACAGAGGTGGAAAACGACGCGGAGGAAACCTCGGAATCTCCTCAAAAGTTCAAGGAATTAATGAAGGAGTTCCAAGATATTCTCCCGACGACCTTCCGAATGAGCTGCCGCCATACTGAACACACCAACATGAGATCGTGGAAGAACCATGTTCGAAGCCGACCTTCCGAGCACCATATCGGCTCAGCCCTACAAAGCTTGCCAACATAAAGAAACAAATCGAATATCTCCTTGCCAAAGGACTCATTCGACAATCCACTTCGCCATACGGTGCCCCAGTACTCTTAACACCAAAATCGGACGAAAGCCTGCGCATGTGCATCGATTACCAAGCTCTCAACAATCAGACCATCAAGAACAAATACCCGATTCTCTGAATCGATGACCAGCTTTAGGGAGCCACTGTATTTTCCAAACTAGATTTGCAGTCCGAAAACTAGCAGATTTGAATGGCGTACAATTCCATTTACAAAACTGCCTTCCGAACTCGGTACGGGTCGTATGAGTATCTAGTAATGCCGTTCGGACTCACCAACGCACCGGCAACGTTCCAAGCTGAAAAGAACCATATTCTATGCCCACTCTTGGACAAGTGCGTTATGGTGTACCTAGACGACATCTTCATCTACTCGCGCGACATTAAGCATCACGTCGAACACCTACGATGCGTCTTCAAAATTCTTAGACGAGAGCGATTCTATGTCAAATTGACCAAGAGCGAATTCGCCCTCGAGAAGGTCCAATTCCTTGGACACATAGTGAGAGCTCAAGGAGTTCACGTCGACCCCAAGAAGATCAAAGCTGTACGCACGTGAAAGACACCCAAGAATGTGAAGGAATTGAAGGAGTTCCTAGGCTTCACTAACTATTACAACATGTTCGTGCCACAGTACGCGAAAATCGCAACACCACTCACAAATCTGCTGAAGAAGAACACGGCCTATAAGTGGGAACCAAAACATCAAGAAGCCGTGGAGCAGCTGAAACAAGCACTCAAGTCTGCACCCGTACTCATCTTGCTATACCCCAAATGCGACTACGTCATCGAAGCTGACCAGGCAGTGGGAGCAGTCTTGATGCAAGACCAGGGGAATGGACTGCAACCAATCGCCTACTTCAGGAAGAAACTACACGGGGCGGATAACTATCCGATACACTATGATTTTTTCCCCAGGAGCAGAAGGCCGACGTGCCTGATGTTCTTATCCCGTAAGTCGTAGTTGTGCGAGTCCCAAGGCCTCCCTGTGCAGCGTCTCCACTCCGACCGTGGCGGCGAGTTCGCCTCCGGTCGGCTTGGCCAGTTATGTCGTGCACAGGGCATCACCCATTCGTACACCCTGCTGGACTCCACGCAGCAGAATGGGGTTGCTGAGCAACGCATTGGATTGGTCATGGAGGTGGCTCGTACCTGTTTCTGTGGCCGTTCGCTGTTCGCCATGCCGCTCACCACCTTAACCTGTGGCCGAAGTCCCAGCGGCTGCTGGTTTCGTTGACCCTTCTCTGGACCGGGTTCCCTGGTGACGTGTCTGCGTTTCACGACTGGGGCTGCCTTGATCACGTTCATGCCTCTGGCACAGACAAGCTCACTGCTGCACTGTCCCCTATGTCTTCCTTGGCTTCCCCCGTGACGCGTTTGACTGGCACTTTTACCACCCACCGTCTCAGCGCTTCTTTCACTCGCGTAACGTCACTTTTGACAAGTCCGTATCCTTCTACCACCACTTTTCCTACCGAGGTTTCCCATTTTCCCCACCCCTATTTCTGGTTTCCACTCCCCCGGTAGCCCCTGCTCCTCTCCCTCCCTGTCCTGCCCGTCTGGTATGTCTCACGTCACTCCCCTCCCGTCGGTTGTCCCGGTCGAGAAGTCGGCTGACTCTAGTGGCCCCGCAGCACCGCAGCACCGTTCTCCTGGTGGTCCTGGGAGTGGCAACGGTGCTGGAGAGGGTTCTCGTTCTGGGGTTGGAGACCCGGAGGTAGCCGTGGTGCAACTGGAGGTTCTGGTGTCGGTGTGGAGCAGCAGCAATCGCTGCCGGTGTCTGCCCTTCGCCTCCTTGGTCTTCTCTCCCCTGACCACCCACATGTGCCTCCCCCATAGCCGCCTCTCCTGCCTGTCTACGGCCATGTGTTTCCGCTGCCGGACTTGTCTCCGGCTCGTTTCCCCCCTCGTTCTCCTCCTGTGTCTCCTCCTGTGTCTCCCTACCCCACACCTCCGTCCCACTTCTAGTCTCGCCGTCCCTCTGGTGCTCGTCTTGTCTCTCCTATTCAGCGCTCTCACCCCACGTTGCTCCGTTCTACCGGTGTCTCGTCCTCCCCTTCTCCCGTCGCCTCCTGCTTTGTCGCTTGTTGTCGCTCCTCCTCCTCTGTCTGACTACCTTTGTGCCGCTAGTCGTCTTGTTCCTCGAGTCTTTGCCTCCCACGTTACCGATCCGTCTATTCCTGTCTCAAGTCTTGACGCCCTTTTCGCTGCTATCGCTAACTTTACCTCTATCCGCCATCTTGACTACGCCACAGCTCTGGTCCCTGACCCTGTCCGTCCTCCGTCCGTCGGGGGTGCTCCTGCCCTTGGCAGTGACGTCCTAGAGGACAGGCAGTACAAGCTTGCTTTCCTGTCGGAGGCTGCTCCCCATCTCTGTTCCATGCTGGTAGTCCTCGAGGGTGATCCAGACGCCTTGGACATCCCGACCCCTCGTACTTACGCTGAGGCGGTCTCGGGACCTTGGGCCTCTCAGTGGATAGCTGCCATGGAGCAGGAGATGGCATCTTGGAGATCCACCGGCACCTATGTCGACGCAGTTCCCCCACCTGGGGTGAACGTAATCGATGGCCGGTGGCTCTTCAAAGTGAAGCGCCCTCCTGGAGAGCCACCGGTGTTCAAGGTGCGCTACGTTGCTAGAGGATTCAATCAGCACGATGATGTTGAGTTCTTTCAGACCTTCGCCCCGACCCCAAAGATGACCGCTCTTCGGGTGCTGCTACACGTAGTAGCTCAGCGTGACTACGAGCTGCACTCTCTTGACTTCTCCACAGCGTTTCTCTAGGGCAGTCTGCATGAGGAGGTCTACCTGCGCCGTCCGCCAGGGTTCACCAGCACCTTCGCCCCTGGGACCGAGTGGCTCCTCCGACGCCCAGTTTACGGCCTATGGTAGGTGCCCCGTAAGTGGCACGACACAATGCGTGCTACGTTAGCTGACTTAAAGTTCTTCTTGTCGTCTGCAAACCCTTCACTCTTCGTCCATTCAGGTTAGACCCCGTTCTACATCCTTGTCTACGTAGACGACCTGGTCTTTCCTATTGCAAACAGAGACGCTCTGGCCTTGGTGAAGGCTGAGCTGCTGAGGAGACACACCTGCACTGACCTAGGAGAGCTATACCACTACCTTGGGCTGCAGATCTCCAAGGACAGAGCAACGCACACCATCACTCTCACACAGTCACACTTGGTGCACCAAGTCATTCAGAGGTTCTCCTCCGCACAGCCCACACCTCTGCTAATAGAATATAGGCCCTCCACTCTAGTCCCTGAGGAGTCTGTAGAGCCTAGTGGTCCGTATGCAGAGCTGGCGGGTTGCCTCATATATCTGATGACTTGCACTCTTCTAGTTCTTGCATACCCTCTCATCATCCTGGCTCATTTCGTGGCGACAAGCAGACACCGACCATAGCACTGGTCGGCACCTAACAGTGTTTTGCGTTATCCGACAAGTACATCGGGAATGGGGTTAGTGCTAGGATGACGCAGGCCAGTGGTCCTGACAGGGCACACAGACGCTTCGTGGGTTGACGCCGCTGAGATTCTCAGGTCCTCTCAAGGCTACTACTTTAGCCTTGGTGCAGGCGCTCTCTCGTGGAGGTCCACCCGCTCGTCATTTGTTGCACAATCTATCTGGGAGGCTGAGATCTACGCTGGTGCCATGGCGGCACAGGAGCTCCGCTGGCTGACGTTCCTGCTCACACACTTAGGTGAGCGGCCTAGCTCTTCCTTGGTCCTATACGCTGACAGCATAGCCATGATCCTCTTGGGTCAGAAGCCTTGATTGGAGGGCCGAGCGAAGCCCATCCACCTGTGGTACTTCCTCCTGCGCGAGCTACAGCAGCGATGCCAGGCCTGCGTAGTTCACTTGGCCTTCGGTGCCAACACAACTAATATCTTTACGAATGCGCTTGCGTCTAAAGATTATCAGTGGCACTGTGCACAGCTTGGTCTAGTTCCAGTAGCTCCTCACTTGCTAGGACATTGATTTGGCAGGACGCGCGAAAGTCGAGTACAGTATGAAACTTTTGAATTTCAATGTTCTCGGTTTTTTTGTTTTCATTCGGGCAGATTCGTCTCCTACCTAAATACCCGCGTCACGATGGCCACGAGCTCGTTTTCCCCACTTGCTTTGACGTGCATACGGTTGCCCCAGCAGGAGTGGAAAAAATGAATGGCAGCACACATCTACGCACCGCAAAATTCTGGTGTTTCCTACTGGAAATGGAGATTCTAGGAGGCTGGGGGGTGCTCAAAAGTTTTCACGTCAGAGAGTAGGGTGTTGTGAATATCCAGAAAAATGAATCACCCATACCCGCTCAAGTTACTCGGGGGAGCTTAATTCCGGCTGGTGTTTTATACGGGGGAATACGGTAAGCGCATTTGCTTGTAACTTGTTCTTGTTTTCTTGTGCAGATTGCTAGATTGCGAGTGGGCCGATATTTGGGCAAGAAACAAAGTTGTGTTGTGTGTGTACAGTATGTTGAGAGGGGGGGGAAAGAGGGATCGTAGGGGTGGAGGGAAATCGCAATTACAAAACTCCAAGGCACACACAATCCCCAGCACATGTCGAGCCCTAAACCTGGTGGAGGGCCAGCGAGCGCCTTCACTCAGCCTAGGGGAATGGCTACACACACACAGAGCCTCAGAAATGTTGGCAGCAGGCCCTGGAGCCTAATCATGGTACACGTACTGGTATTTCCATATTCAGGGTAAACCCCTGGAGCAATGCTCAGGCATCAGGGTACACTACACATAAAATCCTGAAATTTCATAGGTGGGTTATAAGACCTGCACATTCAGGGCTGATACTGAAAAGCTCCATGAAAAAACCCTGAATCAGGGTAAATGGCCTGAAATTTGAGGGCTTGTTTTCAATCATAACATAGTTGTTCGTTGGGCTTCGCATTGGAGAGTACTAGAATTGGTTTTTACTAGGAAATTTGACTGCACCTCTCATGAAACACGAGCCAGAACTCTGGAAGTAAATTCCCAACACATGCATCTCTCCTACCAAGAGCTGCATCAATTACTATACTGCTATCAACATGTGTGGAGAAGAAATTTCCCAATTGGCAATCATTGGATTATAGGGTACACGACACGACAGGCTAATTGTTATGGCGAAATTGGGTAGGGAGTGCATCATACATATCTCAAGGTAACGAATTGAGTAGAATGAGGCATGCACCTATCTATGGGCATGCACCTATCTAGCATATAACATATACAATTTTATGTTGACACACCCCCTAGGTTAGACAAGGGGCAATCACTAGCATAAAACATGCAGCTCAGGGTGGCATTTCTAATCCAACCTCTGAGCCAAGGGTCTGAAGACTAGTCAGCAAGAGTACAAAGAAAACAAGAGTAACCCAAGGCGGCACTACTAGTCCAGCCATTAGAACAGGAGCCACAAGGCCAGTCGAAGGAAATATAAAGTGTAGTACACAATCAAGGTCCTAGCAAGTGAGAAGCTACAGGAACTAGACCAAGCTGTACACAGTGCCGCTGATGATCTTTAGGCGCAAGCGCCTTCGTAAAGATATCAGTTGTGTTGGCACTAGAGGCCAAGTGAACTACGCAGGCCTGGCATCGCTGCTGCAGCTCGCGCAGGAGGAAGTACCGCAACTAGATGTGCTTCGCTTTGCCCTCCATTCGAGGCTCCTGACACAGGAGGATCATGGACCTATTGTCAGTGTATAGGACTGGGGCTAGGTCACTCACCTAAGTCAGTGAGCAAGAAAGTCAACCAGCGGAGCTCCTGTGCGGCCATCGCACCGGCGTAGATCTCTGCCTCACTGCTAGACTGGGCAACGGACGATGAACATGTGGACCTCCACGAGATAGCACATGCACCAAGGCTAATGTAGTAGCCCTGGGAGGACCTGAGCGTCTCAGCGTCATCCGCACATGAAGCGTTTGTGTGCCCTGTAAGGACCATTGGCCTACGGCCTCCTCGCGCTAGCCCCATGCCCGATGTACTTGCTAGATAATGAAAAACCCTCTTAGCAGCCAATAAGTGCTGTGGTCGATGTTTGCCTGTCGCCACAGAGCAAGCCGGGATGCGAGATCTGGATGAGCGCAAGTCATCAGGTACATGAGGCAACCCACCAGCTCTCATTAAGGACCACATGGCTCTATAGACTACTAAGGGACTGGAGCCGAAAGCCTGTGATCTACTGGCAGAGGTGTGGGCTGTGCGGAGGAGAACTGAAGACCAAACCTTTGAAGGACCTGGCACACCAAGTGTGACTATGTGAGAGTGATGGTGCGCTCCTTTGTCCCTGGAGATATGCAGGCCAAGGTAGTGGCGTAGCTCTCCTAGGTCAGTGCAGTTGTGTCTCCTCAGCAGCTCGTCCTTCACGGAGGCCAGTGCGTCTCTATCTACAGTAGCAAAGACAAGGTCGTCTACGTAGACAAGGATGTAGAACAGGGTCTGGCCGAACGAAGAGCGAGGGGTCTGCAGACGACGGGAAGAACTGGGGGTCAGCTAACGTAGCACGAAGCATGTCGTACCACTCGCGTGGCGCCTGCCGCAGGCCGTAAACCCGGTGCCGAAGGAGCCACTCGGTCCCCGGGGCGAAGGTGCCGGTAAAGCCTGGCGAGCGACGCAGGTAGACCTGCCCGTGCAGACTGCCCTGAAGGAACGCTGTGGAGAAGTCAAGAGAGTGTAGCTCATAATTGCGTTGTGCTGCTACGTGTAGCAGCGCCCGAAGAGTAGTCATCATCGGGGTCGGGGTGAAGGTATGGAAGAAGTCAAAATCCTCGCGCTGACTAAAGCCTCTAGCAACGTAGCGCGCCTTGAATACTGGCGGCTCTCCTGGAGGGCGCTTCACTTTGAAGAGCCACTGGCCATCGACTATGTTCACCCCAGGTAGGAGAATTGCGTCGACGTAGGTGTCGGTGGATCTTCAAGATGCCATGGCAGCTAGCCACTGAGAGGCCCAGGGTCCCGAGGTCGCCTCAATGTAAGTGCGAGGGGTCGGGATATCAAAGGCGTCTGGATCCCCCTCATGGACTAGCAGCATGGAGCAGAGATGAGGCGTGGCCTCGGACAGGAAATCAAGCTCGTACTGCCGGTCCTCCAGGACGTCAGTGCCAAGGGCAGGAGCACCCCACACGGACGGAGGAATGGGCTAGGTTAAAGACCAGAGCAGTGGCGTAGTCAAGGCGGGGGGTAGAGACGAAGTCAGCGACGGCAGCGACAAGAGCATCAAGACTCGAGACAGGAACAGACGGGTCGGTAACAAGGGACGCGAGGACTCGAGGAACAAGAGGACTAGCGGCACGAAGTTAGTAAGACAGAGGAGGCATAACGACAACAAGCAACGATGAAGAAGGCGATGGGAGCAGGGGAGGACGAGACACGTGTGAACGGAGCAACATAGGGTGAGAGCGCTGAACAAGGGAGACTGGACGAGCTCGAGAGAGACGGTGAGACCAGAAGTGGGACGGAGGCGTCAGGTTAGGAGACATAGGAGGAGACATTGGAGGAGAATGAGGGGGGAGACAAGCCGGAGACGAGTCTGGCTTAGGAAACACAGGGCGATAGACAGGAAGGGGAGGTGGCGGAGGGGGAGGCGCATGTAGGCCGTCAGGGTAGGGAAGACGGAGGAGACGAAGGGTGGACACCGACAGCGAGTGCTGCTACAGCTGCTGCTGCTCCACGCCGAGATCAGAACCTCTAGCTGCACCACAGCTACCCCCAGGACACTGACGCAAACACCCCCAGAGTGAGAACCCTCTCCAGCATCGGTGCCACCCTCAGGAGCACCGGGACGAGCCACGACATTACCCCCAGGACTAGCACCCCTAGAAACAACACCCCCAGAACGAGGTCCCTCTCCAGCATCGGTGCCACCCCCAGGACCACCGGGACAAGCCACAACAGGAACCCCAAGACGAGAACCCTCCTCAACACCCGACCCCCCAGAGTGCGCGGACCCTTGCGGCGGCTGCTTCTGCGGCGGCGACGGCGGCGTTTGCTGCGACGGCACAGGACGAGACACCAGGGCGGAGACAGGTGGCAAGAACGGTGCCGCCGGGCCACTAGAGTCAGCTGACTCCTCGGCCGGGACAACCGACGGCAGGGGAGTAACGTGAGAGACACGAGACGGGGCAGGACGGGGAGGGAGAGGTGCAGGGGCTACCGGGGGAGTGTGAACCAGAAACAGGGGTGGGGAAACCGGGAGACGCTGGTGGGGAAAGCGGTGGTAGAAGGAGACAGACTCATCAAAAGTGACGTCACGCTAGTGAAAAAAACGGTGCGACGGCGGGTGGAATCATGCGCGTCGAGTGGGAAACCAAGGAAAACACAGGGGAGGGTGCGGGCAGTGAGCTTGTCCATGCCAGAGGCACGAACGTGAGCAAGGCAGCCCCACACGTGGGACGCAGACGCATCACCATGGAACACGGTCCAGAGAAGGGTCGGCGAAACTTGCGGCCACAGGTTGAGGTGGTGAGCGCCGTAGCGAACAGTGAACGGCCACAGGAAATGGGGTGCACCGGCATGGATCATGGAGGTATGAGCCACCTCCATGATCAAACTGATGCATGGCTGAGCGACCCCATTCTGCTGCGGGGAGTCCAGCAGGGTGTACGACTGGGTGATGCCCTCCGCACAACAGAACTGGCCAAACCGACAAGAGGCAAACTCGCCGCCATGGTCGGAGTGGAGGCGCAGCACAGGGAGACCGCAGTGGACTCGCGCAGCTACGACCCACGGGATAAGAACGTCAGGCACGTCGGCCTTTCAATCCAGGGGAAACACCGTGGTGTAGTGCGTGTAGTCATCGACAAGCACTATAGAGTAGCGCTCTCGACGCGGCCCAGGGACGGGGGCTGGGCCCCAGACGTCTAGGTGCAAGATCTGGAGTGGCGCAGTGGTAGGGGGGAGCGAGGAGGAGTGAGGAGCACGGCGCAGCGGACCCTCGAGACAAGGCGTGCACGGCGGCGCATGCGAGGGAGGTAGGGTTGGGGGTGATGCATGGAGACCGAAGACAAGACGGTGATGGGACATGTGACGCAAACGTGGGAGTGCGGGTTGACCTAGGCGGTGGTGCCACCGACACGAGCAACCTGGGAGGAAGCGGCGACCTGGGGGGACGCTCCCATGGGGGGGGGGGGTGGGGAAGTGGTGTCTAGGGTGAACAGGCCAGACACTGGGTCCCGGGGGAACGTGGTGAGAGGGGTACCAGTGGGGGCCTCGGTACAGACTGCAAACCTCTCGGGTCTAGGGAACGTAGTGTTGACGTCGAGGTCCTAAAGACAGCCGACACTAACGAGGATCCTAGAGACCGAGGGGATGTGCAAGCCTTTGAGAGAGCCCGAGCGAACCGCCGGACAGGGAAGGGTAGTGGAGCTACGAGCAACTACCGGACCTAAGGAGGGGCCAGCAAGCGCTACAACGGCAGGGTAGCAAGCGGCGTGAGCGCAGTGTGGTTACGAAAGAAGTAGGTGGATGCGCCAGAGTCGAGCGTAAAGGGGAGCGAAGCAGTAGCTTCAGCTGGCAAAGGGGCTAGTGTGAAGCCTAGGCTAAGCAAAGCAGGAGGTCCTACACCTGACGCAGCAGGGAAACCAACGCTAGACACAGAAGACAAGCCTACACTAGGGAACACCATGTAATAGGGTCCAGTCACACTAAAGTCATCAGCATACATGGCATACTGTACATCGCATACCTAATCTGATCCATGTCCATCTCAAAGACAGGCACCAGGCTATACCAGTCGGGGGGTCCGCCGTGGCGGCGAAGCGGAGACGAAACAGGTCGTCGAGGCGACGGTAGCAGCGCGCGGCGGTGTAACCGCGATGGTCGCAGACGGTGCCGCGGCGGGGGCCGGACTGAAGCTGGTACTGACAGGTGACCACACTGGAGCCACCACCCGACACCGAGTTGCGCCCCCCACGACCACGACGACCACCACCAGCGCCGCCAGTCCACAACGGCGGCGGGGGTCCCCACGGTGACTGCTACTGCTGCGGCGCTTGCTGCTGTGGTGGCTGCTGCTGCTGAGTCTGCTGCTGCTACTGCTGCTCCGGGGCACCAACCCCGGTCCCCTCGTCTGCACCGCCGTCCCTGCCCCCACCTCCGCCACCCTCACCACCCCCACCACCCTTCCCTCCTCTAGGCCCCCCCTTGGGGCGGCGAGCCCTATCCTGACGCGGCAGCGCTGAGGCTGCAGTGGCGGTCTTAGCAACAACAGCAGAAACGTCAGAGTAAGTGCATTGGGAGGGAGCACAGCCCTGAAAGATAGGACCGCCGCAGTGCCGCTAGACTGAGTGATAGTGCGATGGCTGGTCTCTATCGCGGACTCGGCGGTGCAAATGCGGTAAGGGTGAGGTCACCTGGTTGCTGACTAAGGAAGTGGTCGCGGGCAATGGCTAGGCGGTCAAGAAGGCATGTGGCAATGAGGTAAAGCGGCGGCGGGAAGGCAGTGAGCTGGGCCTTAGTGCTCACGGCGCGGTAGCTATTGTAGTCTCAAGCGTGCAGAGGTGGGTGGCAAGGTCAGCGATAGTGGGGAAGGACGCAAGATCACGGAACAACATGGGGAGGATCAGGCAGCCAGCAGAGGCTGAGGAGGGTGTGGAATAGCGTGCAATGACCGCATCTAGGAATTCCTTGGCATTTGCTATAGTGGTAAGGCGTGGACGCTCAGACAGGGGGAGGGCGTAACTAATAGCAAGTCGCGCGACAGCGTCACGCGACTCCCAGTCAGCGCAAGCAAGCACAGCAGCGGAAAAGGCCTCACGCTCAGCAGTGGTGGGGGCATCAGGGAGGGCAGCAGGCGGGGGGGGGGCAGGGGAGCGTACCATCGACATGAACAGCCAGGGAGTAACCGTCATGGCGCCGACCTGTCAGGTGACGGCGAAGGCCGATGAGCCACGCCTCACAGTTGATCGCCTGGCCCTCCGCGTCCAGGCGGAGCACAGCGTCCGCCATCCCATGTCCTCAGCTGCTGACGGCGGCACGGCGGCACGACGACACGGCGGCACAACGACTGGGCGACACGGCGGCACGGCGGCACGGCAACACTCCGGCACTGCGGCACGGCGTCACGGCAGCACTGCGGCACGGGAACACCGCTGTGGTGCGGCACGGCGACACGGCGGCACCGCGGTGCGACGGCTCAGCATGGCGGCAGGTGGGACCAGGGTCGGCGCGAGCGAGATCGGCAAGCGAGGGGCCGGCTAAGAAGGGGCCGGCTAGTAAGGGGGCCGGCGAGCTGGGGGCCGGCGAACTGGGGGCCGGCTAGTAAGGGGGCCGGTGAGCTGAGGGCCGGGTAGCTAGGGGGCAAGCAAGCGAGGGGCCGGCAAGCGAGGCGTCTGCGAGCTCGGGGCTGGCTAATGAGGGGCCAGAGAGCTAGGGGCCAGCTAGCTCGGGGGCCAGTCAGCGCGGGGCCAGCGAGCACGGGGCCAGCGAGCACGGAGCTGGTGAGCGCAGGGGGGGGAAGCGCGGGGCCAGCGGGCGTGGGCCAGCGAGCGCGGGGTCGGTGAGCGTGGGCCCGCTAGCACGTGCCAGCAAGCGCGGGGCGACGAGGGTGGGCCAGCGAGCGTGGGGCGACGAGGCCTGGCCAGCAAGCGGGGGGCGACGAGGGCGGGAAGGCGAGCGCGAGGCGACGAGGGTGGGCCTAGTTGCGCAGGGCGACGAGCGCTGGCCAGCGAGCGCGGGGCGACGAGCAGGGTCTACGAGCGGGGGGCGACGAGCGCGGGCCTACGAGCTCGAGCTAAGGCTAGAGCAAGAGCTAAGACTAGGACTAGGGCTAGGGCGGAAGCGCGGGTGGGTGGGGTGGACCTAGCCTAGCGTGATTCCATCTCAAGGTAACGAATTAAGTAGAATGAGGGGATACAAGGGGATATAAGCTAATGTGTTGTACTCTCTATGAGCATGCACCTATCTAGCCTACAACATATACAATTATATGTTGACAACATAAACTAACAGCAGCAAGTTGGCAATTACGGTATTCTTCTGCACACGCACAAGGCCGACAATGTGTTTGCCTAAAGTAACTTGATGTTACAGTATGCTTTTACATGAAAGGAGTTGGCACATCCAACGAGTTTCCGAGGCTGAGCCGTTTGGAGCTCGGGCTGATGGCCACTCCATGCCGATCCGCACATGCTAGCAGCGCCCCTAATGCCCCCGCATGCCCATTGTGCCTCAGAAACATTGCCTGGAGAGGAGAGATGAGGGGTATGCACACAATGACATACTCTCCAGAAGCATGGGCTTTGCCATTATGAAACCGCAACTGGTAACCACGGCTAGCATGCTCACTTTCTACTTCCTGCCAATGGCTTCTCATCTCACCTTCATGCATCCCTTGGACCAAAACTGCATGGCCACAGCTAACGACCGCATAGCAAGCTGCAAGAAACGAAGGAAGTGATGGAAAGAATTGAGAAGGAAAGGAGGGAGGATGGTATTTTAGGCTCCTACAATTCATCCCACTAACAACCTTTCCGCAATTCTCTCAACTCCGCCGCACAAACATGTTCCACACAACGTTTAGCATCCTTCCCCACATGATACACCGTGCTTAGCGCCCTCTGCAGCCAGCCATGCACCCTCCGCACCATCCCGCATGCCCACCTTGTTGCTGTGCATGAAGCTGCCTGTGAAGAGCACGTGGCGCACCCCTGCGGGCCGCGCGTGCAGCATGGCGATGGACCCGATGTTGTTCGTCACCATTAGTAGCACCGCCTTCGCTAGATTCTCCGGGCGGCGGCTGGGCGACGCCTTGTCAGCTGGACGCACCAGCTGGGGTGGGGATCGGAGATACAGGGGGTTCGGGTGTTGTTAACAGGGCTGCTAATCAGCACATGCAGCGGTGCACGAGAAGGAAGATGACAGCATCCCAAACGACTTCTAGAGCAAATAGATGTCAAGAAGGCCAGGAAAGATACAAACTCACTGCATCTGCTGAAGACTATGGCACTGCAAGTCCCCAAATGGTGTATGTGGGAATAAGACGAGAGCACAACACCACGGTGCATACCTTGCCAAGAGAGCTGGCTACTGTGGTGGCTGCAAGGCCCATCTCAATATAGTCACCTCCTGCAACAGTCAACATGGCCAAGCGAGCATACAGAAAGTGGCATTCAGCGCTTCATGTCGCACCCACCGAGTCTCCATGCTTGGCAAAACAAAAGAAAAGGAGACTGGTGGCTGGAGTTGAAGCATCAAGAACAAGAAACACATGCTATGGATTTGCACGAAGAGAGGAAGGAAAGTGGTGCTGTGTGGCATGTGCTGTGTGCTGTGTGGCATGTCCTGTGTGGCATGTGCTGTGTGGCTGCCCACCATAGATGTCCCCCACGAGCATGTCCACACACGTGCTGTCACCCCTCGATGCCAGCCGCATGGCCTCCTTGAAACTGAGGCGGGCGAGGGGAGAGGAGTGAGGAGAGACGACAGAGGGGAGAGAGAGAGACACAGAAGTGAGGGGAGCGAGGACACAAGCAAGGATGAGCAGGTCATGGGAATGTATGGCAGGGGCCATGGCAGTGGGTGGAGAGAAGGAGAGCAGGAGTGATGCTATGAAGGATGAGAGAGCAGCACAGGGTCTGTACTTCCCCGCATAAGCACACCAACCTCGAGAACAAAGTATGGCATGGCATGGCAGGGCGCGGCATGGCACGGCAGTGCATGGCATGGCATGGGACGCACCTGGTGCAGCCTGTGAGTGCAACCGCGAGGCCCAGGAAGGTGCTGCACACGGGAGGGGGGGTTGAGGCAGGCAGAGGATGGGAGGGGGAATGTGCGTAAGAAGAGAGGCGAAGGATCGCAGCACAGGGAAACGAGCAGAGAGGGGCTGACAGTAGGGTCAAGAGGGGTAACCAAACTTGGCTGACTATAGCTGAGAACAAAGAATATAGCAGCAAGCACATGCAGAGGGCTGAGAGGAACCGGCAGAAAGCATGGAAGGAGCGGGCATGGAAGGAGAGCGTGGGAAGGGCATGGAAGGGCATGGAAGGGCATGGGAGGGCAGGGAGGGCATGGGAGGGCAGGGAAGGCATGGTAGGGCAGACCTGCCCCCGAGAGAGGAGCCCCCCACTCGCTCAAACTGGCCGGGCGCATCCACTCGCAGGATGGACACTCCCGACCCGATGTTCACCTGCCACCCACGCGCACAGGGGGACGGTGACGTTGGAGGGAGATGGGGATGGGGGAGGGACGATATAAGGAGGCGGGAAGAGAGATGAGGAGGGTAGAGAGGCGGAGGAGGGAAGAGAGGTGGAGGAGGGTAGACACATGAACCATGCGTCTCTAGTGGGAGATGCGAGCGAGTGTGGGAGGGAGGGAGGGAAGGCGTGAAACCGGAAAAGCAGGCGGACCACACCAGCAACGCCTCATCATTCTGTCGTAACTTCCCACCCATCCCAGCGCACCACGAGATAGGGGTACGTGAGCTGCTCAGGAGGACTCTCCTCCGCTCTGCTCCCCACGTCCACTCCTCCCCTCCCACCCTCCTGCTCCTTGCCTTCTTGACCATCCTCCGCCTCCTCGTCCTCCCATTCATCCTCCTCCCCTTCATCCCCTTCGTCACCGTCGTCGTCGTCCTCCTCCGCCTCTTCCTCCCTCCTCACTGCCTGCGCCTCCCTCTCTGCACCCGCATCGCCATCATCACTCGCCGCATCCTCTTCCTCCTCCCCGTCCTCCACATCCGCCTCTACCCCATCCGCCACACAATCTCCCCCCTTCACACATGCGCCTTCCCCCACCGCCTCCTCACTCTCCTTCTCACTCTCATTCCCCAAGCCACCCCCGCCCTCCCCGCTCGTGTGTGTGCGCCCCTCGCTCTCGTTTCCCCCTCTGAACGCCTCTGCCACCTCGTCCCAGTCCGACGCCGACTCAACCCTCACATGCCCCTGCTGCTGCTCGCCCCCGCCCTGCTCTGCACCGTGCGCATGTTGCCCATGATGACCGTGACTGTGGTGCCCGTGACCCTCACAATGCACATGCCCATGCCCATGACTATTCTCATGCCCAATCATACGCGCATGCTCGTGCAGCTTCTGCTGCTGCGTCTTGAGGCTCTCATCCTCGTTACTGCAAGCTGCACTACCTTCTACGCGCTCCTCCTCAGCACTCGCTTGCAACTGAACCTGCCGCCCCTCCCCTTGCTTCCCAACACCATCACCACCCATCCCTCCCACCCTCTCCTCCCCCCCTTCCCTCACCGCTCCACCGCCAGCATCACCTCCTGTCCTCTTGCTCCGCCGCTCCCTCTCGCCCGCCTCCCCCCTCTCGCCCCCCTCGTCCTCCCCGTCGCTGCTGCCACTGCAGCTGCTGCTGCAGCAGCTGGTGGAGAGGGACTCCGACCCAGAGTCGCCGCCCGGCCGCTGGATGGCGCCACGTGGCAGCGCGTCCACGTGGGCGTAGCCGTAGCAGTCGCCCGGGGCCACGCGCACCAGGAAGTCGATTCCGCGCACCAGACTGGAGGGATCGAGGGAGGGGGGGGGTGTGGGGGAAAGGGGAGGGGATGGGGGAGGAGAAGGGGAAGCGGGACGAAGTGATGGGAAGGCGTGCATCACACAGCAGGCAATGCTGGAGAAGAAGGAACGGAATGAGGCGGGAAGAATGGAGGCGTGGGGAAAGGAGAAGGCAGCGGGGGGAGAATGTGAGGCGTGGGGATGGGGGAAGGGAAAGCAAGAGATGGGGACCGAGGAGAGTGTCTAACATGGCACGGCATGGCACGGCATGGCGCGGCATGGCGCGACATGGCACAGCACCCACCATTGTAGCTCGTCCGCTCGCTCGAGCTGCACCCCCGCGATCCCCTCGAACTGCCCCCGGAACTTGCGCGCACCGCCGCTGAGCGGGGGGGGAGGAGGAGAGCGGGATTGAGGCAAGGGAGGGATGAAAGAGCGGAGGGCGAAATGGTCAAGTGGATGCATTTGCTGCAAGTCAACCTGCAGCAAGAGAGAAAGCGAAACGTGGTACGCGACTTGGGGGGCAGTAGCGATACTAGGCGCATCGTACCATAATGGAGGTACAGAGCATCAACTCCTCGCCCGCTCCTACAATTCCACCACCCTCAACCTTCAGACTACCCGGCCCGTCCCCTACCACTCTCGTCCCCCTCTCCCCCCCCGCATGCGCGTATCTCCTCCCACCCTCTTCTCTCCTCCCCTCCCCGTGCCACTGTCAGCGCACATACAGTGAATGCGACGCATGACGCTGGTAAGAATACGACCCTCAACAATAGGCCTATCCCCGGGTGAGTTACCTGTACGGAACGAGGGACGCCTAGGCTTTCAAGGTGGTACACACCACCCCTAATCTCGTCTGCCTTGCCTCATTCTGCCTCCCCTCCCCCTATCCCCCCCCTCCCCCCCTTTTTCCCCCCTTGCCTCACCCCGTGGCGCCAATGGGGTGCGGCGCGGAGAGCAGTCCCTGGCTGCGGCGCTGCACGAGCGAGAGGAAGTCGTCCATGTGCCACGTCTCTGCGCGCGGGGCGGGACAGGGGGGCGCGCGGAACGAGAGGGGGAGGGGGGATGGGGAGGGCAGAAAGGAGGAGAGAGTGCGAGGTGTGTGGGGAGGACGGGCGCGCCAGGGCTGTGTTTAGGCAGTACAGAATGTAGCGAGACTGGCTTGCCTAGAGCAGTCGCCTAGGCATGCCGCGCGTTTCTCAACGACGCGCTCGCGAGATCGCATTCACAAAACAGTTTAGGGATTGTCGGCTGTGACCTTCCGCAATACCCGGAAACCTCCACCTCACCGATCTCTCAATGAGGCTCGACGTCTCCTCCCCTCGCCTTCCCTCCTCCCTCCCCCTCTCCTCCCCTCCTCCCCTCCTCCCCTCCCTCACTCATCCCCTCCTTTCCCCCTCCCCTCGCGCCCGCGCTCACCGAATTGTTTGAAGTAGAGCCGTCCGCCCCCGGGCCCAAGCCCGATCGGCTCGTGGCTCTCCCGCCACAGGCTGCTGCGCCCCCCCGCGCTGCGCTTTCCGCTCCGCGCCGCGCCACACCTGCCGACGCACCTCCCCGCAATGGAACTTCCGCCAGGTGCCCCGCCGCATCTGCACCCCCGCGCCCCGCCCTCACCGCCTCTCCGCTTCAGAAGGTCTGGCGATCGGCCGTTACCGTTAACGGCGACGGTAACTGCAGGCGACAAGCCGTCAAGTGAATGCCGGATGAATTCCGCGTCGGGATTCGAGCCGTGCGGCTCGTAGCATACCAGCTTGCAGAGCGTGCCGCCGATATCGAGGCCGAAGCGCGCCCCATTGGAGAGAACGAGCCAATCGGCGACGGCCTCGAGGGAGAGTGGGCGGTCAGCGTTGGACGGCGTGACGTGGCGGTGGCGAGACGCCGAGGCGCCGTCAAGGATGGGCGAGAAGGACGACGGCATTTGGAGGATTCCAAAAGATGTATAGCACGTGCTGACGAGCTTGGCGAGGACAGAACAAAGCAGGCGAATTGTAGGGTTACTGGTTCTAGGACTACACGAAGACTGAGAATAGCCGGGAATTCGTAGCGAGTGGAGCTGTGCCCAGTTTCAGCAGGCAAATGAGCATAGATAGAGCGGATGTGGGGGGAGGATTCCCAGTTGACCGCTCAGCATGTGGTGTGTGGTACTGTAGTACCTGGCCTTGCTGGGCTGGGCTGGTCTTGGAAGGGAATCCATCAATGGGAGGAGAGGGGGGAGTCAGGGGGAGGCAGTGGTGTTGCGGCGGGAGGCATCTGCCACTGCCACAGGCAGTCCCCGTCGCACACTGCTCCGCAGAAAGCGTTGTGCGCATGCTTCCTAGAATTTCTTGTCATGCGATGCGATCCTTTTGTGATCGGACGGTAGGCGTTCGCGATGGCGATTGAGGCTGACGTCGCACGGGGGAACCAGCGACCCCATCACGATGCTTCGTCGAGCACCAAGCATCCTGCCTTTTGGGGGCCTGTTTGCAAACTGCCATGGTACATTTCTGGTGAAACCCGGACAGCTTTACGTTCCCATCAAGAGAAGGCGAAGAAAGCGAAGGAACACCCCCCCCCTGACAATACCTACGTCTCCAAGTACTGACAAATGTCATCAACGGAGAATATGGTTCAACGTTATCAAGAGTAACAGGCCCCCCCACCTTAAAACGAATCACAGACTCCATCGCTTGTGAACGCTACCTGAGGAATCGTGACCGTCAAAGACGAGAAGGGACGGGATCGGCTCTGGTTTGGCGGGCTTACGGATAAGCCAATGGAAATCTTCAAAAGGAGGCGGGAATTGCGGCAGCCGACTCGGCTCGTTCTGGGATGCTACGCTGACCTGTGCCATGATCAGCGTGCGACGGTGACAGGTCACGGGTGGCCCCCAAGTGTGGCATTCACAGTGCAGGTCTGCGCCGAAGCAAGCACCTGACTGTAGGTACACCTTGAGCCTGACAGAGGAACACAACTTTTCAGGGTGCCGGTAGACAAAAACGCGCACGGGTTTCGCACGGCATCGTCACGGGCATGTGGGCCTTTCGCACGGGCACGAAGGTTACCATTTTGATGTTTTGCGGGGTAGGTTTGAGTGGCATATTTTGGCGAGCCATTGTTCACTTAGTTACCCTATGTTAAGTTTCGGCGCTTTCAAGCGAGAGTGAGTTTCTCTGGTGTAGCACCAGAGTGGTGGTTGGCGGGTGAGATGTTGAGTGATTTTTTCTGGTTTGGTTTGCTCCCTTTTATACTCAGAGTGATGG
This sequence comes from Closterium sp. NIES-67, assembly GCA_027943415.1. Taxonomy (NCBI): domain Eukaryota; kingdom Viridiplantae; phylum Streptophyta; class Zygnematophyceae; order Desmidiales; family Closteriaceae; genus Closterium; species Closterium sp. NIES-67. The sequence goes on along the minus strand of BQMB01000949.1, from coordinate 285,754 downwards.
GGTGAGGTGTTGGAGTCGCATTTCAGCTCCAAATATTACGGGCGTGTTCTAAATATTTCTTACATTACGAACTGAAGGTTCGTGTCGCAACAATAACTACTGCGTGGATTGTGGAAATTTGTTTTCGAGTCTGTTCCTGGGTTGGCTTTCGGATGTTGAGAACGACCCCTGGCATCGGGACATCGTGACTCCATTTCGCTGCCAAGTAAGCGTCCGGTTTCGTGCGGCGACGCTCAAGCCACAAACAAACCCAGCGAGGCGTGTGTAATTTTGCGAGCTCAACGAAAGGCTCGCTGACCTTTGCCGGAGCGCTATTCCGAGCGCTGCTGGAAGTTTGTGGCGAACACGGTTGCGGCGCACATCTTTCGTCTTGTGCCGCATGTTTGTCACCGCTGTCATGATGACGCTGCACTGCTGGCTCTGTTCACGGCCCACGTTGAGTGGGCCGTTGCCCGTGTGACAACGCTAATGGGCGATGGTTCCTGATTGGGCCACGTATTGAGCTGGGCCTCCGGCGGGCACCATGTGTAGGTTTGGCATGCAAAGGTGAGGTGGGGGCCAAGTTGCGGGGTACGCCAGGGAAAGAAAGTGGGCCACAAGCGAATGCGGCTTTTCCCTTCCCAGCTGTCGAATGACGTGGCCGCAACGAGGCAGGGAGCTGGTTGGTTGTCCTGCCGCGCCTAACCTGTTGCAGAAAACACTGTTGTGGTGAGGTACGGTTTCGGTGGAGGCCACACGTCTGTACTCGAGAAAAGCTCATCTTCTGCAAGAGCAACATGTCGGAACATACAGCCTCATGGAAAGGGAAACATGAACTTACACAACACAAGCTGTCAATTGATACCTATTTCACAACCCATCCATAGAAAATCAGAACGTCATTGCTCTCTGGTCAACAACTCTGCCCTGAAGCACATAAATTTATGGCTATTGTGCAGGAGCAGCACTGGCAGCAATAGCAGCAACCTCAACCACAGCACCATCTACAACCTCCACCTTGGCATGCACCAAGCCAAGCTTCTTCTTGAGGTACAGAATCAGATTCGCCCGAGACACCTCCTCCTCCTCCCTCCTCTCCAGGTCCTTCACCTTAACAGTGCCCTTGTCCAGCTCAGCAGACCCAAAGATGACCATCCAGGGAATGCCCGCCTTGTTGGCAAACTCCAGCTGGCGCTGCATGTTGGGCGACGCGGCCATCACAAACTCCGCCTTGACGCCGTCCGCCCACAACGCCGAGGCTATCTCCATGCGCGTGCGCAGCAGGTCCGGGCCGATGCTCGCCACCAGCACCTGTGTCTCCGTGGCTCGGATGAGCTAGGGGAGGGAGGGGGGGAGGAGGGTGGGCAAGAAAAGGAGGGGAGGGGGAGTATGGGGTTGTGTTCAGGGTGGAGCCATGGAGGTAGGGGGTGTCGGGTGGGTGGCATCAGGCCATGTGGAAGCAAGACATGCTGACTCCACAGGGTGCCACACAGGTGGTGGGAGGAGGAGGATACTATGGAAGGAGACAGGGAACGGTGCGGTGCGGTACGGGACAGCATCCCCCCCCCTCACCTGGTTCTTCTTGCGCTCCTGCTCCTCCATGATGGTGAACACGCGCTCGATGCCCAGGCTCACGCCCACCGCCGGCACCTGCTTGCCGCTGAACATGCCCACCAGGTTGTCGTACCGCCCGCCCGCTGCTATCGACCCCACCTGCACCAACAGGAAAATGGGGAGAGAGGATGCTTTTAAGTGGGGTAATACAAACTCAGATCAGAAAGCACGACAAACCACAGCAAACACCCGGCCTATTTGCAGTTGGAAAGCGGGAAACCAAGCGGCATTATCCTCAACAGCCTCTCGCCCAGCGGAGCCAAATCTCTTGTTCCTTCCACCCAACCCCCCTTCCTAATGCAGAGCCCACCCCTTCCCCATCGAGCATCCTTATAACAAAAAGCACTCACGGTGCTGCCGCCCTTGAAGACGGCCTCATAGATGACGCCGGTGTAGTAGTCCAGTCCCCGCGCCAGCGACAGGTCAAACACCACGCGCCGCACTGCGCCGCCCATCGCCGCCAGGTAGTCAAACAGCAGCCCCAGCTCAGCGAGCGCCGCCTGCGAGTCAGCGTGGCCGGCGAATGGGGAGTCGGGCGCCTGCAGCGCGGCGAGCAGGTGGTGTGGCTCGCCCTTGCGCACCACAAACTCGCCAATGCGGTCCGCCACCTCGGGCAGCAGTCCCTTCTCCTCTATCTGGGAGAGGGGAAATGTGAAGGGGCGAAGTGGGGGAAGGGAAGAGGGGGATAAGGCAGAATTCTTTTCAACCACCAACCTGCCTGCAGAGCCAATCGATGCAGGAAAAATGCGGCTGTTCCCATCACGCATGATTTCTAGATAAGATTGAGTCTAGGGTGGAAAGGAGGCGTGATGGATGGAGGATGAAGGCTGATGTGGTATAGGCGACGGAGGTGACACATATGGTGGAAGAAGGGCGGAGTAGGGGGAGAGGGGGATGGTTGTGAGCAGCCAAGTTTAAGGGGAGCGGAAAGGTAGGGATGGATGAAAGGCCAACCCAGGATTGACAATACACAGATGGGAGATACCGAACCAGACCAGCTCCCAGTGACCTCAGGTGCCATGATTAGCAGATGGCATGGGTTGCGTCTTCATGGGGCGGCATGGCATGCCATGGCCGCCCGGTCAAAGCGCAAGGATAACCAGACTCATCCTCGGCCACTGGGAGCATCGCACAGTGGAGCAAGAATGCCAAACTCGACTGGACAAGTGACTTTGGTGTCTTGCCATGTACCTCTCCCCTCCTCCCTCCTCCCTTCCTCACCCCTCCCCTTCCCACACGCCCCTCCCCCAACTACCATCACAGAGCGCACGGCCTCCCAGGGCTCCTTGTCGAGCTTGTCCACAGCAGAGCATTGCCAGGGAATTTGAATGCTCAAGCAACCCTCCCCTCCCCCTCTCTCCCTCCCTCCACCTCTCCCCTGCCTCCTCCTCCTCCCTTCTCCCCGCGTACCATCTCCGTGCGCACGGCCTCCCAGGGCTCCTTGTCAAGCTTGTCCACAGCGGAGCAGATCCCGCGGAACTTGGAGGCCGGCACGCCGCAAATCGCCAGCATGCCGTCCAGCAGCCCGCGGTGATTCAGCTTGATCTGGGGGGAGGAAAGAGGGGAGGAGGGGTTAAAAAGGAGGGGAGAGAGCAGCAGACGGAGGGTGGGGCGGATGGATGGGCCAGGCCAGGGTGCTGAGTGGTTCAGCTCGATTCGATGGGGTAGGGATGGGCAGCACAGGGCGTGGAGAGAGGGCGGATTGAGAACATTGAGAGGGTAAGCAGTGGGACAATAATAAGGGGTTTTGGGAGAGACTCTTGAAAGCACCATGCAGCACCGTGCAGCACCTGGCCCTAAACCCTGAACCAGAAACCCCAACCCCCTGTGAAATGAAAACCCTGGCGCTGTGAGCGGGTGCAGCAGCAGCCGTCGTAGACTTCCATGGCCAGCTCACCTATCAGCATGCCCTAACCCTGAACCTCGAGCCCCCAACCCTCCCACACATGTTGTCCGTGTGCAAGAGCGCACCTCGTAGTCGCCGATGGCGAGCTCGTCCAGCAGCTCCGTGAGCACCTTGATGACCTCGGCGTCCGGCACCATGGGCGCGTACTGCCCTGCGATGTCAAAGTCGCACTGGTAGAACTCGCGGTACCTGCACCGTGGGGGGAGGGGGAGTGGAGGGAGGAGGAGAGGGTGGAGGGGAAGGAGAGGGTTGGGATGAGAGAGAAGAAACAGTGCAGAAGACAACACAACGGAAAAGAAGGAAAAAAAGGAAGAAAAAAAAATGAAAAAAAAGGGAAAAAAGGAAAAGAAGGAAAAAAAAAGAGGAAAAAAAGGAAAGAAGGAAAAGGGAAAAAAGGGAAGAAGAAGAAGAAGAAGAAAAAAAAAAAAAAAAAAAAAAAAGAGGAAGAAAGGAAAAAGGGGGGGGGGGGGGAAGGGGGGGGGGAAAAAGGGGGTGCATGGGGAGAAAGGGGGACAGGCAGGGGAGAGAGGAGGCCTTGTGGCAGTCAAGAGCAGGGTAAAGAGGGGCACGGAAAGGAGTATGGAAGGGGAAGCGAGAAGGGGAGAAGAGGGAGGAGAAACAGAGACAGCAATTTTCACGAGAGATGATGCTCTAGCAAGGGCAATCCGTTGCGAGGGCTGCAACACGCACACATGGCCGTTGCAGACAGAACACAACCGCTACGCTGCAGGCAGGCACGACCAGCTCCCAGTGGCCTCAGGTGCCATGATTAGCAGATGGCATGGGTTGCGTCTTCATGGGGCGGCATGGCATGCCATGGCCGCCCGGTCAAAGCGCAAGGATAACCAGACTCATCCTCGGCCACTGGGAGCATTGCCTTGGGGGCTTGAGCCGCTGAGGCCATCAGCAACAAGGACATGACACGAAATCTCAAATATCAGCGCACTGGCAGTATCAGGGCAGAGCGGCGCAGGAATGATAAGCCACTATTCCATCCATCCGAGCCCCCCTTTCCCTGAACAGCACCTCATCAAGCCCCCCTCCCTCCCCCCCCGCGCCTCCTTTTCGAAGTGCCTCCCCTCCCCTCTGCGCGCACCTGCCGCGGTTCATCTGGGGGTTGTCGCGGCGGTACACGCGCGCCACGTGGTAGCGCTTGATGTTGCCCACGCTGTGCATCGCCAGGTACCGCGCGAACGGCACCGTGAGGTCGTACCGCAGAGAGAGGATCTCGCCGCCCTGACGGGTGGGGGAGGGGGGAGGGAAGGGGCGGGCGCGGCGAGGGGGAGCGGGGAAGAGGGGGGAGGAGTGTGGAGCATGAGAAGCGACGATGGGGGGGATCGAGTCAATAGCGAGACGAGTCATGCAGTGCTCACTTACCACCATTGCATATAAACGCATCTCAGGGCACGTCAAGGCACATCTACCCTTTACCCCTTCCCCCCCTCCTCCCCCCTCTCTTTTCACCTGGTCCGCGAGGTCGTAGATGAGTTTGGAGTCCTCGCCGTACTTGCCGGTGAGCGTCTCCCTCAGCTCGAACACGGGCGTGTCCAGCGCCACCGCGCCGTGCCGCTTGAACACCGCCGCGATGATCGCGAACGCGCGCTCGCGGATCGCCATCTGGTCCGGCAGGAAGTCGCGCGTGCCCTGGGGGATGGGGGATGGGGGGGGGGGGGGGGGGGGGGGCGCGGGAAGGGGAAGAGAAGAGTGGGGGAAGCGGAGTGTAGGGGTTTGGAAAGGGAGAGCAGATGAGAGGGGAGGGATCAGTGGAGGCGTGGGAAGCGGACGAGAGAGGAGGGCAGGAGAAGTTGGGAGCAAGTACGGCCGCAGCCGAGGGAGAACGAAAGACATAGTGACTCTGCCCCCTCCTTACCTTGGCTATCTTAGGAGCACGTCTCGTCTCGTTGCTCTCAATGGCGGCTCGCAGCGCGCCCTCCAGCTGCGCCACCTCGTCACCGCGCGGGTCCAGCGCCACCGCCACGCGCTCCACCGCGCCCACCACCGCCACCGCCCCCGCGCCTGCCCCCGCGCTACTGCCGTCCCCCGCGGCCTTGTCTTGCGCCGCGCCCACGATGCCGTCCAGGAAAGCGGCCAACACGGCTGTTCCGCGCCCCAGCGCAAGTTCCCCGCCTCCGCCGCCCTTGCCCTTCTTGTCCTTTCCGCCCTCCTTCTCCTTCCCCCCCTTCCGCCCGTCTGCTGCGCCGTCCGCCGCCTTCGCGTCTTCCTTCTTGGACCCCTTCCCTCCCCCCGTGCGCGCTGCCAGCGCCGCCTCTCGCGCGCGCAGCAGCCGCAGCGCCGCCACCGCTTCCAGCGCCAGCACCATCCGCAGCGCCTCCACCGTCGCCAGCGCTGCGCGCGCCGCCATCAGCGCGGGCACGCCGTCATCCCGCGCCCCGCGCTCTCTTCCACGTCCAGCCGCCGCTCCGCCCGCCGCGCCCGCTGCCCCTTCTTCCTCCGCGCCGAGCGGGTCAGCCGCCGCGACTGCCTGCGCCACGTCACCCGCCGTTACCTTAGCGGCATCGACCGTCTCCTGCGCCGTCACTAACGCGTACGCCACCTCACCCACCGCACCTCCCGCATGCTCCGTCGCAGCAGCGGCTGCTCCGCCGTCAGAGGCGCGCTCTGCAGCGTCGGCGGGTGCCGCATCCGGCGCTGCTGCGGCTGCTGGCGGCTGCAGCGACGATAGCGCCGCGACCATTGCGGCGATACGGCGGACACTGCAGGCGCCGAGCGGACAGAGCGCGCGGAGAAGCGACGCGACGTGACCCGCCACCAGAACAGACGGCACATGCAGGCGCGCACCAGCCGCTGCGCCGCCCTTGCCCTTTCCCCCGCCCTCAGCGCCGCCAGCTGCGCCGCCCTCGCCACCACAGTTGAGCTCCACGCGCACCGCGCTGGCGGCGGTCTTGACGGCCTCCCTAAGCGGCCCGTGGCATTGCGGAATGCCGCGCACGGCCAGCAGATTCGCGGCGTCCTTGCGCGGGTTGACGCACTTGGACCCCGCCAACAGCGCGCGCATGTCGCCCGCCACATCCGCCTGCGCCTTGTGCGCGCCCTCCGCCGTCTCCCCGTCGAGCATCTCCGCCACGTTCGCGCGGAGCGCCTCGCAGGAGAAAGCCGCGACGGCGTCCGCTACAGCCACCAGCGACGAGGCGGCGTGCACCGCTACAGCCGCCACGCCCACCGACGCCGCCGTGCTCGTCTGGAAAGCGGGCGCCTCGTGCTCGAACAGGCCCGGGGATTCGAGCCCCGTGGACGCCTCCGCGGCTTTACCGCTAGCCGCGGGAACGACGGCTGCTTTCAGCGCGTCGGCAAGCGACGACACGGAAGCCATGCCGTGCTCGTTCCACGTGGCGGCAGATCCTTGGCCGAGCAGGACGTCTTGCACGGCCTGTACGACCGGGGCGTCCGTTTTCGACGCGGGAAGCGCAAGATCGACTCCCGCGTTGAGCAGATCTGCGAGGAACTGCGGCACGGCCGGCCGCAGTGATGCTGCGATCCCAGCCGTTCCCAGCAGCTGCAGCGCCTGCACGGCGAGCGCCGCGCGCATCTGCTCGCGACGCAGTATCTCTGGGTGCGATGCGGCGGAGTCGGCGGACGGCGCAGCGGGTGCTGAGGGTGTGGCTTGTTTGGCGGCTTTAGGGAGGGGGGTCGACACCCGTTGGAGCTTGTCTGTGGCGGCGGCATCGAGCTCGACGTGCGAGTCGCGCGCCGCAATGTCGAACACATCCTTGGCCACCAGTGTGGCGCCTCTGCCGCCGAGAATCACGCGACGGTGGGAAGCCATGATGGCCTATAGTTTTACAAAATGCAGAACTCGCTAGGGTCCCAGCACGGTGGCTAGGTTCTCGTAAATTAGTTCCTCGGTAGGATTTCGTGGAGGTTGAGGGTTTCGCTAGGGCCGAGTGCCAGCCAAAGAGATCGAGTTCGTTTACTGAGGCCCTCGCTACAAATTCAGACGCGTTGACGACTATGCCGGAAGTGTAGATTTCCAATTTTCAAACACCCAAGTACACTCGCCTGTGTCTTCCCAACGGTTGGATTTGCCACTTTCACTTCGCCCGTCGAGATTTGCTTGCCCGACTGCCATCTGTCAGCACACTGTTGCCCTCGAGGTCGGCTGGGCAGGACAGTGGCGAAAAAAGGGGAGCAGGCGCAGGGCAGGATCGAGCGGAATTCCCGAGGTACAGGACAGTACCCCCTTCCCCTTCACCTGCCTCGTCGATTCCCTACATACAGGCGCTGATCGGTAAGCCGTCATTCCAGAATGCGGAATGCGGAATGCGAAATCCGCTGCAACCTTTCCTCATTCCGTGCGTTGACTCGTCAGGTTAGGTAGTGCGAGAAGTTGGGCTGGTCTATGTGCGAAATTGCCGGATGTAGCTGACGCGTCTGAGCTGGCGAATTACCAAACTTGCCCGCCACGATCTTGGTCACGAAAAACAAAAGGGAAGGGGGAAACAGGGCTTCAAATTGTGCTGTCAAATCTTGCACGCCGAACAAATCACCAATCAAATTTGTTTTCTTGGCGGTCAGACACAAGCTGGTACAGTAGTTGGTATTCGACGTTTTCCGTTTCCGAAATAAGGGCATTAGTTATTGCGTTTGGGTTGCCCCACAATTCACTATTCCCAGCTGTTCTTGCAAAAAAACTGGAATTAACATCAACCCGCGGTTGGCACGATTTCGCCCGAGTCAGCAGCTAGGTGCCCTTTCCTCATTCCGAATTCCAGCCTTGCCTAATCTGGTGTTCGGTACACACCTCTACTCCAGGAGGTTTGGTGTGATTAAAAAGATTGTTTGGTTTTAAGCTAAATCCGAGCCAAGCCTAAGAAATTTCTCGACACTATCCGGGTTCCAGAATACGGCCAACCGATCAGAGGCGCAGTGCCTTCTCCACCCCAACACACACAGCAAGCTTGAGTTGAGTGCAATTTTGCAGCGCTGTAGTGTTGCGATGCATATTCTTGCGACGAATTGGAAACGACCGACACATCAGCCCTGACGTGACAGGCGGTCACTCTGTAGGCGGTCAGGCACTCATGCCTTCGGCCAAGCAACTTTCCAAAGCTTCAGCATCATGCCTTCGGCTAGTTATTCTCCGCGTCCTCTCACTTTTATTGGTCGAGTGCTCCTTGCCATTACCTGCTCGCATCTTACTTGTGCGCCTCGTCGCTAGGCAGACGGCACGGCGTGAAACAAACTTATCGGAACGGTCGCACTCCCTGTGCACGCACATACAGTGGAACACAGACACCTGTGCACGTTATTAGCAGCTCGCGCTCTCTCTCTCCCCCGCTCCGCCACTGTCGGGCATCCATGCGCGCGTCTCTACAGTTCCGCCAGGGCGACGGCGCGCACCACGCGCCAAGCGGTCCGCTCTTCCGCCTCAAACTGCCCGTGTCGCTGCTAGGCCTTCCGCTCCCGCTCTTCTCCGGCTGCTCCGTCGGCTCTGCGCCCTCCGACGTCTCTCTCTCCCTCGGTACCGCCTTCACCGCCGGACCCTCCCTCCGCCTCACCTACCGCCCCATCCGCGCACCCGCGCTCTCCGCGCCTCCTCACGATGACTCCGCAGACGCCGCCGGGGTTCCCAGCGGGAATTCCGCGTCTCTCCATCTCGTGCTGAAGGCGGGGCTCGGTCGTCTCGGGTCGTCCCGCGATGCCTTTTTGTCGGTAGCGGCGGAGCTCGAGTTTTGCCCTTCCGCAATATCTGCGGGCGGAGCTCCATCCAATGGTGTTGGGAAAAGCGCCTTCCGCGTCCCCCTGCGCGCGCATATCCGCTTCAAGGCGGAGCCGCGGGTAGGAGACCTTTCGTTCCGCCGATTCCCATCTGCCGCGGTACCTCCAGCGCGGAGAACAGGCGCAGGCGTGTCGGCGGAAGCAGCTCCCCCTGCGCGGAGCGCGAAGCCATGCGCGCAAAGCAGCAGCGGCAGCGGGGAGCCGTCCGTGTCCGCGTGCACGCCGCTGTCCGTTGGGGCGCGCAGCCAGAGCTCTAGCCCGCGGAGCAGCGGAGGCAGCCGGGGGGGAAGCCAGGGAGGCAGCCGAGGGGGAAGTCCAGGGCGGGGAGCAATCGGCGGAGATGGGGAAAGGACAGTAGCAGATGAAATAGCTGCTGCCAGCACGGCTGCTTGCAATGGTACTCCACCCGCTGCTTCCTCTCCCATATCCTCCCCAGGCGGACAAGCGTCTGCTGCTGCTGCTGCTGCCTCACCCACGTTGCAGAACAGCGTCACCAGCAGTGAGAGTATAGTGGAGGGAGGGGCAGGCAGCGGCAACAGCCCAGGAGGATTGCATGCAGGACAAGGCACAGGAGGAGAGGGGATTATAGCACTGCCTGGTCTCTCTTCCTCGGCAGCAGTTTCTGCAACCCGCCTGTTGTCTCGGCGTCTCACTTTATCTCCCAGCCCGCCTCACTCCCCCACAGCCGCTGCAGCTGCGGCTGCTGCTACAGCAGCGGCGGCAGCAGCGGCGGCAGCAGCGGTGGCGGCTGTAGCGGCATCAGGGCAGCAGGTGACATGGCAGTGGTCAGCAGCTGACCTGGCGGGCGCTGTGAGGAACGCGGGTTGGGGCATTGGTGTTCGCAGCAGCGTGCCACTTGGCACTCACGGAGTGGCTTCTCTCCGCTGGCGGCTCACCCTCCCTCACTCCACCCCCTCTTCTTCCTCCTCCCTACCTCCGCCTCTTCCTGCTCCCAATCCCCCGTCTCGCACCACCACCAGCAACACTCAAAGCAGCAGCGGCTGGTCCTCCTCGTCCTCCCACGCACCGTCCCTGCACTTGGATAAGATCAGTGTAGAGGTGCGCAGCAGGGCCTTCCGCTTCATTCCTGCCTGCTGGGCCATGCACGAACCACCCCCACCAGACGCCCTACCTCAATCCCGGCCGGTGGCTGCTGCTACAGGTGCTGCTGCTGCAGGTGCTGCTGCCACCACCTCCCAGCCGCCCAGCCTGCCCACTTCCGCCACTCTCGTCATGCCAGGTGTCGCGCCTCGACTGCTCCTCATGCCCTCTGGGCCCCTTGGCTTCCGGCCTGCACTGGTGCCGCCAGGTGGCAGCACGGGAGTGGATGGCAGGGCGCAGGGGGGCGCGGGACGGGTGGTGGGAGAGCAGGGGGAGGTGGCACGGCTTCGGGGGGAGCTCGTGGGGCTGAGAGCCGAGGGGCAGCGGCTGAAGCAGCAGGTAGATGAGTTGAGGAGTGCAGTGGGCGAGGGCAGTGCAGGGGAGGGCGGTAAGGCAGGCAGTGTGGGAGAGACCAAGGGAGGGACGGGGAAGGGAGTGAAGGAGGGTGGGGCTGGGCCTGCTGCAGCCGTGAAGGGCACTGCAGGGCGGGCAGAGGCCGGCAAGGGAGGTGGCAGTACTGCTGCTGGTGGTGGAGGCAGTGGCAAGGAAACAAAAACAGCTCCTGCTCCAGGTGCTGCTGGCTCTGCCGCTGCTGCGGGTGGTGCTGGCAGCAAGGGGCAGAGCGGTGGCTGTGGCAATTCTGAAAAGGAGAAGAAGCAAGGTGGAGGGCTCTTCGGTAGGTGGAGGGGCAGAGGAGACAAGAAGGAGAAGAAAGAGGAGAAGAAAGTGAGCTCAAGTGCTACCAGCAGCGGCAGCAGTAGCAGCAGCAACAGCAGTGGTGGTGGTGGTGGTGGTGGCCCTGGTGCAGATGGTGCAGGTGGTGCAGTGAGTGGCAGCGGTGTGCCTGTGGCGAGCAAGGCAGGGCCTGCTGGCAGTGCAGCGGGTGCTGCTGCTGGCACTGAGACTGTGGGACGCACAGGGACACCAAGAGCTGCTGGGGCAGCTGCTGCAGGTGTGGGAGTGGACATCCCAGTGAGCGCAGTCCGGGCTGATATCACTGCTGTGAGGAATGCTCCTGGTCATGGGCATGGGCATGGTGCTCTGTTACATGGCCCAGCACCCATAGAGGGGCATGGGCCAGTGGGGCAAGGGTCACTGGCAGGTAAGGGGGCTTTAAGTGGTAGCGCTGCTGCGATTGCTGCTCAGCTAGAGCTGGAGGAGGAGCTCAGGCAGGCCATTCTGCAGGCGCGGGGAGGGGCTGCATAGCTCACACTTGCTTTGGATTACACCTGATTAGGGACCCTGTGTGGTTTTAGGGGCGGCATGATGTAACCTAGGTACAGGCACTGTTGTGACTTGGCAACTTGGCATGATTTAGCAGTGGTATGACTAGATCCCATGGTAGATTAGATACCTACTACGTTGATGAGACTTGCATAATAGATACTGCAAACTGTACAGCTCACGGTATCCGCGCTGTAGAAATTTTATGACTTGTTCACCTGACAGCACACAACCACGCGAGTCGGCACAGCACCCCCTCACGGGGCCCATACTGCCAGCAGGAGGTGGAGTAGGGCCTAGTAGGCCCATGGACTGGCCGCGATGCCCACAGTACGCACTATAAGTTGGTCGGACCAGAACGTGGAGGCACGTCACATGCACCTAGTATGCTCAACAGTCCCGCCGCTCGTTTCGGCGATGGGACCGAGTGGAGCTTGATCACGAGCAAGAATACGGAGGGAAAACCGTTCGGCTAGCTCAAGAGATGCTGGCTGGCTGTCAGGGGATACTTGCGTTGTTGACTGTTTGGAGAATGGGAGTGTGTCATGCTACATAGTCACATCAGAGTCGGCAGCATATGAGGCTTGGTAGGGTCTGTCTGGTCCGCGTGCATGTCGGACCGTGAGGCTCGTTCCAGGCGACCAGATGTGCCTTGGGACAAACACACTGTTCCCCGTCGGTGCCGCCTTGCCGACATGCGCGCAGAGCGGAGAGCACAGGGGAAGGGTGGCCGGGTGGCGGTGCTGTGCCCTGGCTGGCCCTTGCCGAGTTGCCGTCGTTGGGTCGGGTCGGGACTGGGGACTACGGATCTCAGCTCCCTCGTTGGCGCTTCCAGCAGACGCCATCCACCGGCGGTGCTGCTATGGAGCCTGCCCGAGGCTCAGCCCACTAGTACTCGTTTCAGCTCCGCTCTTTCCTCGTTTTGCATCGTCCTCAGCAGCACGCAGTCGTCGCCACTCAATGCGAAACTTACTCTCAGCTACCCTTTCAGCCATCGCGCTCGCTTAGAGAACATTCGCCACTCGTGCGTTTCCCGGCCCGGAAACCACGGCGGTGAACTCGCCTGCGTCCATCCCTGTGCTCCGCGTGATCATGGCCGCGCTCCTCGCCTGCGTGCTGCTGCTCGGCGCGCTTCTCTCCCCCGCCGCTACCTCCGCAACTGCCACAGCCCTGGATGGCGGACATACTAGCAGCAGCCTGGTAACCAGGGGCCTGTTGCGCGTGTCGCGCGTGCCTCCCCCTTCACTTCGCTCTCCCTCTCCCACCTGTATGAGAGGCCTCTTTTTGCACACCACTCCTGCCGCTCCCTCACTCTGCTCCCTCACTCTGCTCCCTCACTCTGCCCCCCCCGCACAAATGCATCCACACACCCTCATTGTAATATCCTTCCTACTTTCCTCCTCCTACCTCTCTAAAGACAGCATATTCCACCTGCGCTTCCTGCCCTTATTGCTCTTCCTTCCCCTCCTGTCCTCCCGGCCTAACCCCTCCCTGCAGCGACGTGTCCAACAACAGTTTCACTGGACCCTTCCCCTCAGCCATTCTACAGTCGCCGTACTACTACAACCTGTACGTAGCATCAGCGCGCTCCCAGCTCTGCACAGGCAGCACGTCACCATCCCCACGGTGCGCCACTCACAACCTTGATGCACGCAGCATGCCCTACTCTGCTACCGCATGTGTCAGTCTGGCTAGCTTGAAATCAAGGAGCGTGCTTTCATACATTATACTCACTAAGGTCGCCTTGGGGGTTGACGTGAACTGCAGTAGCATCCACTGCGGGACGCCTTTGCTCCACCCTACTCTGTCTGCACGTGAGTCATTCTAGTGGTGCACCCGTTGGCTGCGACCCACATGCTTCTCACTCTGTTTGGGGTTGATGTCTTAGGCGGCGCAAACCACTGTGCTTCCTCTGTGATGTGCCAAACCGTGCCCCAACTAAAAATAACCTTACTGTGTTCTGCGGGATAAGACTTGGCATGCGATCCACTCCTTTGCCCTTATTGCATCCACACAGCAATCTGTCCGCCAACAATTTCTCTGGGCTCCTGCCACCACAGGTCACATCCCTGACAGTAATCACCAGCCTGTGAGTCCCGCTTCAAACCTCTCTCTCTTCACGCCACACCGCCTGCTCTTGCCAACGCAACTTGTCCGGCTTATTTTCTAACCATATCATTTGCAAATGGTTCGATGCTGAGTGTGCTGGGCTTTGCCTATTCCCACATCCCTGCGTGCGTCCCTCCCCCATTAGCGATCCTCCGGTGAAGTTTTTGTGAGGGGGCACAACTCCCCCATTGTTTCACAATCACTTCACCGGAGTTGTGCCCCATGCTGTCTTCACCCTCCCTTAGCTGACGCTCCTGTAAGAACCTTGCTCTCACTGTCTTGCTTTTGACGCCCTTCTTTCTGTGTCGAAGCACAAAAATCTGTTGCTGTGTAGCTGCCACGCGTCCCCTGCTGCCCCGCGCCCCCTGCAGCCATGTCTGCAGCCGTGTGCAGTGCACTTGCTTCATCCCCCCTGCCTTGCCCTCCCTCTCCAGATCCCTCTCTCACAACCAGCTTCAGGGCTCACTTCCTGTAGCGCACTTGTCCTCTTCCCTCGTATCTCTGTACGCAAGCCGTGAGACCGCTGAATAGATTTCTGGGGGGGTGGGCGGGGGAATGCAGGCGAGGGCATGCCGCGGTTGCTTTCCTAATTACACTGCAGCACTGTGCTTTCCTCTGCTGTTCTGCTCACTGCCTGCTGTTTTGTTCCTGCCTCCCCTTGATCCGTCCTGCGCATTCCATGCTTCCATCCTGGATACATACCCTCATATCCCCATGCCCCCATGTCTGCATGGCTCCATGCCTGCGCGCGGTGAGCTTCAAGGCAATGCATTCTCCGGGCCTCTCCCGGACGTGGCTACTTGGAACACATCAGGCCTCCAGACGCTGTAAGCCCCCCCCCTTCTCCCTGCTCCTCTGGAAAGGTTTACAGAAAAGCACCATCACTCAAGCACCATACAGTCCTGCCAGGCCATGCCAAGCCCTGCCCAGACATGCACAGCCCTGCCCAGGTATGCCACATGATGGCTTCATAGGGTTGCAGGCCCATTGAGGCTGTTGGCTAAAGTAAGCTTGCCTGGCCTGGCGTGGCATGGCATGGCATGACATGGCATGGCACGAGTGGCAGGGGTCTTGGAGGGAACAACTTGAGTGGGCCCATACCTGCCACCATGGGCAGCCTTACAAACCTGACGTCCCTGTGAATAATGCACCCATGCTCCCATGCACATGTGCACCCACACAACCATGCACCCACGCACCCATGCACCCATGCCTCTCCTCTACTGGTAAGACTCCATCCCTCACAAAGGGCGCAGCAGCACCCCAAGCTTTGTGGCTTCTAGCCACGCCACATGCATCCATGCCCGCTACACTATACTCCTCCACAGGCATGCACGCTTCGCTTCCGCACTTGTCCCCTTGCCTTCCCTCGTCACTTTCTGCTCATCCCACATCCCAATCCCTTGCAACCACGACCATGCATGATTCACGTGTCCATCTGTCTCGTATGGGCCATCACAGTGGTGCCATGCCATGGCATCGTGCCCCAAGCCATCTGTCAGCACCACACCGCACTGCTGCTCGCTAGACCGATCCTCTCAGGACTCTTCACGCATTCGTGTGTTGCCTGGCTGTTGCCTCCTCTCACTGTGTCCCCTCCCACTGTGCCGCTCGCCTTTCCCGATTGCGCCCCAGTCAACTGCATCCTCTTGCCTTCTGTGACCTCTCCATCTTATGTTCTTCCCCTCGCCTCTCTCCCCCCCTCCCTCCCTCCCTCGCTCCCAGGAACATCTCTGGCTCGGGCTGTCCTGCCCTGCAGACGGCAGCAAGTGTGTGGTGCAGCAGAGCAATGCCACCAGCTTCTGCCGCCTTTGCTTCTCCCTCTGCTCCTCCTGCACGCCCCTCACGTGTGAGTCTCCATGCGCCTTGCTGTGCTGTGATGGTTGGAGCTCGCATGCAGTGCAGCCACTGATGCAGGCTGTGCAAGTGCACCAGTGTACTCATGGTTAATTACTCTTGCGTTTGCTTATGTCAGGGAATCTCTTGCACATGGGATCTATCTGTATCAGGTGAGTATTTGTAGGGTGCGCGCCTGCATGCACTGTGCACGGTTTAGTCGAGTATGTGTCGATCACTACATGAGCTTTTGCCCAATGCTCCAGTGTCAGCTCCCACAGCAACCCCTGCATCCGAAGCAGCACCAGCATCAACTGCAGCACCAGCATCAACTGCAGCGCCAGCAGCACCAGTGCCTCAGGCACCATCTGCCCCTCCCAGACTCCTGCCTCCTCTCCCCACAAGCCTGCATCCAGCCTTTTCACGCCCTCTGCTGCTGCTGTCAGACTCTCTGCTGCTGCTGCTGCTGCTGCCCTCTCACTCCTTGCTTTTGGCATTTAAAATGTGCAGTTGGTGCATAATTGAGGCTGGAAAATTGTTTAGATGGTTGTGGTGTGGTGGGGAGAGGAGGCTGGGCAAGTGTGTACCCGAAATGACGTATCGTTATCCCCAGTTAAGCTTGGTAAAGCGTACAACACTGTAACAGGGTTGCTGTGTGTTGGGCTGAGAAAAGCCCTTACGATCTTTCAGAGACTAAGTCCCACTTGTACAAGATGCTTGAGTAGTGCAGCGGAAGTGTTCAGTAGTTGAACCCTTGCACTAGTATGTGAGAGCAAGCGATTGATTAAAAGAAGCAAGCATACAGCAATATATAGAAAACAGGAAATAGAGCAGTTGTAGAATACAGTTGAAGAAACGGTTATCGAGTCGCACAGCGACTCGATCGTTGGTTCGGTTACCACCCTTGCAGTCGTAACGGTCAGTCGCAACCTCCGGTTGCGATCCTTCGAGTCCCTTCGTCCTTTCGTGTTCTTTCGTCCAACCTCCTCGTGTAACCTCCGTTGACTCGCGTACTCGATACTGTCAAATGTAACTTAGGTTGTTACTGTAGACTATACTGGATTGTGCCTTAGAGGGTACAACACCCTAGTCTATATATCCTTGTACACGCACATTCTAGTTCAATCATTTTTCTTTATGATATGGTATCATAGTAGGTTAGATCCCCCCCTAGCCCGCTCACGCTTCCGCCCCTACGTTCCTAGCCGGGCCCCCCCTGGCCGTCGCGCTCTTTCCTAGCCGGCCCCCTGGCCGTACGCGCCTGCCCCTAGCCGCCCCCCTGGCCGTTCGCGCCCGTCCCTAGCCGGCCCCCTGGCCGTTCACGCCCGTCCCTAGCCGGCCCCCTGGTCGTTCACGCCCGTCCCTAGCCGGCCCCTGGCCGTTGCGCTCGTCCCTAGCCGGCCCCCTGGCCGTCGCGCCCGTCTCTAGCTGGCTCCCTGGCCGTCGCGCCCGCTCCTAGCCGGCCCTCTGATCGTCGCGATCCCTCCTAGCCGGCCCCCTGACCGTCGCGCCCGTCCCTAGCCGACCCCTGACCATTCGCGCCCGCCCCTCGCTGGCCCCCTAGCTGTCGCGCTCGCCCTTAGCCAGCCCCCTAGCCGTCGCGCCCGTCTCTCGCTGGCCCCCTGGTCGTCGCGCCCGCTCCTAGCCGGCCCCCTGCCCGTCGCGATCGCTCCTAGCTGCCCCCCCCTGACTGTCGCGCTCGCCCCTAGCCGGCCCACTAGCCGTTCGCGCCCGTCCCTAGCCGCCCCCCTGGCCGTTTGAGCTCGCCCCTAGCCGTTGCGGCTGCTTCTAGCCGACGTCGCGGCCGCTTCCTGCCGTCCCTCGGCCGCCCTTAGTCGTCCCGGCCGCCCCTCGCCGTCGTGGCCGCCCCTAGCCGCCGCCGCTGCCGTCTCCAGCCGCCTCACGGTCGCTCCTGCCGTCGCGGCCGCCCCTCGCCGCTGTCGCGGCTGTCCCTGGCCACCGTCGCGGCTGCCCCTGGCTGTCGTCGCGGCTGTCCCTGGCCGCCGTCGCGGCCGTGTCTACTTGCCGCCCGCCGGCCGGCCCCTGCATTCGCGCCGTCGCTGGCCCGCCGCTGCCTCGGGTTCGGCCCGTTCTTCCCGATCAGCACCGCCCTCCGAACCCCCCCGGTACCGTACTGCATCGCTTTGCACCGCACTGCATCGCTTTGTACTGCACTGCACTGCACCGCATTGCACCGCACTGTACCGCACTGCACCGCACTGCACCTCTTTGTACCGCACTGCACCGCACTGTACCGCACTGTACCGCACTGCACTTCACTACACAGCACTGCACCGCCCTACAACGCACTGCACCGCACTGTCCTACTCTACACTGCCCTCTATTGTCACTCATGGCGGCGGTGCTTTGCTTTGACGCTGAGGGCCAGCCGATTGAGTTTGATGCGTGGCTTGCTGACCTCCGTCGCCATCTCACTGGTCAGCGGCAGGATGGCCACTCGCTGCCTGTCCATCTTGATGGTACCCTCCCCTGCCCTGACCCCCCCGCTGCACTGTCTGCTGACCCCTCGTCCGCTGAGCATGAGTCCGCTGCAGCCGCTGCCCTTGCTCGTTCTGTCTGGCTGTCCCGTGACGATGTTGCACAGCTTGCTATTAGCAATGCCCTTCCCCTGTCCGAGCGACCTCGTTTCAGGTCTATCACCACTGCCCAGGCTTTCCTAGATGCTGTTGTCCAGCGCTATTCCACCCCGCCTGCTGCCTCGGTCGGTCGTCTGATCCTCCCCATGCTCTTTCCTAACCTTGTGTCGTTCCCCACTGTCGCCGACCTGGCCGCTCACCCGCGCACCATAGCTGAGACCTGGCGTGCTGCCTGCACCCCCACACAGCTTCTAGCCCACCAGCCGCCCCTCACCTCTACTCTCTACCTGCTAGCCACCCGCCTCCCTGACCGTCTTGCCACTGCCCGTGACCGCTTTCTTAGCGTCCACCCCGCAGACCTTACCCTCACTGACTTTGTTGACACCTTGTCCGCTATAGAGGCCCGCCACCGCTCTATCGCTCAGACCAACGGTACTGTGTTGGTCCCTATCTTTCAGGGTTGTGCCCCAGCTCAGTGCACCTTCTCCGACGGTTCTGCTGCTGTGGCTGAGACTGCCGCTGCCGCACAGGTTTGTCCGGGGAAGGGTCGCCGCCCCAAGGCTGGACGTGGCGACGGGGGTGGGGGTGCGGGTGTAGGTGGTGCTGGAATTGGGTCACCTAGTGGTGGTGTTGACGCGGGGACCCTGCCAGGTGCAGCCGAGCAGCCGTCTCAGCAGTCGCCGGTGTTGCCGCCGGACCCGCGCCAGCCGCAGCAGCCGCAGCTGCAGCCGTCACCGCAGCCGCAGCAGTCACAGCAGCAGCAGAGGCGGACGAGTCGTCTTCAGCCTGGGTGGCCCGGCGCTGATGGGAGCGCTGGATGTGGTGGTGGTGCGCGTGGTGGGCTGCTGAGTGGTGGTTCGGGTGCCGCCGCTATCATTACCTGCTTCAGACCAGTCCTCGCCGTGGCTTTGTTTGCGGTAAGATCGGTCATACCTCCGTCCGCTGTTTCCGTCCCCTGGACGACCTGTTTCGTCAGCGTTTCGGCCCGTCGCCCGAGCTCCTGGACTGGCACAGTTTGCTTAGTCGTAGGGTTCAGATTTTTGATCTGGACATGGATGTGTTTGTTGCTGCTCTGCATGTGATGTATGCTGATGACTCTAGTGTGCTTCCGTCTTATTACCCCTTGTTGCCTAGTCTAGGTGTGCCTTGCTTAGACTCCCCTGCTGCGTCAGGCGTAGGATCCCCTGCTTTGTTTAGCCTTGGTGCTTCCGTAGCTACTTTGTCTCCGACTGCCACTGCCGCGCTCTCCTTCACCCTCGACTCTGGCGCTTCCCGGTGCTTCTTCCACGACTCCACCAGGTTGACACCGCTTCCTGTCCCTGCCGCAGTCTCTCTTGCTGACCCCTCCTCCGGCCCTGTAGTCGCCCGCATCTCCACCACCCTCCCCTGCCCGACGGTTTCTTCGGGCTCTCTCACAGACCTGCACATCCCCTCGTTTTCCAGGAACCTAGTTGGTGTCGGTTGCCTCCATGACCTTGGTGTCACCACTACGTTCCCTGGTCACGAGCGGTACGCTGTCTGTACCGAGGCCGCCTCTGGTGCCCCCCTTACCACGTTCCCCCGGAACCCGGTGTCCGGACTGTTCACACAAGACACTGTGACCCCCATGGCTAGGACCCCCCCTCAGGTGGCTGCGTCTACCCAGGTTGCTGCTGCCTGCTCCTGTCGGTCACTCACCCACCTGACTCTCCTGTGACACCACCGTCTAGGTCACCCTGCGCTCCCGCGTCTGCGTCACATGTTACAGCACGGTCTTGTCCTAGGCCTCCCTAGGTCGTCCTCTGAGTTTCCCTCCTCCCCTGCCCCACCTTGCACGCCTTGTGTCGAGGGCCGGCTTCGCCGTGCTCCTCACTCCTCCTCGTTTCCCCCTACCGCCGCACCGCTACAAACTCTGCACATGGACGTCTGGGGTCGCGCACTCGTCCATGAGCCGCGTCGAGAGCGCTACTTCCTAGTGCTTGTCGACGACTACACGCGCTACACCACGGTGTTCCCCCTAGAGCGGAAGGCCGACGTGCCAGCCGTTCTTATCCCGTGGCTTGTCGCTGCGCGTGTCCGTCGCGATCTCCCTGTCTTGCACCTCCACTCCGACCGTGGTGGCGAGTTTGCCTTTGGTGTCCTCTTGTTCACCTTGCCGGACTCCTCGCAGCAGAATGAGGTCGCTGAGCAACGCATCGGTTTGGTCATGGAGGTGGTTCGCACCTCCATGATCCATGCCGGTGCACCCCATTTTCTATGGCCGTTCGCCGTTCGCTACGTCGCTCACCAGCTTAACCTGTGGCCGCATCCCCAGCAGCCTCAGGTTTCGCTGACCCTCCTTTGGTCTGGGTCACCTGTTGACGCGTCTGCGTTCCACGTCTGGGCTGTCTTGCTCAAGTTCGTGCCTCTGGCACGGACAAGCTCACTGCCCGCACCCTTCCCTGTGTCTTCCTCAGCTTCCCCCTTGATGCGTCTGACTGGCACTTCTACCACCCGCCGTCTCACAGGTTCTTTCACTCTCGTGACGTCACCTTTGACAAGTCCGTCTCCTTCTTCCGCCACTTCCCCCAGCGAGGTCCCCCGGTTTCCCCCCCCTTGTTCTTTGTCACCCCTTCCCTGGTCGTCGCCGCCCCTCCTCCTCCCCCTCCTCGTCCTGCCCCCTCTGGTGTGTCCCACGTCACCCCACTTATGTCGGTTGTTCCGGTTGAGGAGTCTACTGACTCTGGTAGTCCTGCTCGCAGTCCTCGCCGCCTACCATTTCTCAGGTGTCTCCTCCTCTGCCGCCTCCACAGCCGCAGTCGCCACCGCTGTCGCAGCCGTCGTCACCGCCGCCGCCGTCGCCGCAGCCGTCGCCGCAGCAGGTGGTTGCCTCTGGGGGTGCTGGAGTTGGGGTGGGTACTCGTCCTGGGACTCCTATCGTGGCTTGTCTCGGCGGGCCTGGGGGTGGTACCGGTGCTCAAGGGATTCTGAGCTCTGGGGGTGTTTCCTCTGGGGGTACTGGTGTGGAGTTTTCTGGAGGTAGCCGCCCGGCAGCTTGCGGTCCCGGTGTCGGCGTCACACCGCTGTCACAGCAGTCCCCGCCAGTGTCCGCTCTTCGCCTGCTCGGCCTTCCGTCCCCTGACCCCGTGCCCATCCCTCCTCCTCCTCCTGTCTCCGGCCCTCTGTTCCCTCCTCCGGACGCGTCTACAGCCTGTTTCCCCCCTCGTTCCCCTCCTGTGTCCCCTCCTCTGTCTCCTGACCCGACTCCCCCGTCTCACGTCTGGTCTCGCCGTCCCTCCCGTGCTCGACCTGTCTCCCCTGTCTCGTGCTCTCACCCTATGTTGCTTCGTTCCCACGCGTCTCGTCCTCCCCTTCTCCCGTCTCCCCCTCCGTCCTCCCTTGTCGTTGCTCCCCCCCTCTGTCTGACTACCTGCGTGCCGCTCGTCCTCTTGTTCCTCGGGTCCTTGCCTCTCTCGTTATCGACCCGTCTGTTCCGGTTTTGAGTCTTGACGCCCTTGTCGCTGCGGTCGCTGACTTTGCCTCTACCCGCTGCCTTGACTACGCCACCGCTCTGGTCTCTGACCCTGCCTGTCCTCCGTCTGTCAGGGGTGCTCCTGCCCTTGGCATTAACGTCTTGGAGGACCGCCAGTACGAGTTTGCTTTCCTGTCCGAGGCTGCTCCCCATCTCTGTTCCATGCTTCTAGTCCCTGAGGGTGACCCCGACATCCCAACCCCTCGCACTTACGCTAAGGCGGTCTCGGGACCCTGGGCCTCTCAATGGATAGCTGCCATGGAGCAGGAGATGGCATCTTGGAGATCCACCGGCACCTACGTCGACGCAGTTCCCCCACTTGGGGTGAACGTAGTTGATGGCCGCTGGCTCTTCAAGGTGAAGTGCCCTCCTGGAGAGCCGCCTGTGTTCAAGGCACGCTACGTGGCTAGAGGTTTCAGTTAGCGTGAGGGGGTAGACTTCTTCCAGACCTTCGCTCCGATCCCGAAGATGACTACTCTTCGGGTGCTGCTACACGTAGCAGCGCAGCGTGATTACGAGCTTCACTCCCTCGACTTCTCCACTGCGTTTCTTCAGGGCAGTCTACACGAGCAGGTCTACCTGCGCCGCCCTCATGGCTTCATTGGTACCTTCCCTCCTGGGACTCGGTGGCTTCTCCGGCGCCTCATCTACGGCCTGCGCCAGGCTCCCTGTGAGTGGCACGACACGCTGCGTGCTATGCTTGCTGACCTGCAATTCTTTCCGTCCTCCGCAGACCCCTCGCTCTTCGTTCGTGCTGGCCAGACTCCGTTCTACATCCTTGTTTACGTAGACGACCTGGTCTTCGCCACGGCAGACAGGGACGCATTGGCCTCCGTGAAGGCAGAGCTGCTGAAGAGACACACCTGTATTGACCTTGGAGAACTGCGCCACTACCTTGGCTTGCAGATCTCCAGGGACAGAGTTGCCCGCACCATCACTTTGACTCAGTCACACTTGGTGCGCCAGGTCCTTCAGAGGTTCGGCCTTCAGTTCTACTCCGCACAACCTATTCCTCTTCCTCTAGACCACAGGCTCTCCACTCCAGTTCCTGAGGAGTCAGCAGAGCCTAGTGGTCCTTACACAGAGCTGGTGGGTTGCCTCATGTACCTGATGACTTGCACGCGCCCAAATTTTGCATACCCTCTCAGCATCCTGGCTCGCTTTGTGGCTACAGGCAGACACCGACCTCAGCACTGGACTGCCGCTAAGAGGGTTTTGCGTTATCTTGCAAGTACATTGGGCATGGGGTTAGTGCTAGGAGGACGTAGGCCAGTGGTCCTTACTGGACACACATGCGCTTCTTGGGCAGACGACGCCGAGACCCTCAGGTCCTCACAGGGCTACTGCTTCAGCCTTGGTTCAGGTGCCGTCTCGTGGAGAGCTACGCGCTCCTCGTCTGTTGCCCGGTCCAGCTGTGAGGCCAAGATTTACGCCGGTGCCATGGCGGCACAGGAGCTCCGCTGGCTGACCATCTTGCTCACTGACTTAGGTGAGCGGCCTAGCTCTGCCTCGGTCCTGTACGCTGACAACAAGGCCATGATTCTCCTGTGTCAGGAGCTTCGACTCGAGGGCAGAGCAAAGCACATCCAGCTGCGGTATTTCCTCCCGTGTGAGCTGCAGCAGCGTCGCCAGGCGCGCGTAGTACACTTGGCATCCGGTGCCAACACAGCTGATATCTTTACGAAGGCGCTTGCGCCTAAAGATCATCAGCGGCACTGTGTACAGCTGGGTCTCGTTCCTGTAGCCTCTCACTTGCTAGGGCCTTGACTTTGTACTGTCTTTTATATCTATATTTTACCCAGACTGGCCTTGTGGCCTCTCCTAGTGGCTGGACTAGTAGTGCCGCCCTGGTCTTGCTCTTGCCTTGTCTGTACTCCTTTTGACTGGTCTTTAGACCCTTGTCTCAGAGGCTGGACTAGTAGTGACGCCCTGAGCTGCTTCTTCCCTTGTTAGGCACTGCCCCTATATAGTCTAGGGGGTGTGTCAAATGTAACTTAGGTTGTTACTGTAGACTATACTGGATTGTGCCTTAGAGGGTACAACACCCTAGTCTATATATCCTTGTACACACACATTCTAGTTCAATCATTTTTCTTTCTGATAGATAAGACTTTCCCTCGAGTGTAGTGTTACACTTCATAAACGTTTCCAACACTTTGAGGTATTTCCAACACTCCCCTTCGTTTCTGGAGTGCTGACGTGTCCGGATTTGGTGACGTTTATCTGCCCGGTCAGCAGCATGCAGTAATCGCCAATTTCTTGGTCAGGTAATCTGCAGCCATTTGTGTCATGGGGCAGTAACTGAGTTGAAGTCTCCCCTTTGCGATCTCATCCTTGACGAAGAAATACAGCAGGGCGATGTGCTTGGTTCGATTGGCGAATCCGTTTTTGTTCGCGATTTGGATCGCGGATTGGTTGTCACAGAATAACGAGAAGGCGGGCATGGTCGCAATTTTCGCTTCCTCGAGCAGCTCCCGTAGGTAAAGTCCCTCTTTGGTCGCAGAGCAGAGAGCGATGTATTCCGCTTCAGGCGAGGATAGCGCAATTAGTTCCTGCTTGCTCGATTGCCATGAGATAGTTCCGATAGGCTCTAGTCAGTAGATGTAGCCCGTTCTGGAGCGACGATTCTCCCTATATCCCGCGTGATCAGCGTCGACATTGCCGAGTAGTTGTACGGACGATGGCGTTACTTTGCTGTAGATAAGTCCGGTCGTCGGCATAGAGACAAAGTAGAGCAGTGCTCGATTTAGCTCCTCGAGATCCTCTCGCTCCGGCTGCTTCAGGTGTGTCGCAAGTTGGCTCGCACTGTAGGACAGATCCGTTCGGCAAGTTACTGCTGCGAATAGTAAACAATTGAGCTTCTGCTGGATTTGCTTCGTGGAGAGCTTTGTGGAGGTGTCGCTGTTGTTCCCGTAGCAATAGGGAGTCGCGACTGCGACTAGCATTACTCTGAATTTCTTCGCGACAACACCTGCGTACTTTCCGGAGTGTAGGTAGAACGCCGAGTCGTCTTCGACGACATTCAGACCTAGGTACTAGCTCACGTTGTCTGACACCGTGAGTGTTAAGTCACTCCTCAACTCCCCTTCGAACCGGGTGACGACGTCGGTAGTGGAGCCGACGTAGAGCAGGTCATCGATGTAGACGATGAGTAGGACGAAGTCCCCCCCCTTCTGTAGTCAGTACATCCCTTGATCGTGCGGCAGCTGCGGGAAGCCGATACTGACGAGGCCGCCATGAAAGTGCTGCTGCCAGAGCCGGGGGGCCTGTTTGATTCCGTAGAGGGATTTTACCAGCTGGCACACTTTTGTGGGATTGTCGATGAATCCGTGGGGCTGCTCAACGAGGATTTCGACGTCCATAGGTGCGTACAGGAAGGCGTTGGCGACATCGATCTGGCGCAGTGGTAGCTTTTTCGTGGCCGCGACGGCGAGCAGAATGCGCAGAGAGGTATGTCGGGAGACTAGGGCTAATGTCTCTGTGTAGTCGGTTCTGTATCTCTGGTCAAATCCTCGTACGACCCATCGAGCCTTGAAGCGTCGATGGAGCCATCCGCATTAGTCTTGATGCGGTACACCCATTTCCCCGAGAGCACATTCTTCCCGTTGGTTTTTGTTGCAGGTACCAGCTTCCGCGTATTTCAGTCTTGCGGGGCCTTCATTTCTTTTTCCATTGCTTCCTTCCATTTTGCCATGTGTTCCCCCCCAGAGCCTGCGACAGAGTCGCTGGCTCACTCGGCGATGGCGGCGGTGGGCTATGGATGGCGACCCATAGTCCAAGTACCTGCAGGCCCGTGGGTGTGCGTCGAGGGGAATTGTCATTCTCGGGATAAGCTGCTTTGTCACCATCTTCAGGGTCGGGTAAGAAATTGGGTCCAATGCGCTCAAAGATATTTGTGTCGACCGGTTGAGGTGTAGTGTAACCCTAGTCAGCGAAGTGGTAATAGGTGTCGAGGTTGTTACTATCGAGAGGATTGTCGTTGTCAAGTGGAACGGGCATGGAGCAGTAAGGGAGTGGTCCGGCAGCTTCCGAAGCTTCGGGTACGTCTTCTTCTGCTGCGTCAGCTTCGGCAGCACGGTCGGCAAAGGACCGATGGCCCTCGAAGCCGTCGGTGGGGTCTTTTGTGCTGGCAATGTTGTCCATGTAATGCTGCAGCATCAGTCGCTCGTAGAAGATCACATCACGTGAGGCCACGGTGTCTCTATCTCGGATGTCGAGAAGTTTCCATACTGGAAAATGTTTTGCGATGCCGAGGTGTAGTCCCCACCGTGCTCGTTGAGAGAACCGTCCTGATCGAGTTGTGTGGGGTCTATAGTGTACCATGCAGCCGAAGACTCGAAGTAATTTTGTGCTGCCCTGTTTTCCTGTCCACAGCAAGTGCGGTGATGCGTTGTTGGGAAGTGATGTCGAAGACAACAAATTGTGCAAGTGGACCGCATGCGTAATCGCATCAGGCCAAAGCGTGTTGAGCAGTCTCATCCCCAGGAGCAGCTTCCGCATCGTCGTCTACAAGATTTTGTTCATCCTCTCTGCGACCCCCTGCTGCTGGTGAGCGTAGGGCAGAGACACCAGACGTCTGATGCCTCTTTCTGCCAAGTAGTTCCTGAATCGTTGTGACTGGTACTCCAATGCCCCGTCTGACTGGAAGCTCTTGAGTTGCGAGCCCGATTCTCGTTCAGCGATGGGGAGCCACGTTGTGAAGGCTTCGAACGCTTGATCTCGTGTCTTGAGGTTGTACTACCAGACATATCGTGTTGCTGCGTCGATGAACGTGATGACATAGTTGTACTCTGCTTCACTGTCGTCTCGAGGCATATTTAAGATGTCGCTGTAGACTTTTTCCATCGGTTCGTATGCAGGTGCGCTTGGATTGTGGTGCAACGGGAAGGGTTGGTGGGGAAGATCACCTTCCGGACACGTGAAGCATCGTGCGCGGGGTCGTCGAAGCTCCTGGCCGCTCGTTGTGAGAAGAGCGTCCTTTTCTAATGCTCCGGCTTGTATGGTTTGTAGTACTGTGTTGTTTGCAGGGTGTCCGAGGCGTTGATGCCAGATGTCGTCGGGAGCGCGATGGCCGGGTGAGCGCTGGTACACGTCGGCATTGGAGAAGAACGCGACGACCGTGGCTGGACTGCGGCAGACTCCTCGGGTGATGGGCATGAGTTGATCTGCTTGGGATGGCGGTCCTCGGATTGCTGGTGATGGCACACGGCTGGGACCTGCTGCTGCTACTGCAGGTGATGTCGGAGGAGGGATGCTTGATGGTACTTGTCATTCTTGTCAGATGACTGCTTATGCTCGTGTTCTCTCTGCTGCAGGGATGGTGTTGGAGTACCAGAAGCTATCTGGGGTGAAGTCGGGGTCAAGATCCGGTGGGTGCGTCCAGGCATTAAACGACACGATGCCATCGCTGTCGGCAGTACCGCGGTCGGGGACAAAATCCAGCACGAAGACGCCCGACTTCAGGAGAGCGCGACCGATGAAGAGGCCGCCCTTCCCGTGGTAGAGACGAAACTCGTTGTCGTCCGAGTCGCATTCCAGGTGAATTCCCTTCGCCATTAACCGGCTGACGCTTAGTAGATTGTATCCCAAGTTGTTGACGATGAGAACTTTGTTGAGTTGCAGTATGACGTTTGTCTCCATTGACTGAAGTTGAACGACGCCTTGTCTATTTGTATCCCAAGTTGTTGGCGACGGTCATGATAACATCGCGGTTGAGGCATCGCTCTTGTTGCACGAAGAGCCCGGAAGTGGGTGGTGATCCGGGTGTGCAGTTGTCGATGTGCACCATGCAGTTAATAATGTTCGGTGCGCCTTGTGCAGGTGTAGAGGAGCGACTTGGTGGATTCTCTTGAGTGGAGACGACTTGCGGGTCTGCTGGACGATAAACTCGAGGGCGTGTGCAGTCAACTTTGGAGTGCCCGGATGTCTGACAATTGTGGCAGAACGGCGGCACGATGGCGAGTCCTCTGGTGTCGTGTCGGTTCTGCTTATCACGTCGGTTGGAGTTGTTGTCGTTCCTTCGTTGAGTATAGAAGACTAATGGTTGCTGCTTGTTTCTTGGTTGTCTTTCTTCAAACAGGTCCACCTCCTGTTGTTCAACATGAAGCTCGGCGCAGAGGTGCATCTCGGAAATTCGTCCGTGGGTGCGAAGGAGCGAGCGGGTGGTTCTCCATTCTGGTCCGAGCCCGGCGAGAACAAGTGTCACGGAGCTTTCCTCAGTGATTGTACCTCCGCACCGAAGCAGGCGGTCGTGGAGTGTCTGGCAGCGCCTCATATACTGCATTGCCTTTTCCCCGGTCTTCATTTGTATTGTTGTCAACTGCTGCACGAGTCTGCTTTGTGTCACGCTATCGTTTGCTTGATAGAGACACTTCAGATGATGCCAAGCGAGCTCCGCGGAGTTTCCGTAGCTCCGATACGTTTTGATGCTCTGTTGCTCTTGTGGTGACAGATTTCACAGGAGAACTGTGTACGCCAGCAGCGACTGATAAGTGAGGATTTCCTGCTCATTTGCAGTGCCATTGCTTGGAAATGGCAGGGACCAGTTGAAGTATCCCAAGAGGTGCGCGGCTTCCATCAGCAGCTCGAACTCAAAACTCCAGGTAAAGAAGTCATGCCCGTTGAACGATGAAGATGTCTGCAGTTTGATCACATGTGAAAACTGTGCCTGGAGACTCAGTATCTCGTTTGATGTCTGTTGTGATGCAGCTGCTGTCGGTTGAGCACGGGGCGGCATGAACTCGAACGTCCCCGGTGAAGAGTGATAAGGCGCAAAGGTAGGCGCCGGATTGTGCCACCCGGATGATGAGTTGTCAAGGCTCATTGGTGCTAATCCCATATTTCCCCCGTTGCTCTGTGTTGAATGCGCAGGTGTCCTTGTCTGCTGCTGTTGGTCAAAGTGCGACATGAAGCTGAAGAACCTTTCCATAAGATTCGGGTCCACGCCTGAAGAGGGTGAAGGGGTCACCATTTCTGGTACCCTCCCTGTTGTTTCTTGAGCTGCGCCAGTCTCTGTTTGTAGTCCTGAAGTGTGTAGTCCAGAGTTGCCGGGTTGAGTGTCTTGGGCACTGGGTGAGCCCGTAGAAGACTTCTTGCCCTTGTTGTCCATGACTTGTAATTGATGAAGCTCTTGGTGTGCTTGACTGTAGATAGGGCGTTGTTTGCTGGGAGTTTGGTCTCTGACCAGTTCTCATACCATGTTGGGCTGAAAAAAGCCCTTAGGATCTTTCAGAGACTAAGTCCCACTTGTACAAGATTGCTTGAGTAGTGCAGCGGAAGTGTTCAGTAGTTGAACCCTTGCACTAGTATGTGAGAGCAAGTGATTGATTAAAAGAAGCAAGCATACAACAATATATAGAAAACAAGAAATAGAGCAGTTGTAGAATACAGTTAAAGAAACGGTCATCGAGTCGCACAGCGACTCGATCGTTGGTTCGGTTACCACCCTTGCAGTCATAACGGTCAGTCGCAACCTCCGGTTGCGATCCTTCGAGTCCCTTCGTCCTTTCGTGTTCTTTCATCCAACCTCCTCGTGTAACCTCTGTTGACTCGTGTACTCGATACGACTTTCCTTCGAGTGTAGTGTTACACTTCAGAAACGCTAAGTCTTCGAGGTATTTCCAACACCGTGCTATTTTGTCCCGTAATTACATCTAGACCGCGTCAGCCAGCTCTGCCGAGCTTCATGTAGTTTCGTGCACTTCGCAAGTTTGTGCTCGTCGAGCCCATTTCGTCCAAATCCGAGTGCGCTTCAGGTGTGCTTCGAGCCCAAATTCTCGCCACACATCCAAGCTCTGCCCATTCTGTTGTCCCTTCGCTTCGTGGCTGTATTATAGTGCTGGGCCAATTTGATTGTTGCCATTTGATGGAATCTTGCTCGATAGTTCCAGTCTTAAAGCCACGGTCTCAAGTAAAATAAATTGGAGCAACTGCAAAACACTTGCTCGCATGGTAACCATTTCAACCTTTGCAGTGTGGTTCAGTGGTTGGGACCCACAAACAATGCTCGGAGAAGCTCCAAGCCGAAACATTCCGCTAAGGGGCAGAGGTACGGTTACCGAACCCAATTATGTCTGGCAGCCAGGCAACCCAACTGCAAAACAAACGACGCACCCAGCGGTACATGAGACTTTGGACTCACACAGAACGCCCACACCCCAGGGACTGCTAGACCTCGTAAAACTCAAGGAAGGAGTAGACCACATAAATAGGACACGCGACCAGCACACGCCCCACGTGGCAAAAGGCACGGCGTTAGGAGGAAACGACACGGGGGGGAACACACATGTGGGAAGCCCAGGGGAATCACCGCGGGTCGAGAAGAAGAGGCCCGACATGAGCACGAATGCCAAGCCCAGCGAGAGGAATGAGGAGGTGAGGGCCGTGCGGGAGAGGGCGAAGAGGTGACGGTTGAGTACGATAAGACCCCTTGGGATTACGGCAGTGGACGTAGGTCTCGTGCCGCTCGATAAGAATAACCAGTGGCGCGAATCCGCCACGCCGCGCACCCCAGCCAGATCTTTCCGCCAAAACGACGCCCGCCATCCAGCGCAGAGTGTATCCGCGCCGCTCACCCCTCCCACACATCCCGCGTCGTCCCGCGTTCCGAGCCTCGCATCACTCCCATGCATTCCGCGTCGCCTCACTCCCCTCCCACGCATTCCGTGTGGTCTCTCTCCCCTCCCACGCATTC
Organism: Closterium sp. NIES-67; assembly: GCA_027943415.1. NCBI lineage: Eukaryota > Viridiplantae > Streptophyta > Zygnematophyceae > Desmidiales > Closteriaceae > Closterium > Closterium sp. NIES-67. Next base: position 255,470 of record BQMB01000949.1, on the reverse strand, counting down.
CACGTCGTATCTCTCCCCTCCCATGCCTTCCGCGTCGTCTCTCTCCCCTCCCACGCCTTCCGCGTCGTCTCTCTCCCCTCCCACGCCTTCCGCGTCGTTTCTCTCCCCTCCCACGCCTTCCGCGTCGACTCTCTCCCCTCCCGCGCCTTCCGCGTCGTCTCTCTCCCCTCCCGCGCCTTCCGCGTCGTCTCTCTCCCCTCCTGCGCCTTCCGCGTCGTCTCTCTCCCCTCCCGCGCCTTTCGCGTCGTCTCTCTCCCCTCCCGCCCCTTCCGCGTCGTCTCTCTCCCCTCCCGCGCCTTCCGTGTTGTCTCTCTCCCCTCCCCCGCGTTCCGCGTCGTCTCTCTCCCCTCCCACGCTTTCCGAGCCGTCTCTCTCCCCTCCCGCGCCTTCCGCGTCGTCTCTCTCCCCTCCCGCGCCTTCCGCGTCGTCTCTCTCCCCTCCCGCCCCTTCCGCGTCGTCTCTCTCCCCTCCCGCGCTTTCCGCGTCGTCTCTCTTCCCTCCCCCGCGTTCCGCGTCGTCTCTCTCCCCTCCCACGCCTTCCGCGCCGTCTCTCTCCCCTCCCACGCGTTCCGCGTCGTCTCTCTCCCCTCCCACGTGTTCCATGTCATCTCGATCCCCTCCCACGCGCTCCGCGTCGTCTCGCTCCCCTCCCACGCGTTCCGCGTCGTCTCTCTCCCCTCCCACACGTTTCGCGTCGTCTCTCTCCTCTCCCTGCATCCCGCCAATACCGCGCGCCCCTACCCAGCATTTCGTGCGAGGCTGACTCCCCTCTTACGCGCCTCCGCTGCGCCTCGGAGCCCACTAGCGCCATTTGCCATGCCATGCTCCCCTGGCAGATGCAGAGGCAAGCACAGAGGCAGGCCTTCGGTGAATAATACACCCTCCACTCCGCATTTTGCCATTTTTGCGACGAGGGTAGAGAATGGGAACAGAGGGGACAAAGAAAGCCATTGGGGATGGAAAGGGGGGGGAGTCGGGATTGGGGAAAACATAGTGGAAAGGAAAGCCCATAGAGAATGCAGAGGAAACAGGAAGCGTGGCATAAGAGAGGGGCGGTGAGATGAGAGATACTGGGGAGAGGGGCGGAAGAGCAGGGAGAGAATTGGGAGACAGCGGGGGGAGGGCGGGGATAGATAGAAACAAGAGAGGGTGGCATTAGAGAGGGAAGAGAGTTGGGAGGTAGTGGGGAGAGGGATGGGAACCGAGAGGGAGAGAATGGAGAGACAGTGGGGGGAGGGTGGGTAGAGAAACAGGAGAGTGTGGCATTAGAGAGGGAAGAGAGTTGGGAGGTAGTGGTGAGAGGGTGGAGAGAGCAGACAGAGAATTGGGAGACAAGGGGGGGGGGGGGGGGGGGGGGGGGGGGGGGGGGGAGAGAAACAGGAGAGGGTGGCATTAGAGAGGGAAGATACAGTGACGGAAGAAATTGTCTGCATGTTGGACAATTTTGTGGAAAATTGTCAGTTACTGATTATTTGGAAGTTTATAATGTGACAGGCTTTAATGGCCTGCTAGACAAAGACAACAGCAAACGTAAAATGCCAACACTAGCCATATTTGGTTTTGTTATGTAGAAGTTCATAGCATTAGATACATGGATGTACATTAGGACAGATAGTTCCCATCTCAAACAAGGCATAACATTGTCCATAATCAGTACCTAGTCCATCTACCCTTTGCCCTAACAATGGCCTTCACCCTCCTAGGCATACTACCTATCAATCCCCTACACACTTCTGCTCCAATACTCTCCCACGTCTCCTGCACTGGCTCCCAAGTTTGGAGCATGCCTGAAGGGGGGTGCGCATACTTGGTGAGCTCATGTTTGAGGTGAGACCATAGGTGTTCGATGGGATTTACGTCTGGGGAGGAGGAAGGCCACTGCAGGACTGAGTATTCCTGCTCAGAAATGAACTCTTGCACAAGCCTACTCTTGTGCTTAGGGTCGTTATCTTGCTGAAAAATAACATCACTGGCGGTTAGACAGTAAAAATCGATAGTCACAGCAAGCTCATCCTGCAAGATCGCATGGTACAGCTGCCCATCCATGCGCCCTTTGATCTTACACATAAAATTGGGGCCATCATAGGTCATACATCCCCATATCATTATGGACCCGCCCCCATGCTTCACACACTGCTTCACCTGATGCGCTTGAAGAGCCGCACTATCGCGGATCCAAGCGAAGCTGCGGCCATCGCTGCAAAAGTGGTTGATCTTGGTCTCATCCGACCAGATCACCCACTTCCAGTCCTCAATAGTCCAGTCTAGGTGTGCACAGGCGAATTCCAAGCGATCTCGGATGTTACGCGCCGAAAGACGTGGCTTCCTCGGTTGCTGTACAGCGACAAGCCCTGACAGCTTCAGGGCATTTCGCACTGTGCGCGGGCAGACCTTAATGCTCTGAACTAACTCTAACTGTTTTGCGGCCTCTACACTCATTTTGACAGCCCCTGAAATCACGGAGCGCACAAGACATCGTCGGTCACGCACCGAAAGCAAATGAGGACGGCCTGATCAAGGTACCGTTGGTCGTACTGCTAGGCGGCTGGTGCGCAGGGATGCTTGTTCCGCATATTTCTGAACTGTAGTTTTCCCTATCCCTAACATGCTCGCAATCTGACGAAAACTACGACCCTGATATCAGATTCGGTCCTTAATATACGTTCTTATCGGGCGCATCATGGCAAGGAGCTTGGCGAAGATTCATGAAAGGTATCGCGAAGTTCTACTTGCGTAACCTAGTTCGAGCGAGAAATGCAGGAAAGAAGACGGTCTAGACTCTCGGTGGGAGGTAATTGTCCGAATCGAGTGAGTTACCTAAAATTGTGTAATCTCGATATTACTTATAAGAGATATTTGTGTTTGCACCCTAACACCCTAAGGCAGAATGTGTGTGGCCCGTGAGTGCTAGTAACATATAATATCAATAGCGTAACATGCTTTTATCATCAAACACCACAATTTCAAGGCCAAAAAATTCCGTCACTATTGTTGGGAGGTTGTGGGGGACAAGGAGGGGAGAGAATTGGGAGACAAGTGGGGGGAGGAGTGGGGAGAGAAACAGGAGAGGGTGGCATTAGTGAGGGAATAGAGTTGGTAGGAGTGGGGAGAGGGTGGGGAGCGAGAGGGAGAGAATGGGGGAGACAGCGGGGGGAAGGTGGGTGGAGAAACAGGAGAGTGTGGTATTAGATAAGGAAGAGAGTTGGGAGGTAGTGGTGAGAGGGTGGAGAGAGCAGACAAAGAATTGGGAGACAAGGGGGGGAGGGTGGGGAGAGAAACAGGAGAGTGTGGCTTTTGTGAGGGAAACAGGTTGGGACGGTGGGGAGAGAGAGGGAGAGAATGTTGAGACCGCAAGTGACGGTGGGTAGTGAAACAAGAAAGCGTGGCCTTAGAGAAGGTAGAATGTTAGGAAGTGAAAAACATGATGGCGCCAAAAGAAGCCCCTTGAGGAATAATGGAAAGAGGTACGAATCTGTCCAAGAGTCACTTGAGACGCGGCCCTACCTCCATCACCAAACCCCCCTCCGGATGCTCGTATTCCCCATGCATTACACGTACGGCCCACCATCATCATTCACTACGCACGCACATTGAGCCGCCTTTCGACACTCCAACCACCACATATTCACCCCTCCATTCTCCCACATATCCACCTCTGATTGCCCCCAATCCAACTGACATACACGTGTTGTCTCCCCTCCATGACCCACATTATTTGTCCAATTATCATAGCCAGCAGCCCCCCATCAACCCTCGCAAAGTCACCCACATTCCCATGGTCCAGTCCAGTTGCCCACGTCCACCCCCCCCTCCCCCCTAGATCGCTCACCTCATGGCCCTCCCACCCTGTCCATGTCGAGTGTGGGCCACTGCAGTCTGCAGGAGAACGCGGAGCTGGATGGGCCTGATGGAACTGGCAATGCAGGTTTCCCCACAATCCAGGATTTAAGCCCATACTAAACATCCCAATGGCCATCATGCACTGCGGATCGACCGAGCTGATGGGTGGAGAGTACATAGCGAGCCACAACGACGTCATAACAGTTCTGGTGTCTGAGGCATCAGGCGCAGTAGCGACATTGTTTACAGCGACGGAAAAGACAGGTATGCGTAACATAGAGTTCAGCCCCGCCAGGATGCTGTTTGGAGCAACCGTGTCAAAGAGAAGGTAGGTGGTATAGGGCATGGATAACCCGACAAGTGCATCAGCCCCCTGGGAATGCCCCAATGCATAATCCTTGTTTGCCCTAGCTGTAGAGGTAGCGAAAACGGTAGTAAGGCTTTAGCCAACCCCGTAGTGGGAGGCGTAGCTGTAGTGGTAGCGAAAACTGTAGTAAGAGGCAATGGGGTGGCCTTAGTCAACCCGTAGTGGGAGGCATTGCTGTAGTGGTCGCAAAAATAGTAGTAAGAGGCAATGGGATAGCATTAGCCAACCCCGTAGTGGAAGGCATAGCTGTAGTGGTAGCGGAAACTGTAGTAAGAGGAACTGGGGTGGCATTAGCCAACCTCGTAGTGGGAGGCATAACTCTAGTGGTAACGAAAACTGTAGTAAGGGGCAATGAGGTGGCTTTGGACAAACCGTAGTAGGAGGCATAGCTGTAATGGTTGTGAAAACTGTATTACAAAGCAATGGTGTAGCTTTAGCCAACCCCGTAGTGAGAGGCATAGCTGTAGTGGTTGCGAAAATGTAGTAAAGCTTTAGCCAACCCCGTAGTGGGAGGCATTGCTGTAGTGGTCGCAAAAGCTGTAGTAAGAGGCAATGGGATAGCGTTAGCCAACCCCGTAGTGGGTGGCATAGCTGTAGTGGCAGTGGAAACTGTAGTAAGAGGCATTGGGATGGCTTTAGCCAACCCCATAGTGGGAGTCATAACTATAGTGGTAACGAAAACTGTAGTAAGGGGCAATGAGGTGGTTTTGGTCAACCCGTAGTGGGAGGTATAGCTGTAATGGTAGTGAAAATTGCATGGGGGGAAGGGATGGGCAGGAAGGGGAGCTGGGGTGGGGAATGGGGAAGAGGGATGAACAGGAAGGGGAGCAGGGGCGGGGAATGGGGGAGAGGGATGAGCAGGAAGGGGAGCTGGGGTGGGGAATGGGGGAGAGGGATGAGCAGGAAGGGGAGCAGGGTTGGGGAATGGGGGAAAGGGATGAGCAGGAAGGGGAACTGGGGCGGGGAATGGGGGGCGCAGACGAGCGTCGTTAAAGCGCTTTGGGGGTCAAGGAGGGGGGGAAGCCGGGGGGGTAAGAGAGGAACGCCAGCAATGGACCCTCGATGGGAAGAGTGTCAAACATGTGTATTAGTTATGTTTGCATAGACTGTATAGGGTCACCTCTTAGAGGGTACAATACTTAGGTATATCTATCTGTACTCTCCCACTACTCATTATTCACTTCTCATTCTGATATGGTATCACGCGTAGGTTAGGATCCCCCACCTACCGCTTCCGCTCGTCCTCTAGCTAGGCCCTGCCGCGCCCCTCCTGGGCCCCGTCGTGACCCCCTAGCCCCGTCGCGACCCCCCTGGGCCCCGTCGTGCCCCTAGCCCTGCCGTGCCCCTCCTGGGCCCCGTCGCGACCCCCTAGCCCCGTCACGACCCCCCTGGGCCCCGTCGTGCCCCTAGCCCTGCCGCGCCCCTCCTGGGCCCCGTCGCGACCCCCCCCTGGGCCCCGTCGTGCTCCTAGCCCTGCCGCACCCCTCCTGGGCCCCGTCGCGACCCCCTAGCCCCGTCGCGACCCCCCTGGGCCCCGTCGTGACCCCCTAGCCTCGTCGCGACCCTCCAGGGCCCCGCTACGCCCCTCGCCCTGTAGCGCCCCTCCTAGGCCCCGTAGCGCCCCTCCTGGGCCCCGCCATGCCTGCAGGCCCCGTTGCCCCCCTGCCCGGCCCCGTCGCGCCCGTCCGGCCCCGTCGCGCCCGCCCGGCCCCGTCGCACCTGCCCGGCCCCGTCGCACCCGCCCGACCCCGTCGCACCCTGCCCGGCCCCGTCGCCGCCGCCCGGCCCCGTCGCACCCGTCCGGCCCCGTCGCGCCCGCCCGGCCCCGTCGCACCCTGCCCGGCCCCGTCGCCGCCGCCCGGCCCCGTCGCACCCGTCCGGCCCCGTCGCGCCCGCCCGGCCCCGTCGCACCGGCCCGGAGCCGTCGCACCCACCCGGCCCCGTAGCACCCGCTCGGCCCCGTCGCGCCCGCCCGGCCCCGTCGCCCTCGCCCGGCCCTGTCGCAACGGCCCGGCCCCGTCGCACCCGCGCGGCCCCGTTGCACCGGACCGGCCCCGTCGCACCCGCCCGGCCTCGTTGCGCCCTGCCCGGCCCCGTCGCACCTGCCCGGCCCCGTCGCACCCGCCCGGCCCCGTCGCACCTGCCCGGTCCCGTCGCGCCGGCCCGGCCCCGTCGCACCCGCCCGGCCCCGTTGCACCGGCCCGGCCCCGTCGCACCTGCCCAGCCCCGTTGCGCCCTGCCCGGCCCCGCCGCGTTTGCCGGGCCCCGATGCACCGGCCCGGCCCCTGCGCTCATCCCTGCCCCAGCCCCTTCATCCTCACTGGTACGGTTCTCCCCCCCCCCCCCCCCCTCCCTGCACCGTCCTACTCCGCACTGCACTGCCCTGCACCGCACTGCACCGCCCTGCACTGCCCCGCACCGCACTGCACTGCCCTGCCCCGCACTGCACCGCCCTGCACTGCTCTGCTTTGCACTGCACCTCACTGCACCGTATTGTCCCGTCCTGCACTGCCCCTGATGGCGGCGGAGCTTCGCTTAGACGCTGAAGGCCAGCCTCTGGAGTTCGAGGCGTGGCTTGCCGACCTCCGGCGCCAACTCACTGGCCAGCGACAGGATGGTGAACCGCTTTCCACACACCTTGACGGTACGCTCCCCTGCCCAGACCCCCCTGCTATTCTGCCTGCTGACTCCACACCCACTGAGAGCGAGTCTACTGCTGCCACTGCCCGTGTGCGCTCTGTCTGGTTTTCTCGCGATGCTGTCGCCCAGCTTGCCATTAGCAACGCCCTTCCCCCTTCCGAGCGCCCTCGCTTTAGGTCCCTCACTACTGCTCAGGCATACTTAGATGCTGTCATCAAGCGCTATTCCACCCCTCCGGCTGCCTCGGTGGGTCGCCTGATCCTCCCGATGCTCTTTCCTGACCTTGCATCTTTCCCCACTGTCTCTGACCTCGCTGCCTGCACTGACGCACAGCTTAGAGCCCACCAGCTGCCCATTACCTCTACCCTTTACCTGCTTGCCACCCGCCTCCCTGATCGCCTTGCTGTCGCCCGAGACCACTTCCTTAGCATTCACCCCGCAGACCTCACCCTCCCTGACTTTGTAGACACCCTGACTGTGATTGAGACCCGCCACCGCTCCATCGCCCAGGCGAGCGGTACCGTGCCGGTCCCTATCTTTCAGGGTTGTGCCCCTTCTCAGTGTACCTTCTCCGACGGCTCTGCCGCAGTGGCTGAGACCGCTGCTGCAGCGCAGTTTCGTTCGGGGAAGGGCCGCCGCCCCAAAGTTGGGCGCGGCGGAGGAGGCGGGGGTGCGGGAGGGGGTGGTGGTGGAGTCGGGTCGTCTGGTGCTGGAGCGGACGAGGGGACCCTGCCCGGCCGAGCTGAGCCGCCGCCCCTGCAGTTGCAGCAGCCGCAGCAGCCGCAGCAGCCGTCGCAAACGCGGCAGACAAGCGTCCTCCCGCCCGGGTGGCTCGGCGCTGGCGGTGGCCGGGCGCGTGGTGGTGTGCCGAGTGGTGGCTCTGGAGGCGTGCGTTGTCAGTACCAGATCCAGACCGGTCCTCGCCGCGACTTCGTTTGCGGTAAGATCGGTCACTCCACTCCCCGCTGCTTTCGTCGCCTGGACGACCTGTTTCGTCAGCGCTTCGGCCCGTCGCCAGACCTTCCGGACTGGCACAGTTTGCTTAGTCGTAAGATTCAGATTTTTGACATGGACATGGATGCCATTGTTTCTGCTCTGCATGTGATGTATGCTGATGACTCTAGTGTGCTTCCCACTTATTACTCACTGTCGGCTAGTGTAGGTGTGCCTAGCTTAGCCTCCCCTGCTGCGTCAGGCGTAGGATCCCCTGCTTTGTGTAGTCTTGGTGCTTCCGCCGTCGTTCCGTCGCCAGACGCCTCTGCTTCGCTTTCCTTCACCCTGGACTCTGGCGCTTCCCGGTGTTTCTTCCGCGACTTCACCACCCTGACGCCGCTTCCTGTTCCTGCTGCCGTTTCTCTTGCTGACCCCTCCGGCGGTCCGGTAGTCGCCCGCAGTTCCACCACCCTTCCCTGTCCGGCGGTTCCTTCGGGCACTCTTACAGGTCTGCATATCCCCTCGTTCTCTTGGAACCTAGTTGGTGTCGGCTGCCTCCAGGACCTTGGCGTCACCACTACGTTCCCTGGTCACGAGCGATATGCTGTCTGTACCGAGGCCGCCACTGGTGCCCCCCTGTCCTCGTTCCCCCGGGACCCGGTGTCCGGCCTGTTCACTCTGGACACCGTGACCCCCCCGGCTGGAGCGCTCACCCAGGTTGCTGCTGCCTCCGGCACGGACAAGCTCACTGCCCGCACCCTTCCCTGCGTCTTCCTCGGTTTTCCCCTTGACGCGTCCGACTGGCACTTTTACCACCCGCAGTCTCACCGCTTCTTTCACTCTCGCGACGTCACATTTGACGAGTCCGTCTCCTACTACTGTCGCTTCCCCCACCGCGGTCCCCCGGTTACCCCCCCCCTGTTCCTGGTCACTCCTTCCCCGGTAGTCCCTGCCCCTCCTCCTCCTCCTCCCCGTCCTGCCCCCTCTGGTGTGTCCCACGTCACCCCCCTTCCGTCGGTAGACCCGGTTGAGGAGTCCTCTGACTCTGGTGGCCCTGCTGCGCAGTCCTCGCCGGCCGCCCCTCCCCCGGCGTCCCCTCCTCCACCGCCTCTGCCGCCGCTGCAGCCGTCGTTGTCGCTGCCGCCGCCGCCGCCGCCGCCACCGTCCCAGCACCCGTTCGCTGACTCTGGGCGTGCTCGTCCCGGTCGCCCTGGGGATGGTCCCTCTGGGGGTGCTGGTGTGGAGTATGTCTGTGGTAGCCGAGGAGCAGCTTGCGGTCCAGGTGTCGTCGTTGTGCCGCCGCAGCAGCAGTCCCCGCCTATGTCAGCCCTTCGCCTGCTCGGGCTTCCGTCCCTTGACCCTGCGGCTGTTCCTCTCCGACCGTCTCCTCCTCTTCCCATCTACGGCCCTGTGTTCCCTCCGCCGGACTCGTCCCCGGCCCGTCTTCCCCCTCGTTCCCCTCCTGTCTCCCCTCCCTTGTCTCCTGACCCGACTCCTCCGTCGCACGTCTGGTCTCACCGTCCCTCCCGTGCTCGTCCTGCCTTGCCTGTCTTGCGCTTCCACCCTATGTTGCTTCGTTCCCACGCGTCTCGTCCTCCCCTGCTGCCGTCGCCTCCTCCGTCCTCCCTTGTTGTTGCACCCCCCCCGCTGTCTGACTACCTTCGTGCCGCTCGTCCTCTTGTTCCCCGGGTCCTTGCCTCTCTCGTTACCGACCCCTCTGTTCCGGTCTCGTGCCTTGACGCTCTTGTAGCTGCGGTCACTGACTTCGCCTCTACCCGCCGCCTTGACTATGCCACAGCTCTGGTCTCTGACCCTGCCTGTCCTCCGTCTGTCGGGGGTGCTCCTGCCCTTGGCAATGACGTCCTGGAGGACCGCCAGTTCGAGCTTGCTTTCCTGTCAGAGGCTGCTCCACATCTCTGTTCCATGCTGCTAGTCCCGGAGGGTGACCCAGACGCTTTCGACATCCCGACCCCTCGCACTTACGCTGAGGCGACCTCGGGACCTTGGGCCTCGCAGTGGATAGCTGCCATGGAGCAGGAGATGGCATCTTGGAGATCCACCGGCACCTTCGTCGACGCAGTTCCCCCGCCTGGGGTGAACGTAGTCGATGGACGCTGGCTCTTCAAGGTGAAGCGCCCTCCTAGAGAGCCGCCTGTGTTCAAGGCGCGCTACGTGGCTAGAGGCTTCAGTCAGCGTAAGGGGGTGGACTTCTTCCAGACCTTCGCTACGACCCCGAAGATGACTACTCTTCGGGTTCTGCTACACCTAGCTGCTTAGCGCGACTACGAGCTTCACTCCCTCGACTTCTCCACTGCCTTCCTTCAGGGCAGCCTACATGAGCAGGTCTACTTGCGTCGCCCTCAGGGCTTTACTGGCACCTTCCCTCCTGGGACCCAGTGGCTCCTGCGGCGCCCTGTCTACGGCCTGCGCCAGGCTCCCCGTGAGTGGCACGACACTCTCCGTGCTACGCTTGCTGACCTGCAGTTCTTTCCGTCTTCCGCAGACCCCTCACTCTTCGTTCGTGCTGGCCAGAATCCGTTCTACATCCTTGTTTACGTTGACGACCTGGTCTTTGCCACACTAGATAGGGACGCACTGGCCTCCGTGAAGGCAGAGCTGCTGAAGAGACACACGTGCACTGACCTTGGAGAGCTGCGCCGTTACCTTGGCTTGCAGATCTCCAGGGACAGAGCAGCGCGCACCATCACCCTGACTCAGTCACACTTGGTGCGCCAGGTCCTTCAGAGGTTCAGCCTTCAGTTCTCCTCTGCACAGCCCACCCCTCTGCCTGTAGACCACAGACTCTCCGCTCCAGTGTCTGAGGAGTCGGTTGAGCCCAGCAGCCCCTACGCAGAGCTGGTGGGTTGCCTCATGTACCTGATGACTTGCACTCGCCCAGATCTCGCATACCCTCTCAACATCCTGGCTCGCTTTGTGGCCACAGGCAGACACCGACCGCATCACTGGTCTGCCGCTAAGAGGGTTTTGCGTTATCTTGCTAGGGCCTTGACTTTGTACTGCCCTTTTATATGTATACTCAGACTGGACTTGTGTCCTCTACCAGTGGCTGGACTAGTAGTGCCTCCCTGATCTTGTTCTTGCCTTGTATGTACTCCTTCTGATTGGTCTTTTAGACCCTTGTCTCAGAGGTTGGACTAGTAGTGCCACCCTGAGCTGCTTGTTCAGGACATTCCCCTATGCAGTCTAGGGGGTGTGTCAAACATGTGTATTAGTTATGTTTGCATAGACTGTATAGGGTCACCTCTTAGAGGGTACAATACTTAGGTATATCTATCTGTACTCTCCCACCACTCATTATTCACTTCTCATTCTGATAAAGAGACCTGCTTAGGGGTCCCTCCCCTGTTATGGGGGAAGAGAGGGGGAGCCCAATGGTGTGAGAGAGGGGGGGCTGAGGGGAGATAGAGCTGACTTTGGGGGGGCAGAGTGTTGGAGTTTTGAGGAATAGAGAGGCGGATCTGAGAGGTTAGTGAGGCAGGGCTGAGAGAATGGGAGGGGGAGCTGAGGTGGAAGGGAGGGGAAGCCGGGAGGAAAGCGGGGGGGAGTCGTGGGGAAAGCGGGGGGGAGCCGTAGGGAAAGCGGGGGGGAGTCATGGGGAAAGCGGGGGGGAGCCGTGGGGAAAGTGAGGGGGAGCCGTGGGGGAGAAGAGGGGGTGCTGTGGGGGGAGAGAGGGGGACCGTAGGGGAAGAGAGGGGAAGCCGTGGGGGAAGAGATTGGGAGCTATGGGGGAAGAAAGGGGGCGCTGTGGGGGAAGAGAGGGGAAGCCGTAGAGGAAGAGAGGAGGCCTGAGTGTCATTAGAGAGGGAGCTGTGAGGAACAGGAAAGGGCATGAATTCGCTTCCCCATGGGCCGTGAGGGGGGCAGGTTGGTTCACCCAAGATTTCCGCGTCCGGTTTTGTGGGTACCTGCTTGCCTCGTCTCCCATGCTCGCAAGCTCCTACAGCTTTGTCTGAAACCCGACTCTGAAACACGGGGGCTCGTGCTGGGGGCACCCTGAGCCATGTTCCTCAAAATCCAATCAGAAGCCCTTCCAATCACCTTCTTCAGAGTTGGAGCAACTGCAAAACACTTGCGGCACTTGATACCCTGGATTTAACTCTATTTCCTGGTGGCTCATAGCAATCATCGTATTTAGGCCCCTTGTAATCAAATCATTATATATTCGGTGGTGAACTTACCGAATTGAAATAAGCACGATTAATTTGCAAGGGATAGAACATGGTGTAGGTATTATGAAAGCGCAATAACTCTAACGAGGCCCGGCAACAGCCCTTTTCACCCTCGATCACACTCGAGCCTAGGCTAGACATCACGGGCCGCGGAGCTACGACACCCTACAATTGTATGCACTCGATCATGCGACACCCTCTTCAACCCTCTGTGCCACCCGTTTCAAGCCAATCTGACATTGGACTGAATCCGCGTAGTGCTCATGGCTCCCCGCAGCGTCGCCAGCTTATCTGCTTCGCTCGCCACCTCGCTGTCTCCGCATACGCGCTTCTCGTTCCCCTCATATCATCCCATTTCCTCTTTTCTCCTCCCCTCTCGTCTCGCGTCTCTACTCCTTCTCCCCCTCCTTTTCCTGCTCGTCCTTTCCGCAATCCCTTCCCCCAGCGACTCCGTCCCCCTCTCTCGCGCCAATCCATCCGCGCGCCGTCCGCAACCACACTCTCCTCCGCCCCCCTCCTCTTTCCCGCTCCCCGCCTCCCGCCTTTTGTCCCGCGTAGGCTCACAGGCACAGGAATCAAGAGGCGAAAAATCTTCGCAAGAGCAATCGGTTGAGAAACCGCAACGAGCGGGATCGGTAGATGCGCCGTCATGGGACGCCCTGTCGTCGCTGCGCACCGCGAGCGACGCCGACTACCGCGCGCTGGTCGCGCCGCTGGCGGAGATGGCGGCGAACGCGTACCGGTGGTCGTTCGCACCGATTAAGGAAGTGGCGGGGTGGCGGCTGTCGGACAGAGTGCCGCCCGTTGCTCCCATCGACGGCGGCATGCACGCGCTCGTGTTCCAGGTGGGGGGGACTGCGGATAGTGGCGGGGGTTCACGAGAGGGGGTTCGGGGTCGGGGTCGGGGGGGGGAGGGGGCAGAGGTGGGGGTTGCGGCGGGTACGCTGCCAGGCGTGCCAGTGGGACAGGATTGGTCGAGGCTGGATTGAAAGGGTTTAGAGACGGATGCAAGGTGAATCGTTTGACCTTGTACCTTCACCTCACTCATTTGCTCTCCATCTCGCCTCTTCTCCTGCTCAAACTCGCTCTCCCTCATCCACACACTGCCCCTGACGGCATGCACCACAGTCTCCCTGTAACCTGCCTGCAGCCCCCCCCCCCCCCCCCCCCCCTCCCCCTCTCTCCCAACCACCGTCTCACCCCGTGCAGGAGGGCGTGCCGTCCAACGAGCCAGACTGTGAGTCGGAGGGCAGTAGGGCAGCCGAGGGTGCAGTGTCTACAGAAGCAGAAGCAGGTGTTTCGCTGGACTCACCAGCGTCAGTGACAGCTTCGTCCTCACTCTCACCCCCCTCCACCACCACCATCTCCTCCTCCTCCTCCTCCTCCTCCTCCTCCTCCTCCTCCTCCTCCTCCTCCTCCTCCTCCTCCTCCTCCTCCTCCTCCTCCTCCTCCTCCCCCTCACCCCCCCGCATCGTCATTGCCTTCCGCGGCACCTTTCTCGCCAACCTCTCTCCCCGCCCGCCTCCTCCTCCCCCTCCGCATCCACCCCCCCCCTCCCCGCCTTACCCTTCCCCCCAGCAGCAGCAGCAGCAGCAGCAGGCGGACCTATGCGCGGATCACCTGCTGTGGGGGGACCCCTCCGCGCCCGCCCCTGCCTTCTGCGGCCTCTTTCCCCCCGCCACCCTTGACTACTACTCCCAGGCCCTGGCGCTAGTGGGGGAGGTGAGTGGCGGAGAAGGGGTGTGGGGGGAGGGAAGAGAACCGGAAGGGGGAATAGGGAGAAAAGGAGGAGGGATGAGAGAGAGGGATAGGGGGAAAAGGGGCAGGGCACCAAGTTTTTTAGTGCATATGCGTGTTATTCGATCCTCTCAGTCTCCCTCATTCCTTCTAACAAGAAGCGTGAAGACAAGCCATTATACAGTATGGTTTCCCTCTCACATGCAACTACAATGCCCTCTTCACTACGGAGTCTTAAGAAACGCTCTCGCTCCTGCTTCATTTCTCGCCTGTGCACGTGCTTTCCCACACCCCCAATGCGCTGCACCAGGTGTTGTCAGTGTATGGTCGCACCTCTCCCGTGCTGCTCACAGGTGATCATGCCCCTCAATGGTTGTCATGGTGTGGTGGTTGTGGCCATGTGTGGGCTGGTGGCTGGGTGGTTGGTTGCTGGATCAATGGCTGAGTGAGTGATGGAAGGCATGCACTCATGCGCACCCACACTCCACGTTTCCCAATTTGACTTTCCCCCTCACCGTCCCTGACCTCCCCATCCCCCATCTCCCATCCCCTTCCTTCCCCCCTATCCTGCACCCCCAGGCCACAGTCTAGGAGGAGGCCTTGCAGTGCTTGCATCTGCCGCCTTCTCCTCTGCGCCTCTTCCCCTCTCCGCTGCCCCATCCCTCTCCCCCCGTGCTGTCGACGATGCTGCTGCCACTTCGGATGACGGTTATGGCTCCAGCGCTCTCTTCTCCGGGTCGCTTGTGCTTCCCGTGCTGGCCTTCTCGTGAGTCACGGTTCAGGCTTGCTGTGACTGGCTGCGTCTTTGAGGGCAGTTACCACGAGAGGGTGGGACCGTGGGAGTGCAAAAGCGTGTGAGGGACACGTGCTGTCTGCGGATATCCAGGCACCCATCATGTCCCTACTTTGTCTCTGGTCTGCTGTGACCATATGTAGACTTCTGACTTTCACTGCTGCCTCATCTCTCGCCTGTCCCATCCCATCCCGCCTTGACTTGCCTGCAGGCCAGCTGGTGCGCGCAGTGCTGCATTGCGGCGCCGTCTGACCTTTGCTGCAGAGCGCAGCAACCTGGCATACAGCATTGCTGATGTGTGAGTGAGTCATGGGAGCCACCACCGCATGCCATGCGATGCCATGCCATACCATCCCACGCCACGTGGACTATATGTGTCCGTTGTCACCTCCTGTTCCACATTCCCTGTCCACCACAGCCGTCCTCCCGCCTTGGTCATCCCCTCATCTCCCGCATTCTCCCTGCACTAACCCCCCTCCAGGTGGGACCCTCTCATCCAGCTAGCGCCCTACCAGCAGCTCGGCTCCCTCTACCTCTACCGCTCCTCTGAGCCGCCTCCCTGTCAAGCCTGCTATGGCAATGGCTCCCTGCCATGCGGCACCCCTGATGATGGTGCCGATGGGAAGGAGCATGAGGTGAGGTGCATGCTGGTGCATGGCATGTTGCCATGCCGCGGCATGCCACGTCGTGGGAGGTGTGGAGGGTGCAGCCTAGTTATGCCATGCTGTTATGCTGCTGGAAAGGTTCTGCTATGCTGTAAGCGGTATGTGGTGCTTGTGTGATGTGAAGCTATTGTACTCCCATTGTGTTCACGTCCTTGATACACCATCACGACCAACACCTGCTCTCACACTCTCTGCTTTCCCGATCACTCATCATCTCCATTATTACCCTTTCCCACGATCCCTCATCCTCCCAGCGCCCCACCCTGTTACAGCTCCTACAGTCAAGCTCGACTGCTCCCAACCCAATGCGTCCTCAAAACCCTCCTGTGCATGGACAAAATCTAGGGACAGCAGATGAGGCAACGAGTGGTAACCGCAGCGCGAGTAACGATCCGCCACCGCCCCCGGCTGCGTGCACATCGTGCTTCCTGTCCACGCATATCCTGCGCCATGTCATGGCCCTCGTGTACAATAGTCCTCGTCCCTCCTGCGCGCCTGTGCCCATGCCCCCTGCACATGGCAGCATGCCTAGCCATAGGTGGGTCTCTCATGGGGGCAATCATCTGAGGGCAGCTGCTTGATTGACTTGGGCTTTTCCAACCATCGTCGCTGTGTCTGTCAGCATACCGTAAATACAATTGGAAGCTTCCCATTTGTTGGCATGCTTGTATGGTTTTCCGTTGCTTAGCCAACGCCTTGGTGAAAGTAAGGCCCAAATTGAAGGGGATAGATGTTATTTTGTACAATGGTCTCACTAGAACAATTTCTAACTAACCTGTGAGCGTTCTTACGTATGAAGACGAGTCGCGCAACTCCACTTCTGAACGCGTTATAAGTTGCCGTGAAGTGCTTCACGGACGGTGGAGCGGCGAGACACGCGTTGGTTGCGGATTGGCACCGTCGTCCTCACCTCCCGTCTTCTCTTGGGGCTGTCTGGGCCTCAACTGAGCGCCCCCGCAAGGCACTCGCATAGGTACAAACATGCAGAAGCACTCCCAGGAAGAGCTTTCAAGGATTTGCCCACTCTTCCCCTGCGGAAGAGCCTCGCCCGCCTCCTCGATCCCTGACACACCGAATCCAGATTACCCGCGAGCCTCACGGCACGGTAGCCATGGCGTCCGCTCTCCGAGTCCTCAGGCGAGACGCCGCGCCGAAGGCCTTTCTTCCCCTGGCCGCCGCGCGCCTATCAACCTCTCTTCTTGCCACGAGAGCCGTTGGAACTCAGCCCCCGAGTCAAAGCCACGGTCTAGATTCGATATTTCCGAAGTCTGGATCAGATAGAGGCGCGGGGATTAGGTGCTCCGGGACAGACTGCGACCTCGAAAGGGTTGCACCGCCGCTGCCACGTATCGACGAACTATGCGACGCAATCGGATCGCGATTCGATCTCGCAAGATCCGCCAGATCTACTCACGGGGCTATCATCTGGCAAACGAGAGGTCTCCCCGCTTGGAACGCCCGTCAGCCGGATTCCCAGCAGAATCCGTCAACTGCCTTGCGACACGTGGCGCTTCTCCATTCGTCCTCCGTCGCACACATAACAAGTGGCGGGGGCGAGTCGACGGGAAGCAGAGAGGGCTCCTCTGGGGCAGGTGGGCTGACATGGGGTCACGGGGGGATGGGACAAGAGTGGAGGGGGGAAGAGGGGATGAGGAAGAGCAAGTGAGATTGTTGTGCAACCATACATACTATGCATACCATGCCAACCATGCATGCCATGCTAACCATGCATATATGTGCACCGTGCATTTATGTGTACCATGCAATTATGTGTGCCGTGCATGCATGCGCGCTCCCTCTGTCTCCCTCATCCGCGCTGCCCCTCTCTCCCTCACTGCGCAACCGATCCTGTCTCCCAAGTCAATTCCCCCTGCCCTCCCCCTCCCATGGGCAGCAGCAGGCCACACCGACCCCCACACCTCGTCTGCTGCAGCAGGAGGAGAAGGCGTGGGATCTCAGGGGCATGGCGAGAGAAGCAGTGATACCGGCAGCAGCAGCAGCAGCAGCAGCAGCGGCGGGGAGGATGGCGACAGCGTTAAGGCTGCAGTGCTGCAGGCTGCTCTCACTCACGTGGTGAGGCAGAGGGAAACGGGTTGTCCCTCCCCTGGGAACTCCTACCGCTGGCCATCATCCAGCTGACCCTGAATGGGAAACGGCTTGTCTCTCCTCCTGCCCCTTCTTCCTCCCCTTCCCCCCCCCCCTCCCTTCCAACCCTCTAGCCCACTGTCCCCTCCCCACCCTCCCCGCCCCGCAGTCCGCCCTGGGGTGGAGCAGTGCGGCGCTGATAGCAGGCGCACGAGACCGCGGCCTCTCGCCCTCCGTGCTGGGGATGCTGCCCCGGGGGGAGGCGCACCTGGTGGAGGTGCGTGCAGGGATGGGGTGGAGTGGAGGGAGGGTGTTGGGGACTGGTGCTAGAGGGGAGTAGCAGGGCTGCGAGAGTGGGGGAGGAGGAGTTTACTCGCCGTTATCCTCCGTGGCCATTCTACCCTCCCACCTCTCGTTTCCATCCCCTCCGTCTAACCCCTCCCGTTCTTCTCCTGCTCTCCCAACTCCCCTCCCGCCGTACACCTTCCATATCATCAATACCCACTCCCCCCTCTCCCCCCTCCACATTCTCACCCCACCCCCCCAGTTCTTCATGGACCGGTGCCGCAAGCAGTTCGAAGCTGAGTTCCCCCACACGCCGATCGCAGTCGCCACCGCCGCACCCGGCAGCAGCAGCGGCCCTGGGCAAGGCCACCCACTCAGCTACGAGGCGGAGGATTCCTTGGCTCTGCAGAGCCGCATGGCCGCTGCCATCCGCACACGGCTGAATATCCAGGCGCCTTACACGTCCACGTGGCACCAGGCTCTCGCCATTCAGGTGAGAGGGGGAAATGGGCCAAGGGGTGCATGCATGCATGGGGGTCGTGTGGTGGGGGCATGGAGGCCGCTGATAGGTGTGCTACTCACACATACCTGCATCCATAGCGGCTCAACATGAGGCACGAGTTGTTGCTGTATGTTTCGACACGACCCGCATGCCTCTTACCCCAAGACTTGCCTCCTGCGCTCTACCCTAGTGCACCTATCTGCCTGCTTCCCATGCTCACTTCCCTTTCCGCCCATCCCTCCCCGCATCCCTCCCTCGACCTGTTTCCCCTAACGCATTCCCTTCCCCTCCCCCTTCCCCTCCCCCTTCCCCTCCCCCTTCCCCTCCCCCTCCCCCCACACCCCAGGCGCGTCCGTCCAACGCGTGCCACGCGTTGCGGCAGCGGCGGCAGCTGGCGGCGAGCATGTGGAGTGCGGTGGGCGTGCGGTGCAGCGACGCGCAGCTGCTGGCGTACCGCGTGCTGCTGGGGTCCGCGTATGCCGCCGCGGAGGTGCACATGCTCACTGACTTCTCGCCAGGTGGGTGGGTGCCACTGCCAAGCGAACAGATGCTTGATTTAGAGCTGGCTGTGCCGAGGAGCGTGTAGTGGTTTGTATATAGCTAAGAAAGTGGTCAGTTGGCCTGTCCTTGCTAGCTCGAGTTGTGTGGCTAGGAAGGGGCATGTGGAGTGTGGTGGGTGTGCGGTGTAGTGACGCACAGCTACTGGCATACGGCGTGGGGAGGAGAAGATCTGTTGCGAAAGAGCTGGCTGGCTGGCTGGCTGGCTGGCTGGGTGCGGCGAGGGAAGTCTTCTGCTGGTTTCTATTCTTCCGCCTTGCTTTGATTGAAGATCCGTTCGTCTGGCTCCTAAGCTGTCTTCTTTTATTCGTGGCTCTCTTGACCGTCCATCTGTCCTTCCCCTGCAGATTTCCATGACACGTGGCGGTTTGTGGACCGTGAGATGCAGGCAGCGTTCCAGATGAAGGGGTCAGCAGACAGGCTCGTGGTGAGTGCATGCTGCACTGCTGGATCTGAAGGGGGTCTGAGAGTGCGTGTGCACATGTGTGTGCATGTGTGTGTGCATGTGTGTGTGCATGTGTGCGTGCATGTGTGCGTGCATATGTGTGTGCATGTGTGTGTGCACACGTGTGTGCATGTGTGTGTGCACACGTGTGTGCATGTGTGTGTGCACACGTGTGTGCATGTGTGTGTGCATGTGTGTGTGCACACGTGTGTGCATGTGTGTGTGCACACGTGTGTGCATGTGTGTGTGCATATGTGTGTCCATGTGTGTGTGCATGTGTGCACATGTGTGTGCATGTGTGTGCATGTGTGTATGTGTGCATGTGTGTGTGCATGTGTGTGTGCATGTGTGTGTGCACATGTGTGTGCATATGTGTGTGCATATGTGTATGCATGTGTGTGTGCATATGTGTGTGCATGTGTGTGTGCACATGTGTGTGCACCTGTGTGTGCATGTGTGTGTGCACATGTGTGTGCATGTGTGTGTGCACATGTGTGTGCACATGTGTGTGCATATGTGTGTGCATATGCGTGTGCATATGCGTGTGCATATCTGTGAGTGTGTGCGCATGTGCGTGTGCCTGTGCTTGTGCCTGTGCGTGCATGTGTGTGCGTGCATACCCCCGTTGCATGTGTGCGTCTTGCACGTGTGTGTACATATGTGTGTGTGTGTGTGTGCATGTGTGTGCATATGTGTGCATGTGTGTGTGCATGTGTGTGCATATGTGTGCATGTGTGTGTGCATGTGTGTCCATATGTGTGTGCATGTGTCTGTGCTGCACAGTGAAGGCCCTTCAGTGCATCTAGGAACCCATTCCCAGCAGCATGAATTTGGTCACTTCTTCCCCTCTCGTCCCACTGCCTGCACACCATTTACACTCTTCTCTTCTCTTCCCTTCATCCCTGCAACTTCCCTCCCTCCCCCCTCCCCCCTCCCCCCCTCCCTCTCTCCCTGCAGTCCCAGGCGTGTGACAGCATCCCCGCCATCAAGACCGTTCTCTCCATCCTCTCCAAGCCGCCCAAGCCTTCTGCTGGTCAGGCGTAGCGTGCAGCACATCCGCTTCGTATAGTCGCTTTATCTACCAACATGAAGTAATCAGTGTTGTTGGTACGACTTGACTCGACGAAGCAAGTACCTACTGGACTGGATGAGCCCTTGGTGCTGGTTGTGTGCGAATCAAGGTCAGTTAATAATTAGGTACCTGAGGAAGGGTAGCTGTCCTTCTCTGTGAAGATAATATGTACAAAATCCAAGCAGTTCTGGCATTATTACTATCTGCTCCTACAAAATTTGCTACCTGAGAAAAATAAATCGTGCATCTCCTGCAGCAGACTGCCACAGCGCGTGGGCACAGTCCGCTGCCCAGCAGGCAAGACAGTGGGACCATGCAGGCCGGATACAGACATGTGTCCAGCCCACATTGCCATCCCCCATGGCACACCGGGAGAGCGCACCCCTCCTTCCATCACCCAACAGCAGGCCTCGCCTGACCTGACCTGACCTCTCCAGTGGCCATTCCTTCAGATCACCATGCCAGGTTCACCAGCTCCTCCTCCGTGGCTGTCAGCCGCGGCAGCGGCACCGACACCCGCGTCACCCTTGCCCCACCCTCACTCTCACTCTCACTCCCACTCTCGCTCCCACTCCCCGCGCCGTCCCCCACGACGGCCTGGTGGAAGGGGAGCAGCGCACAGAACTCGATGCACTGCTGCCCTGTGGCCCGGTCCACGTGCAGGCGGTACAGCGGCTGGCCCGCGCCGTAGTCCCCCAGCAGGGAGTAGCTCTCGGGCGACCCATCCATCGTCACACACTCGCGCTCGGAACCTGAAGTGAGGGAGAAGCGGGTTTACTTTGAATCGGCTTAGAATAAATCTCCTCACACTCGCGCTAGGAACCTGCGGCGAGGGAGATGCAGAGGTGGGGTGCAGGCGGGGGTGGTTGCAGAGGGAGACGAGAGCAAATGGAAGGTAACGTTGTTAAGTGTAGGCTTGGTAGATGTTACTGAACATTACTGTAGAGGGTACAACACCCCTCCTTGTATTCCTCTCTCTTCTTTCCTAGTTCTCTTTTCTCTCGACATTCTCGCCTTCCTCCTAGATCTAGATCTCACGCCATATTCATGGCTTCACCTATTCTTACCTAGCCTAACTTCAAGACATGGTTTCAGAGCAGGACGCCCTTCCCGGGCCTGCTCTCCACGCTTCCGCCGCGTACTTGTCCTTACCGTGCCGCCGTCGCGGCCTTCTGTCCGTTTGCCACCGTCGCGGCCTTCTGCCTGTTCGCTGCCGTCGCGGCCTTCCTACTGCCTGCCGCCGTGGCACCGTTTCCAAGATGCCGCGGCGGCCCCTGCATGCTGTCGGCCCAGCGTCGACGAGCAGCTGCGGCGACGACGCCACGCTGTGATGGCGCCGTCGTGGTGCCGTGGTTGCGACGTCGGTCAGTTGCCGTCGCGCACGACCTGCGTCGCTGCTGGAAATGCAGCCCGCCCGCTCGCCAGTCAGCGCCGCGCCAACAATGGATCTTCAACGCGGCGTATATTCATGGCTTAGGATCTTCAGCGCGCTGCGCCAGCAATGGATCTTCAGCGCGCTGAAGATCCTAAGCCATGGGCTAAACCGGGAAGGGCGTCCTCCTCTGAAACCATGTCTTGAAGTTAGGCTAGGTAGGAATAGGTGAAGCCATGAATATGGCGTGAGATCTAGATCTAGGAGGAAGGCGAGAATGTCGAGAGAAAAGAGGACTAGGAAAGAAGAGAGAGGGATACAAGGAGGGGTGTTGTACCCTCTACAGTAATGTTTAGTAACATCTACCAAGCCTACACTTATATAATAACTTAAATAATTTAACAAACGTTACAGGCTGCAGGGGGGTCAGGGAGGGCAGGGAGGGAAGAGCGCCGGGTCCGACTCACACGGCTGCCTGCTGTAGAACAAACCACCAGCACGCTAATTCTCTCCTGTTTCTTTAGGCGCCTCAAGAACAAGAGGCAACAAGAGGCACTTACAACCGGCGTGATCCAGCTGCGCGCTGCAGATGAACTCCAGCACGGTACCTGCCTTCATTCACTTCACAAGTCTTAAAAGCAACATGGCGCACTCACAGGTGGGGTGCTCGAGCTGCCTGCTATAGTTGAGCTCCAGAATTTGCGCGCTGCAGATGAGCTCCAGCTCAGCGCCCCCCCCCTCTCCAGTTAGGAGCCTCAGCAACCAGATCAACCAGGCCGCATGCTAGCGTGGAGCATAGCGTGGTAGATGCACTCCAGCATGGCGCCCGCCTCTCTGTCCGTTTGACATCGCAAGAACAGCAAGAGGCACTCACATGCGGCATGCTCCAGCTGCGTGCTGTAGATGAACTCCAGCACGGCGCCCGCCTCCCTCTCAAACGCGCCAAAGCTGCCCGACGGCCCGCCGCCCCCTGTGGCTGCGATGGCGCGCCGCAGCTTGTTGACCCCCTCGCCGAACTCCATCATGGCGCCGCTGTGGTTCTGGCAGGCACATGGGGGGGTTCGAAAAGGGGCGGGAGAGGAGGTGGGGTTGGCACTGAAAGTTGGCCCTCGGTGTGACTCAACGAACTTGTCTGGCTGTTATGGTGCGCCGCAGCTTGTTGACGCCCTCACCAAACCAAACTCCATCCTGGCGCCGCTGTGGTTCTGGTGGAGGCATAGAGGCAGGGGAAAGACAGCGGCATTTGGGGGGTGGGAGTGATACAAACGGCAAAGGGAGGAAGGAAGCAGCGGCATGTGGCAGAAGTGATTATAGAGTCACAAAAGGGAGAAAGCGGTGGGAATGACTCACGGGTTCCATGGATGGACGTCATCATGTACATGCTAAAAAGTGCCCATGGACACATGCATGTTCCCTTGGCACCGCGCAACTGGTTGAGCATGTGGACCATGGCCCCTGTGCGCTGCAGCATGAACGAGCCCTGTTTGCAATGTCACCACACAAGCACATGCGTGCCTATCATTACAGTCACCTGGTTGATCAGGTGCCCCACCCACCTGGTTGAGCAGGTGCCCCACCCACCTGGTTGAGCAGGTGCCCCACCCACCTGGTTGAGCAGGTGCACCATGCCCACGGCGCACTGCAGCAGCCCGTGCAGCATGCTCCTCTGGGGCTCCGCGGACTGGTGCCACATCTCCTCCAACACGTCATGGCACCTGCCACGTGTCATATGCATGTGTCATATATCATGTGCCATGTGTCATGAAACACAACAATGTGCCATACACCATCATACACCACGTGCCATACACCATGTGCCATACACCACGTACCATACACCATGAGCCATATACCATGTGCCATACACCATGTGCCATACACCACGTGCCATACACCATGTGCCATACACCACCATGTGCCATGACCACGTGCCATACACCATACACCACGTGCCATACACCATATGCCGTAGAGACACCAACACACACCATGCAGAACGGCCCAAGCAAAGAGATTTCAGTCGTGCAAACGTCGGAGCTCCACACGAGGGGGAAAAAAAGGCGCCGCGGACACAATAGCTACTTCAGCTGACTGCCAGCAGTCAGCTGAGGAAGGGTAAAGCATGGCGGCTGATTCCACCGCATCACTTCTGCGCCTCTCCACAAGCCACAAACCCAGACCCATCCCCAACCTCCTCTCACTCCTCCCTCCCTTGAATCCTTCCTACCTCCCAGCCTGCCTGTCACCTGCCCCACTAAACCATCCCACCAGCTAGCCTGGTCTGCCCAACCCAGTCTCCCCAGCCATCCACTCCAGTTCCAGCAACATCCCAGTCCCAGTCGCACATCCCACTCGCACATCCCAGTCGCACATCCCAGTCGCACATCCCAGTCGCACATCCCAGTCGCACATCCCAGTCGCACATCCCAGTCGCACATCCCAGTCGCTCATCCCAGTCGCTCATCCCAGTCGCCCGTCCCCTCCTCCCTCCACACGCACTTGTAGAATTGCCCTTCGTTGAACAACGCCACAGCTTCCTCGAATTTTCCTTCCACGCCCCCGCCAAACGCCGCCACGTCATCATCGCTCCAACGATACGACCGCGCAAGCACACCCCGCCTTGCGCCCGCCGCCGCGGCCGCCTCCGCGTGCCCCGCACCTCTCCGCGCTAGCGGGAGCTTATCACCCGCGCGCCGGTTCTCCCCTTGGCCGCTTCCGCCCGCGCTGTTCCGCACACAGCGCACCGCGCAACTTATCCCGCCACTTCCCCTGCAGCTTCTGCTTATAGCGCAATCGCTGGTGAACGGCCGCGAATAGGGTGACAATAACGGGAGCAGAGATCCCGAAAAAAACAGTCGAGAATCGCGCAGCCGCAGGCGCGAGGGCGAACGCGACGGAGCGGCTAAGACCGAGCCTATGAGGCTACTACCCCTGGGGGCGATGACGGGTGATGGGAGGGCGGATGGCGAGGACCGCACGATCGCACGTGAAAGGACATCCATGTGATCGGACGGACAGGATGGGGAGATAGAGACGCGCAGTCCGGTCGCAACGCAACGCTGCGCTGCAGTGATGGAAAGCAGGCGGAGGGGTCAAGGGCTTGCGCTGATCTGCGGAGGCCTTGCTGCGGGAGCGTGACTTGTGGCGAGGCGAATGCCGTCAGACACTCAGAAACGACTAGTGTCACCAGGGAGAGAATCTCGCGAATCCCGGCCCGCGCCGAGACCTGGAATAAAATCGCACGGGCTGAATTCCATCGCGCATCGCGCCCCTCACGATGGAATCCGACCTCCAATTACCCGCGCTCAGCTGTGTATAAAGATTTATTATAAAACAACATATATACACGGGTATTGTCAAAGTTACTCTTTCCCTTTAGAAACTCGAATTTTTCAGGCAGTTGCAGTCTACATGCGCCTCGTCAGGCTCAGGGAGCACTGTAGCAGCGCCCATTCCGTCATTTTCGCCACGCAGTGCGCGAATTTTTAGATCACGCACTGCGTGGCGAGATTGACATGAATGGGCACGGCTACAGTGCTCCCTGAACCTGACGAGGAAACGAAAAAAGTAAACCCAAATTAAGACGTATCCGACCGCAATTTTCCCGAATCTTCGAATCAACGATTTTCTGTGGAGTCGCCCAAACCTGACACAGTCAGCCACATGTTGGGGATATATACGTACAGTATTTTTGCGCAGCCGAAAAAACAAATTAGCCCATAGAGGCCCAGCATGTGACTGGGGGTTGCATCAACCCTAAACTCGAAAAAGGGCCGCGAATTTAGGGTTGATGCCATCTTGAATGGCATGTGGGCCCCTATGGGTTTCATTGATTTGCCCAAAATGCTGCCCAAAATCTCTTTGTCTAGTTTTGCATTTACTGTCGAATTGCAGCGCAACAAATTTTGCTGTGAGATTCTTGTCGCGAAGGCACAACTCTACACGTCAGTCCGAAACAGTTGACTGCGCATGGCTAAGAATCTCGCCTCTCATTGGCGCAAAATGTTCCGGTATATTACTGTCAAATTGTCGTTTGATTTGGGAGCATACTTGTCATTTCCTCGAACTTGACGAGGCGCATGTAGGCTGCAGCTGCCTAAGCGTTTTCGAGTTTTGAAAGAGAAAGGAAAACTTTGACAATACCCGTGTATATTTGTTATTTTATCATAAACCTTTACACAAAGCAGAGCGTGGGTAATTGGAGATCGGATTCCGAAGTGCGGGGCGCGAAGCGCGATTGAATTCAACTCGTGCGATTTTATTCCAAGTTTCAGCGTGGGCCGGGATTCGCGAGATTCTCTCGTCACCAGGGGAGAAAGCAATGTCAACATCGCGCGGCACTTCCTTATACCCCTTACAACCCGCTCTTCTTAGGGCCACGTTTTTCCACTACATCTTAGGTTGAAACATAAGTCTTATATGGGGAACAGACAAATACACCAAGAGCTTGACATTGTAATAGGAATTACGGAATATGAACATTACGGAAAGGTGAGGGAAACCAGCTTCAACACTCCACACCATTAACCTGAACAATGGCCATAGGCAAAACAACATCGCATGTCAATCGTACAACCGTAGCGTCCTGTAACATGTGTTGTGTCTTTGTCTTCCACTACCACCATTTTCACTGGTACTGGTACCGTACGGGTCAATGGGATGGGAAAAAGAAATGCACAGCCAGCCAATCCCATGTCATAAAGTGGCAACGGAGATTCCGGAAGCTACCGTACCGTACCAGTACTTATTGCAAAGTGTCACATCTCTTCCGTTTCCTGACACAGCACTGCTGGCACACAGCCAAGCCAACAGTCCTCGAAAACTGCCAATGGATAGATTCCAGAAGCTACTCACTGCAACGTGTCACACCAGGCTACTGCTTGCAGGCACAGAGCCTTCCCTGCACCATTCACTATTCTTCCACCCTCACATTTTCCTTCCCCTTGGCCTGGCACATGAGCTTGTGTGAGCGCCACTGGGCCTTCTGGCCAGGGTTTCAGCTAGGATTTAGGGCTATCTGAGAATCAGACAGGGTTTCATAGTTGACAGTAGTCTTAATTCCAGATAGCTCTCATAACATGTAACAAACACGAGTACTTAACCAAGGATCTTTGCTTGAAATAACTTGTCAAAAGTTGTAGAAGACTAAGTATAAAACTGCAAACACGAACACTTGGAAATCCTCAAGTGTTGGTCCAGGATCTTTACTGGAATGGTAGACTAGTAAGACAACGGAAGTCTTGTAAAAAGTAACAGTCAAGGTTGAATAACCTGAGTACGTGAACTTGTGAGTAATCAAAGTTAATAATGAAAAGACCTAACAAGGATTTATAGTTCTATGAAAAGTACCTATTCGCTAATGTACCTGTTCGTCACTATCGCGCTATGCACCCTAAACGATAATGAAGAGGTGCGACTATTCGCGTGACTGAAACGACTGTCCTATGACGAGCGCTATTTGCTGACGTCATCCTACGGACTTATGTTCTACAGTAGGATTCGATACTATCTATACCTAATCGACTTACAGAAATGCTAAGTATCAATTATATCACAACACTCCCCTTAATTTCTGGAAGCTCGATAGTGTCACTTCTTGAAGATCCCGCAAAGCTTGTTATAGTACTGGAACTTCTGTCGTGTCAGCTTCTTCGTGAGGAAATCGGCAGCCATTTCGTTGGTCGAACAGTAGACCAATCGCATTCTCCCCTTCTCGACTTCATCCTTGACGAAAAAGTAACGCAGAGAAATATGTTTCGTCATGTTGACGAAACCAGGCTGATGCGCGATGCGAATTGCACTTTGGTTGTCGCACTGTAGGGTAAACTGGGTAGTCGTCGTCAACTTCGCTTCTTCCAATAGTTCCTGTAGGTAAAGTCCTTCGCGTGTTGCTGTGCAGACAGCGATGGACTCAGCTTCAGCAGAGGAGAGAGCAATCAACTCCTGCTTCGTAGAATTCCAAGAGATAGGCCCGATAGGTTCAAGTCGATAGATGAACCCAGTACGAGAGCGTCGATTAGTAGTGTCAGCGGCGTGGTCGGCGTCGACGAAACCGTGTAGGTATAGTGTTTTGCAACTGATGACGTTGTAGACTAAATCGACGTTAGGTGTCGAGACGAAATATTGAAGCGCACGAAGAAGATCGAGTTGATGTTCTTCTTCGGGTCGGCGTAGGAACTGAGCGAGCTGACTGGCCGCGTAAGCTAGATCGGGACGACAATTGACAGCGGCAAAGAGTAGACAGCCTAACTGCTATTGATAGATCTGTAAACCGATTGGACTCAACTGTGCGGTATTTGGTTTGTAGTCAGTCGGTAGAGATCGGTACGGTGTAGAGACTGCAGTAGGAGTGAGATTGAAGCGGGCAGCGAGTGTCGCTGCGTACTTCGAAGCGGT
Organism: Closterium sp. NIES-67; assembly: GCA_027943415.1. Taxonomy (NCBI): domain Eukaryota; kingdom Viridiplantae; phylum Streptophyta; class Zygnematophyceae; order Desmidiales; family Closteriaceae; genus Closterium; species Closterium sp. NIES-67. The sequence continues at coordinate 227,590 of BQMB01000949.1, read as the reverse complement.
GAGATGAACAGCCGTCGGTGAACAGGTAATTGTTCAGACCAAGAAACTGTGAGACTGTTTCGGAGACTGTAAGCTGTAGAGTTTTATGTAGTTTCAGTATGAAGATATCGGCAAGAGAATCGGTAGTACTGACGTAGAGGATATCGTCGACGTAGGCGACGAGTAAAATATAGTTGCTGCCGTCAGTCAGAAGATACATTCCCTGGTCATGCGGTAGCTGACGAAACCCAGCAGTGATAAGCTGTGAGTGGAGATACTGCTGCCAGAGTCGTGGAGCCTGTTTAATGCCGTATAGCGATTTTCGGAGACGGCATACGCTCGGTGGGTTAGTAGCATAGGAATGTGGGTACTCTACCAGGATGAGTGCGTCGACTGGTGCGTAGAGAAACGCATTTGACACGTCGATTTGTCGAAGACGTAGATTACGGCAGGCATCGACACATAGTAAAATCCGAACGCTTGTGTGTCGCCCGACAGGAGCAAAAGTTAGTTCGTAGTTGATGCCGTAAGTCTGCTCGAACCCGCGGACGACCCATCGCGCCTTGAATTTCTCAAACGACCCATCTGCATTAGTCTTGACGCGAAAAACCCATTTTCTGGTAAGTACCTTCTTCCCTTTTACTTCTGAAGTCGGTATTAGATCCCATGTGCCACGATTCTTAAGAGCTGCTAGCTCCTTGTCCATGGCTTCGCACCATTTTTCTCGGTGAGGACTCGTAAGAGCTTGTCGAACGGTTTTCGGTTCAGGTATCTTACTGTTGTTGCACTGTACTGCGACTGTAAATCCAAGTATCTGTAAGCCGGTTTCTGTAAAACGCGGACGTTCTTCGTTTGCACCTGCGAAATTTTCTTCTGGTCCTTTTCCCCCCCAATTTCGTCACGTGTAACACGGATTGCTGCGTCGGAGACGGCGGGCATTGGCTGCTGTTGACGATCGCGTTCATAATTGAGGTGGACTTCGCGAACGTCATCCTGGTCAGCATCTGCAAGAGGAATAAACTCAGGTATGCCAGTCGAGGTTACAGGTTCGGGAATGTCAGTTGCAGCAGCTTCGGATGCTTCAGAGACTGCTTCATTCTATATATCAGCTTCGGCTTCGTCGGTTGCAAATGCACGCGAACCCTCGAACAGCCTAGCGGGCTTGGCAGCTGCTACCTGGTGGGCACGAAAAACTGGCAAGGTGAGTCTTTCGTAGAGGAGACAATCACGTGAAGGGACGATTTGGTTGGAGCGAAGATCCAAAATCTTCCACGCATGATACTATTTTTCGATGCCGAGATGTACCCCCCATTTTGCCCTTTCTGAAAATTTGCCAAGTGTTGCGGTTGGAGGACGAAACTGCACGACACACCCGAAAACTCGTAAAAGTTTGGTGCTTCCCACTGTACATGTCCACTGTAGGTGCGGAGAAGAAAACTCGGGTAGTGACGTGGAAGACAGCAGGTTGTGTAACATCACCGCATGGTCCATCGCATACGGCCAAAAACGAGGTGGAAGAGCTGCCTGTGTCAGCAGAGCACGCATCTTCTCTTGCAGAGTTTGGTTCATCCTCTCTACTGCCCCCATCTATTGGTGTGCGTGTGGTAGTGACTGCTTCCGTTTGATGCCGAGTGTCACAGGATCGAATGTGTCGAGGAAAGGTTGCACTATCGATCAGTACAAGGCGCTTTTATACTTCCAGAGTACATCAAGTAACCAGGTTTATCCTATCTAAAGGAATAGACCCTTCTAGAAAATAGAATCACCCTGCGTATAGCCACGCGAGGCTATTGGCTTTAAGAGATTACGACAGGATTACGCTAGATAGCGTGTCTAGAACATTCCATGCTTGGTCGGTGATATAATTATAATAAGGGAAGAAACCAAAGGATAATGGAAAATGGGGAATATGAGGCAAAAGGAGATGAGATAAAAAGAGGAATGAAATGAAGATGAAATATGGAAAAAGGCCAAGTGGTGTAACGGAGTCGTACTCTCACACTTCCCCCCCTCAAAGCTGGGTGGTAGAAGTAACACCCTGCTTGACAAGGTAGTCATGCAGAGGACGACGGGCGTTACCCATGTCGGTCTCAGAGACCCAGCTGTCCTCAGAAGGATCATAGCCCTTCCAACGAATAAGAAGCTCCACGGTGCCATTCCGACGACGGCGGTGTGCAAGCACGGACTCGACCTCGTACTCGGGTTCATTTTGGACGAGGACGGGTGGCGGCGGCGGCGGTTGGCGTCCGACGAAGATCGTATTAGGATCTCGATAGGGCTTCAGAAGTTGGACATGGAAGGCGTTGTGAATCTTCCAGGTAGCTGGTAGGCGTAAGCGGAAGGTAACAGGAGTGACCTGTGCTTCAACGAGAAAAGGCCCGCAGAAGCGAGGTCGAAGTTTAGATGGGAGATGGCTGATGTCCAGGTTGCGGGTGTCAAGGAGAACCTGGTCTCCCACGGAAATGGTGTGGTCGTTGCGATGGCGATCGGCCTGGCGCTTCTGTTGCTGTTGAATGTCAAGGAGGCGCTTATGGGTCCGATCCCAAAGCTGATGCATGGTTGTGATGAAGTCGTGTGCAGGTTGGACTGTTGCTGGTGTTGTCCGTTCCTGTGGTGTGAGTGGGTGGCGTCCGTAGCAGAGGAAGAACGGCGTCTGTCCCGTAGCGGCGTGTGTAGCGTTGTTGTAGGCAAACTCCAGGACGGGGAGGTGCAAGTCCCATTTGGAGATGTCGTCCTTACAGGCTGCTCGGAGGAGTTGCTCAACAATTTGGTTGAGGCGCTCGGTCTGTCCGTCTGTCTGCGGATGGTATGCGGATGACATGGCGAGTTTGGTGCCGAGCAGAGACATAAGTTCCTTCCAGAACTTGCTAGTGAACTTGGGGTCTCGGTCGGAGATGAGTGTAGTTGGGATGCCATGCTGTGAGATGATGTGACGAACGAAGAGCTGTGCTGTCTCCTCGGTGCGTGCCGTCGTGTGTGTCGGGATGAAGTGTCCCATTTTGGAGAACTTGTCAATGACGACAAGGATGGCGTCATGACCGCAGGAGGTAGGTGGTAACCCGGTGATGAAGTCTAGGCTAACCACTTGCCATGGTTGTTCTGGGACAGGAAGAGGCTGCAGTAGTCCCGCCTTTTTCTGCTTGCTGCTCTTCATCCGCTGACATGTATCACACGAGGTGACGAATTTCTGGACGTCGTCTGCCATATGGGGCCAGTAGTAGTGTTTGGCGATACCGGTGAGCGTCTTGTTGCTACCGAAGTGTCCGGCGTACAGGACGTCGTGGTATTCTTCGAGTAGTAACTGGCGCAAAGGAGGGTAATTGGGTACCCAGATTTTTGTGGATCCCTTCCGGTACGCGATGTCACTGTCCCACTGTAGCAGATGTCGCTTTTCTGCCAAGGGAATTTCGGGGTCGATGGCGTACCCGTGTGTGAAGAGTCCCTTGAGTAGTGGATTCATCCCTTCGACCTGAATCGCGGCAACGTGTGCAGGCCGGCTGAGCGCGTCTGCTTTGTTCTTGTGGCCGGGCTTGTACACGATGTCGTAGTGGAAGTGTGTCTCGAGGAAGTCGATCCACCGGACCTGCCGTCTGGAAAGGTTGGGTTGTGTCTTCAAATATTTCAGGCTGCAGTGGTCGGTGTAGACGGTTGTTCTTCGTCCTTCGAGATAGCATCTCCACGCTTTGAAGGCGATGATGATAGCAAGAGCCTCTTTGTCGTGTATCGGGTAGTTGAGTTCTGCCCCGTGCAGTTTCTTGCTGAGGTAGGCAATGGGTTGCAGTCCATTCCCTTGGTCTTGCATCAAGACTGCACCCACGGCCTGATCACTGGCATCTGCTTCAATGACGTAGTCACGTTCGGGATCTGGCAAGATGAGCACTGGTGCGGATGTTAGTGCTTGTTTCAGCTGCTCCACGGCTTCCTGGTGCTTCGTCTCCCATTTGTAGGGCGTGTTCTTCTTCAACAGATTCGTGAGTGGTGCCGCGAGTTTCGCATACTGTGGCACGAACCTGTTGTAGTAATTAGCGAAGCCTAGGAACTGCTGCAACTCCTTCACGTTCTCGGGTGTCTTCCACGTACGTACGGCTTCGATTTTCTTGGGGTCGACGTGAACTCCTTGAGCGCTCACCATGTGGCCTAGAAATTGGACCTTCTCCAGGGCGAATTCGCTCTTGGACAGTTTGACGTAGAATCGTTCCCGTCGAAGAATTTCGAAGACGCGTCGCAGGTGTTCGACGTGCTGCTTCATGTCGCGCGAGTAGATGAGTATGTCGTCCAGGTACACCACCACGCATTCGTCCAGAAGTGGTCGTAGAATGTGGTTCATTTCGGCTTGGAACGTTGCCGGTGCGTTAGTGAGTCCGAACGGCATGACCAAATACTCGTACGATCCGTACCGAGTTCGGAAAGCAGTTTTGTGGATAGAGTTGTCCGCCATCCGTATCTGCCAGTATCCGGACCGCAGATCCAGTTTGGAAAATACCGTAGCTCCCCGAAGCTGGTCAAGCAGGTCATCGATTCGCGGTATCGGATATTTATTCTTGATGGTCTGCTTGTTAAGAGCTCGGTAGTCGATGCACATGCGCAGGCTTCCGTCCGGTTTCGGTGTGAAGAGTACTGGGGCACCGTACGGCGAAGTGGATGGTCGGATGAGTCATTTGGCTAGGAGATACTCGATCTGTTTCTTCATGTCAGTCAGCTCCGTAGGGCTGAGCCGATATGGTGCTCGGAAGGTCGGCTTCGAACCCGGTTCCTCCACGATCTCGTGTTGATGCGTTCGGTATGGCGGTAGCTCGTTCGGAAGATCGTCAGGAAGAATGTCTTGGAACTCCTTCAGTAATTCCTTGATTTTTTCTGGAGTTTCCGAGGCTTTCTCTCCGTCATTCTCCACCTCTGTTGCTATCGCCAGGAACCCGGTGTCGGTCTGCTTCACGTCCTTCTCGAATCGTGCGAGTGTCTCCACTGGGATATCTCCAGTATCGTCCCAGTTGGGTAGCTGTACTCTCCGTCCATTGTTGTAGATGCTTGCGGTGCGGTTCACCCAGTTGATCTCGGGGTTGAATTTTTTCAGGAAGTCTCGCCCGAAGATCAAGTCAAGCCCTTTGATGTTGGTGATGGGGAGTGCAGGTCTCCAGCGCAGTGGTCCAATTTGTAGGTGTAGCACTGCTTCGCCGTGTACTGGTAACTTGCTGCCATCCACCATCGTTGCAGAGAATTTTGAAGGCTTGTACTCTTCTCGAAGTCGGTCGATTATTGCCTTGTCGCAGACGGTGTGTGACGCTCCGCTGTCCACGAGTGCTTGGAGGCGTCGTCCTTTGCAGATGACCTCGAGCACGAGGGGCAGTCGTTGCTCGGAGTACCCAAAGATAGTTTCATTGATTGGGTCATAGGGTACATCCCAATGTTCCGTACACACCTTTGTGTTGCTATCTGCTCCTGAGCTAGCAGCTGGCCGAGGCTGCTTGGAGAACGGCTCTTCTCCAGGGCCCGGAGTTTCCTTGACGACTGTGCGTGTCGTTGATGCCGAAGAACTGGATGCATCCGTAGAGGGAGTTCGGGGTTTGTGCAGCTTCTTGTAGTCCCCCAGCTTCCTCTTGAGCTGCTTCAGCTCCACCGACGTCTTCCCTGGGGAGCGGGTGGTCGTTGTGGGCTGGTGTCGGGAGAGGACGTTGACTCCGTGGAAAGGTCGGCTTCTTTCCACACTCCTTAATTTGGTCCCCAAGTTGTCCGGTACCGGTATAATCTCCACAGCTGTCTGCTTCTTTTGGAGTCCCTCCCGAAATTTCTCCAAGGCTCTAGCTCCTCGAAAATCATAAGTTTTCATTAAAGCATCTTTATAGGATAGCTTTAACGAATTCTTATAATTTCTTGGGTCTTCAAGGAGTTTCCCCGTCTTGGCAGAGTCTTTTTTCGCGGAGTCTGATTTTTCCTCGGCGAATTTCCCTGGCGAAGACTGGTCGTGGGGTGGAGATTTTCCCCCATCATTTCCTCCTGCTCGCGTCGAATCAGCTTCGTCGAAGTTGATTTTCTCGGAATCCCGCGGCCGTTTCCGGATCTTTTTATTTTCGCCAGCTAGATCCGCAATCACTGGCGACTCCCGTTTTTTGTCTTCTGATTGGCCGGAAGATTTCCACCACTGTTGCGTGCCCGATACTCTGCGCGTGCGGCCTTCATTTTGTTGCAGTCGAAGATTCGGTGGCCCGGCACCCCGCAAAAATCACACGTGTAGTTGGTGTTTTTCGGACGTGGCCGCCCCTCGAATCTGTCGACTTCCATCGGGTCGGCGAACGTGGGGTGAGCCGAGCGGTCGCCCTGTCGCGTACTGCCGACGTGCGTCCGTCGTGTTCCGGCGTTGACCATGTCGAAGCGCTCCGCGGCCGAAACGACGTCACTGTAGTTCGCGTAGTTTGACGCTGCCACCTGTCGTTTGACTTCGGTCTTCAGCCCTGCGAGGTACGATTGCACTTTTTCCCCTTCGGTCAGGTCGGGAATGCGGTTATAAAATTCTTCCATCTGCTGCGTGTACTGTGATACACTCCCGAACTGTCGATGACGATTAATTTTTTCGCGGGCAAGAAAACTCGAATTTATCGGCTCGAATCGCTTCAGCAGGTCGGCGCGGAACTGCTGCCACGTGGCTTCACCGTGGATGAAGGTGCTGTTGCCGCCAATCCACTCGAGTGCCGGCCCTCGCATTAGTGTCGCCGCGAGTCGTACGCGTTGACCGTCCCAGACTGGCGAGCTCCATCCGACGGCTGCGAAGTAGATCTCCATCCCGGCGATCCATCTGCGGGCGTCGGAGTTTCGATCGCTCGGATCGAACGGCTCAGGTGGGCGCGGTTTCGGAGCCTCGAGAAACTGCTGCGACTGCTGCGTCGTCGCCGTTGTCGTCTCGTGCTGCGCTCCGGCGAGTCGAGTTACTCGCTCGAACTGGTTTCGCCACGCTTCGCGATCCGCTCGCATTTCCTCCTGAAGGGCTGCGATGCGCGCGAAGAGCTGCTGGGTAACCTCGGCGTTGTCGAAGGTTGCCATCCTGTTCAAAACACGCACGGAGGGGGTAATTCGAAAATCGCGGAGCTGGTGCTTACCAGAATCGGCGTCGAATTGGTCGCCCCCGGCGGTTTTTCAAGGTAGGATCCCCGCTGCTGCTGCTTAGCTGAGCGCGGTCGAGTGAGAAAAGCTCTGATTACCAAGTGTCACAGGATCGAATGTGTCGAGGAAAGGTTGCACTATCGATCAGTACAAGGCGCTTTTATACTTCCAGAGTACATCAAGTAACCAGGTTTATCCTATCTAAAGGAATAGACCCTTCTAGAAAATAGAATCACCCTGCGTATAGCCACGCGAGGCTATTGGCTTTAAGAGATTACGACAGGATTACGCTAGATAGCGTGTCTAGAACATTCCATGCTTGGTCGGTGATATAATTATAATAAGGGAAGAAACCAAAGGATAATGGAAAATGGGGAATATGAGGCAAAAGGAGATGAGATAAAAAGAGGAATGAAATGAAGATGAAATATGGAAAAAGGCCAAGTGGTGTAACGGAGTCGTACTCTCACACCGAGTGTCTGCAGGTGTTCTGTGAAGGTGTTACTCGTGTATTCCCCTGCGCTATCACTCTGGAATTCCTGAAGTTTGACACCAGACTCTCGTTCAGCGACGGCGAGCCATGCGACGAAGACGGAGTGAGCGAGATAACGAACGGGAAGGTTTGCTGTCCAGACATAGCGTGTAGATGCTTCGATGAATGTTATCACGTACTGCTCGTGTTTAGGTCCTGCTTCAGGTAAGTTTAGTATGTCGCTGTAAACTTTCTGCATCAGCTTATAACGTGTTGAGCCAGGAAAGTGACTTGGAAACAGATCGTGGGTAAGGTTGGCGACCGGGCACGTGGTGCAAACCGTGGGACGAGACTGCGGCTTCATCTCCGTGCCGTAAGGTAAAAGTAGACAGTTTTTATCAAGAACTGCTGCGCGGATGGAATGATTTAAAGTCCCTAGTGACGGATGTCCTAACCGCTGATGCCAGATATCTTCTGTGGCTTTCTGTCCCGATGATCGCAGGTAGAAATCGGAGTTAGTATAAAACGAAGAAATTATAAAAGGAGAAAGTGCTGGTGACATGTCAAGCTCTCCTTCGACGAAAAGGGTAAGAGGTAACGTGGCGTTTGATGGTGCTTCTGCAGTTGTAACGAAAACTTCGGATGCTGCTTCTGTTGATGTGGTGGCAGGAGGTTTTGCGACAATGACTGGTGGACTCGGCTGCTTAGCTACTTCTCCCTGTTCAGCTTCTTTATCGACACATGATTCATCAGCTGCAAGGCCGCTAATTTCACCCCAAAGTGGAGCTGGAGTTCCTTGAAGAGCCTCGCGAGTAGTATAAAAGGTTCGCCAAGCGGTGGCGCCTGCATCGGCAGTACTAAACTCCCAGGTATCTAAGGCGGTGAATACGGCGGCTGCAATTCGAGAAGATGTTGGCACAGTAGTTGCTCGAAAATCAATATCCACTTGCTGATAAACTGTTTCTTCTGGATGATCCCAGGGACCAAGTGCAAGAACACGTTCAGAGTCACCAGAAGTTCCTTGTGCCGTAAACTGAAGAACGAAAACACCATGTTGAGTAGCGGCACGGCCGAGGTAAGTATTTGTTGGGCTGTGCCATAATTCTTGATCCATTGTTTCACAATTGCCCTGTGTCCGAATTTTGTGTGCCAGGAGTTGAGCCATGGAAAGAAGATTGAAGCCAAGACCGGCGACAATTAGAACATTGGTAACATGGAGTGAGTATCCCGTGTCGATTGATTCGAGCATTACGCTCCCAACAGAACGTGCCATAATCGTTTGTCCGTTTGCAACTGTGACAGGTATCGGACGACGAAGCGGTCGCTGGTTGGTGATGAAGCTTGTTTCAGAGGAACACATGTGCCAACCACAACAGCTGTCAAGATACCAAGTATTTGGACCTGAAATAACTCGAGCAAGGTTAGCGTAAACTTGCGGTAAGGGAATGCCTTCAGCACTTGTAGTTTCTTCAAGATGTGCCTCGAAATCTGTTTCTGAAACATCGACTATTGTAACACATCCAAAAACCCCTTTTCCTGATGTGGCAGATGCGAAGACTGGCGGGCGATGCTGCGACGTCGATGAATTCTGCGACGGTTTCGGCATCTGCTGCTGCTGAGACGGTAACTGCTGCGGTGGCTGTTGTGTCTTCGTTAACTGTTGCGATCGGTGATATGGCTGAGAAGTGATGCGGCGATTTTGATGACGGCTGCGACAGTTTTGGTAAGTATGCCCTGGTTTCTTACAAAAATGGCAGAATGGATATTTTGGAGGATGTCGGTGCTGTGGTTCTGGATTGGAGTAAAAACTTAAATGAACCCCTTTCTTCTGATCGCGTTGTGGCTGCAGGTCAAGATCTTGCTGCTCTGCTTGAAGATATGAAGAGATTTCGGCTTCGGAAATGTTCGGGTTCATTCGCAAGAAGGCGCGCGTCTGTCGCCATTCGGGTCCAAGACCAGCAAGAAGTACCGTGAGATACATCTCACGAGGGAAGTATCCTCCACTCTTCTCCAGTTGATCTCATAGTGTACGGACGCGATTAACGTAGTCCATGACGTTTTTGTTTGTCATCATCTGCACACTAGTCAGCTGGGAAAGTATTTTACTCACTGTTATTGTATCCTTTGCCATGTATACCCCCTTCAGATGGTTCCAAGCAATTTCGGCTGGTGTAAAGCTTGAGTGAAAAGATCGAACGCCGAGCTGCTCCTTCGGCGACAGGTTCCGAACGAGAACTGTATAAGCCCTGAGAGAGTCGTGCAAGAAACTCTGCTGCTCCAATTGTGTTCCCACGACAAGATACGTGAACTCGCCGGTAAAGAACGGCCATAGCCCAGCGGACTGCGCCAGAAGCTCAAACTCAAAGCTCCAGGAGTAGAAGTCGACTCCGTTAAAAGGTATAGTGGTTTTTATCTGTGTGCTGTTAAGTAAATTTGGAGGCTGAAAAATAATACCCGGCTGTTCCTGTTGCTGTTGTTGCTGTTGCTGTTGGAATTGCTGTGGCTGCTGATGATGCTGTTTTTGTTGCTGTTGCTGAGCAGAGGAACGACCGAAAATGTAGAAAGGATGCTGAAACTGCTGCGACTGCGGCTGCTGTACAAAAGGTGAGAAAGTGAACGAACCAGTACTTGGAGCTGTGGCTCCACGCATATAACTTAAGCCATCAAGGCTCATTCCACTGAACGCAGATGAAATTGATTGCGTTGAAACTGGTGGCTGTACTGACGCTTGTTGCTGTGCTGTTGTCTGTGATTGTTGTTGTTGCGTTGCAGGTGCAGTCGAAGAAACACCTGGAGTGTTAACAGAAGGCGGATTCTGCTATTGCATGCCGATATGAGCATAGGCTGGTGGAAATGGCCCAGAGGCTGAGAGACCAGTGGCGGTCGTGGAGACATGTACTCGAGTAGTTCCGGAAGTTGATCCGGCAGACGGTGCTGGTGATGAACCAGTCATTGATGACAGTAGTCTTAATTCCAGATAGCTCTCATACCATGAAATAACTTGTCCAATGTTGTGGAAGACTAAGTATAAAACTGCAAACACGAACACTTGGAAATCCTCAAGTGTTGGTCCAGGATCTTTACTGGAATGGTAGACTAGTAAGACAGCGGAAGTCTTGTAAAAAGTAACAGTCAAGGTTGAATAACCTGAGTACGTGAACTTGTGAGTAATCAAAGTTAATAATGAAAAGACCTGACAAGGATTTATAGTTCTACGAAAAGTACCTATTCGCTAATGTACCTGTTCGTCACTATCGCGCTATGCGCCCTAAACGATAATGAAGAGGTGCGACTATTCGCGTGACTGAAACGACTGTCCTATAACGAGCGCTATTTGCTTTGCTGACGTCATCCTACGGACTTATGTTCTACAGTAGGATTCGACACTATCTATACCTAATCGACTTACAGAAATGCAAGTATCAATTATATCACAACATGTAATAATTTGACAGGTGTTGCAGGAGACTAAGTATAGAATCTACAAACACGAGTACTTAACCAATGATCTTTGCTGGAATGGTAGACTAGTAAGACAGCGGAAGTCTTATCAGAGTGAACCTGAGCACATGAACTTGTGGGTAGTCGAAGGTTGAATAACCTGAGCACATAATTCTGTGGAAAGTCAAGGTTGATAATAGAAAGGCATTACAAGGATTTATAGCTCTAGGGAAAGTACCTGTTCGGCTAATTGCGTGCTATGCGACCTATTCGTCATACTATAGGGTCGCGACAGTTTGTGTGACTGAAACTCCTCGTTACGCCTATTAGCGTAACTGAAGCGGTATGCTGACGTCATCCCGAGACCCGCGATGCTCTACTGACATCAGCACTCGGGCGTGGTTCCTTACCGAGAAACTCGATACTGCTAACTACACCAAAAACGGAACTTGCAGGAATGCAAAACTTCGTTTATCACAACAATTGCAAAGTGTCACATCTCTTCCGTTTCCTGACACAGCACTGCTGGCACACAGCCAAGCCAACAGTCCTCGAAAACTGCCAATGGATAGATTCCAGAAGCTACTCACTGCAACGTGTCACACCAGGCTCCTACTTGGAGGCATAGAGCCTTCCCTGCACCATTCACTATTCTTCCACCCTCACCTTTTCCTTCCCCTTAGCCTGGCACGTGAGCTTGTGTGAGCGCCAGTGGGCCTTCTGGCCAGGGTTTCAGCTAGGATTTAGGGCTGTCTGAGAATCAGACAGGGTTTCAAAGTTTGGTCTGATCATCAGACAAAAAAATTGAAGGAGTATGATATTTCCGACGGAAATTTTACACTGGTCTTATAATTCAGAAGAAAATTTTGCGTCACTTGTAATTTTGTTGACCTCGATTTGTTCGTTTTTTGCTAAGAGCGTTTTCTTACAAACCTCTTCCCAGGCTACCCAATTCGCAGACTCGGTCCTCGCCTAAGAGCGCGCTCGAAGGTTTTCTTGTCAACCTCACTTCATTTCAGTATCACATTCTCAACCGCTTTGATTCTGCTCGGGTCATAATCGAGCTGTAGTGTAGAGACCCCCGCCTCTCTGGAAAATGTGACCTGCGAAGAAGTTTAAAACACGCCCTACCTGAACCTCGTCAGTCTGAACCACGCAGAAGAGCGCAGGATTCATTGCACAGCACTGTAGCGTGGGAGTCTTGGAACAGGCAGGCCTGTGAAGAGGCCGTAGGAGGGTTGGTTGAGGCTTGGATTCTGGCAGGAACACTCGCAGGTGGCGTGACATGTCACGTGCAGGCAACCCCCTTTCTTTGCCTAGCAATTTCAGGGTTCCTTCCACCCCGCCCCCAGTCCAGTCAAGCGACGAAGCAGAAAAAACAGCGTGGAAGCAGGGTAGCAGGGACGTAACTGGAAAAACCGGGCTGCGAGGGGTGTGTGGGGAAATGTATCTTGCAGTTAGGGACTTAAACGATTTTTTTGGGTTGCGTGGGGGGTTGATGAATGACTCTGGTGTGGGAGACAACCAAATTTTTTGTTGTTGCGACGAGTGTGTGGAGGAATATCTCTTGTGTGGGGCACTTAGCCGGAAAAATTATATATTCTAGGGTGTGGGGGGAATGTATCTGGCAGTCGAGGACTTAGCCAAAAAAATCTCGGTTGTGGGGGGGGGAGGGGGGAGGGATGGGGGGACGAAGAGGAATGTCTCAGACCCTCAGACAAAAAAATACGCGCTATCTGGATTATCAGACGAAAGTCTACACCTGGTCTGAACTTTCAGACGAAATCTTATGGCTTATCTGGACGATCAGACGAATTAATTTAGCCCGTAAAAAAATCAGATGAATGGAAAAAACAGGTCTGATTTTCAGACCATTAGACTGACTTCGTCTGATATCTAAGACCTTGCTTCTGGCACTCCCTGCTGCAGTAGGCAGCCTTGCCACACCGCGAACACACCTTCAACTTCACGCCCGCCCCTTCCACCCTGTCACACCCTCACAGGCACGGGTCCCTCCTTTCTTTCTGCGTGAAGCATTCTCAGCCGCAGCAGCAGCAGCAACGGCGTCCACCTGTGCCTGCTGGCAGTAGCTCGTCTCCCCCAGCAGCATCTCCCTCAAACACGCCAGGGGATTCACACCCCCCGGCCATGGCACCATGTGAGACGACACAACCTTCACCCCCAGCATCATCCCCTCACACCACTCCTCCATCCACTCCTCCTCCGCCGGATCCCCCTCCTGCTCCTCGTCTGCAAAACCGGAGTAGCAGGGTGGCAGAGCGATCTTTGGCCCGCGCTGCATGGCGGGCCACGCCTTGTCCACCGCAATGCGCCAGCTGTCCACCTCATGCCATATCCGCCACTCCTCACTCCCACCCCCTTGCCTGGCCGCCCCCTTCTCCTCTTCGCTTGTCTTCTCCACAGTCTTCTCAACCCTTCCATTTGTCCAGACGGCCTTACAGCCTTGTAGTAGAAACTCACACCGCTTCTCCTCTATCACGCCTTCTAGCAGCAGCGCCACCAGCGAGTCTGGGACTGCCTCTGGCAGGGGAGGCACGCCCAGATCCTTCAGAAGCCGTTTGAGCTGCAGGGAAGGGGGCAGGTAGAGCGCGAGGATGCAGCGCAGCAGCATGGAGGAGGGGTGGTAGGCGAAACCGGCGATTAGGGTTACCATCATGAGCGCGTGATAGTACGATGCGATGCAGCACTGGCAGCGGGTGCACGCAGGAGTCCTCCTGAATTTCTCAGGAGCCGCGAATTTCTCCAGAAAGGCCTCCACCTCTTCCAAAGACCGAAGCATCGGCTTCATCCTGCCGTCTGCAAACCTCCCCAGAGCCAGCGCAGCCCAGCTCCTATCCCCCAGGCCCAAGCCCTCCACCCAGGTGGTGATGGCCCGTGCCAGAGGACCCTTCTTCCCCTCCTTTGCCCGCCGCTTGGGGGCAAACCTTTTCAGAAACTCTTTCACGCGGTGGGCCAGTGTGGGGAAGAACGGACCAGTGGAGTAGTCCCACATAGGGCGCGTTCCAGAGACGGTCACTTTCAGCTCTGCTAGGTTAAATTCCTTCCTCATTTCCTTCCTGTCCACGTCGTGGTTACTCATATCCTTCACATAGAACTTATGTAGCCCTTAAAAATCACCTGGCTCCTTCTCCTTGGCCTCCACCTGCTCCCTGTCCCCCTCTGGAAACTCCTCCCACCGCAATGAAGCCAAACCTTCCAGGCTCGGGGAGCCTGGAGGATTGGGCACGGCCCCAAACCTGACCAGCAGGTTCGGAAGGTCGTGCATTGGGTGCGGGAGGGCGACGTCTGCCAAAACGAGCAGAAAACGCCTGCAGTTCCCGCCGGAGATGAACCTGGGTCCGTAGAGTTGCACCCACCGCAGGAGGCAGGCGACTCGGCAGGTGAATACTCCAACCACTGCGTTACTGTTCACTGGCACAAGGCTGGCGCTGGTGCTGTTGCTTGCAGCTTGAGGCCCGGTGGATGCAGCTCTCCTTACACCTTTGCTCTCCTCCTTGCTTCGCTCCGCCGCTGACAGCCGCTGCCTTGCTTCCTCCACTGCAGACAATTCCGCCCTCTCCTTGTACCTGCTGTTAGCAGGTTCGGTAAAAGCCATAGCCCCACACCAGGCATAACGAGGCTCGACGAGATTGACGGCGCACTTGAGAGCGAACTCAGTGGGGTCCACGTCAGATATGACCATGCCACTGCTGCTGCCACTGCCCTTGCTGCTGCTGCTCCTGCTGCTGGCTTGGTTCTCCCTGTCCCGGATATCCCTCTCCTTCACACTCTCCCCCTCGCAGCACTGCGTGCAGCTGCAGCAGTGCTGCTCTGCCTGCAGCCCTCCCTGAGCGACAATCTCCCCCATGCGATGCGCATAATCCTCCCACTCCACGCCTCTTAAATTGGTTCTCCACTGCCCTCTCCCTTCCCCTTCCCTCCCCCCTCGTGTCTCTACCCGCCCTGTCCCTCCACCACCCCCTCCTCCTCCATCCCCCCTTGCTCCTCCTCCCCCTCCTCCCCCCTCCCCCCCTCCCGCCTCCCCATGTGCAGACCCCCCCGGCAGCAGTGGCAGCATGTGAGCAGCAAAGCCGGATTCAAGCTGCTCCTTGCCCTTCACTCCCAGCACCTGCAGCAGCAGCAACGCCAGGCAGTCCCCCTTCACCTGCTGCCCCGCATTGAACTGGAAAACCAGACTAGCGAAACCCATAAAGGGCGAAAAGACAACGGCACGCCATAGAGTCACAATCCGGGGGAACTTGGCTACGAGCACAGTGAAAGCGGCGATGGACACGGCGCGTCGATAGGCAGTCCAGCACTTGCTGCACTGCCAGCAGCACCACCACAGCGGGCGGTAGGTCAGACAAGCAGCGGATAAAGCAGAAGTGGCTGCAGCAACAGCGGCTGCAGCGCGTGCAGCCTCAAGTTCAGGAATCTCCATGTGTCCCCCCAGCTGGCGCCTCACCTCCTCCAGGTCCATTAGCAGGCCGATACGTGGCTCTGCCATCCACTCGAGCATCATCCCCTCTGCTGCAATCAATGGCGCTGAATCCACCTTCCATCGGTACTAGTGCACTGCGGGGGAGGCCAACGCCAGGTCAGGCCCCGATGCGCCGCCATTGGCAGCGGTGCTGGCAGCACCATCGGCACCAGCACCAGCAGCTGCAGCGGCAGCATTAGCAGCAGCACCGCAACGAACCAGATGGCCTTGTGGACCCACCACAGGGACGGTGGCGGAATAGGCGAGGATGGCTGGCGTGGGCTTGTTCTAGAACCTGTACTTCGGCATCGAGGGAGCCACAGTCTGCTGCAGGCGCTTGCGCAGGCTTTTGAGGGTGGAGATCTTGTAGGTGGTTGGGTGGGAGGGGTGCAGCATGCACGTGAGGCAGCATGGGCAGAGGGAGTGCGTCCAGGGCAGGTTGACGTCCACGTGATGCACCATGGCAGGCCGACTCATAGGCTTGAGCTCCTTGTCACTGCTGCTGTCGTCACCGCTGCTTCTTTTTTCGCTGCTGCTGCTGCTCTTACTGACACAGGAACGTATTGCCAGTGCTGGTGGCGCCATGGCTGCTGCCTCCTTCGCTGCTGCTGCTGCTGCTGCTGCAGTTGTTGTCACAGGCACGTAATGCACCGAGAATGGCACTAGTGCTGGTGTCGCCACGGCTGCTGCAGTTGCTTCTGGGATTACAGCTGGCACCACTGCCTCCATTGGTATGCGTATCTTCCACGCCCGTGTCAGCGCCCATGTCAGCTCCCGTGTCAGCACCCGTGTCAGCGCCCGTGTCAGCACCCGTGTCAGCGCCCGTGTCAGCACCAGCGCCAGCGCCCGTGTCAGCACCTTTGTCAGTGTCAGCGCCAGTGTCAGCGCGTGTGTCAGTGTCAGCTCCAGCATCAGCGCCACCAGCGGCGCCCGTCTCTGCGCCTGTGTCATTGCCAGCGCCAGCTCCAGCGCCCTTGTCCATGGCAGTGGCAGGTGCAGGGAGAGCCGAAGGTGCAGCAGCAGGTGCAGGTGAGGAGAGAGGGGCAGAGGGAGGGGCGGGTATAGTGGCAGAGTCTCGAGCAGTAGCAGGCGAGCTTTCCGGGCTGGGGTTTATGAGAGGGGTAAGGGTATCTTCAACAGCAACAGGGTTACAAACAGCAGCAACGACTGTTGCTGTTGTGCCTGGGCTGTCGCTACCACTGGTAGCCCCAATACTTTCTCCCTCTCCCGATCTCACTGGCAGTACTTCGATCACTGTACCCGATTTAAGCTCTGCCTTGACCGCGGATACAGCATGTGATAAAACAACTTCTTGGCCAGCAGCAAAAAACCTGACTTGCTGCCTCTGCTCGGCCTTGCTGCTTCCCTTCCTCTTGGAGGGGCTCGTGCGGATCGACGGCGATGGGATAGTCCACGTGGGAAGCCGCTGCCTGCTCCATCGTTGGGTGTGGTTCGTTCGTTGGCCGGTTCAGGGTCAAGGCCAGTTGTTGCGATGCTAGTGGTGATGCTGCTGCTGCTGTCGCCGCTCGTAACTGAGGTGCTGCTGCTGCTGCCGTCGCCGATCGTGACTGAGGAGCCACTGCTGCTGCTGCCGCTGCCACTGCCGCTGCCATTCACGTCATCACAGCTCCTTTCGAGCAGAATTGCGGGAATTCGGAACCGAAGCTTGAAAACCATGTCGCAGACGTGGGGAAGCGCGCGACGAGGATAAGAAAATAAAACGTCTGGCGAGGACGCCGTTGAAGCTCTCCGTATGCCTTCCCCGGTTCAAACAGTAACGCGAGACAGCAAGGTAGAAGAAGAGAATGAAGCCACTCTCGCAACAGACTGCCTGGGTCATCGGCTCTATGAGTCGACTCTCCCCTTCCGCGGGTTCGAAGCCTGGAGGCTCGAAGCCTGGATTAGCGGCATGCTCAAGCACAGTCATGGTGGCTGCATGTCGCGAACGTGTTCGGCGCGCAAGGCGATGCCGACTTCCACCACGTCAGTCTGTGTCATGCTCTGCTGCTTTGCGAATCTACCCGTCAGCGTCAGACTCCACATTGGAATGAGGTTCCAGTAGCTAATGG
Source organism: Closterium sp. NIES-67 (assembly GCA_027943415.1). Taxonomy (NCBI): domain Eukaryota; kingdom Viridiplantae; phylum Streptophyta; class Zygnematophyceae; order Desmidiales; family Closteriaceae; genus Closterium; species Closterium sp. NIES-67. The sequence continues at coordinate 210,057 of BQMB01000949.1, read as the reverse complement.
GTTTTGAAGTGAGGACCTAGAATGTGGTAAACAAGTGAGAAGCAAAACTACGTCAAAACTAATATTTGCAGCATATATAAATAATTGAAAACTTTGTTCAGCCATTGAAGGCTTGAATGAAAAAAAACAACATAAGCGCACATATTGTGTCGTGGTTTACTCTAATATATTGAGTTTCACACTTCTAAAAATAATTCTTTATGTTGATAATTTCGCTCGAATATCCCTTTATAAAAGTTCGAATTCAATAGTATCCTTGTCTTTACATGTTGGGATAAGTGAAACTCATTCCAGAATATATGAAGCGAATGCTATAAGAGTGTGTTACCTTCACAGGATGTACATTCAGTGTATTATTGCTAGTTATCCCGTAATATGATCTGTTATGTCATGTCACAGGTGACGAGCAACTGATGACGTCATCACCGTGTCAGTGGAGCCAGTGCACATTGTGGAAATGGCTTGCTCTGATTCGTGGATCAAGTATGCTGCGCGAAAACGTTGACATGCGCGCTCTGACAACTGTACCTTTTCAGAACACCCAACAGCCTTCTCTCAGCGAAGCTGTAGTTTGTTACTCAAATATACGAATTCCACAGCTCTTCGTCGCACAGTCTGGTCAGAGCCTATTGTACAGGATCTCAAAACCAGCGATGTATGCGACGCTTGCGAAACTTGACTCACACAATCCATCAACAGGCGGGATTGAACTTGTTTCTGTCGTCAGTGGCGGCTGTGTGTCGTTCCCGCGTCGCGAAATGACAGTGCTCCGCACTGCACCGTCGAAGCGCCCGTAATTTATCCCAACTGTGCATTGCGGCCCGCATCATACTCAGTGTGACCGCCACCCGTCGGGTCCTTACTGGTTCAAAGCCCCTGGCCCACTTCATTTTGAGCGCGGCTTGGCTCGCGCGAAAATCAGCCGTATGTGTTTCAACTTCCCCGTGCTGCCCTGCAGCTCTGCCCATTCCCCCTCTCATCCTTTGGCCGACGGCACTATGGCTCTCCCGTCACCTTGCTCACCCAGCAGTCGCTGCGATTCCCGCATCCCTCACATGTCAGACTGCTGCTGAACTAGATGTGCGCACTTGATGCTCATCACTCCAGCTAAAAGCTCTGACCATCAGCATTCAAAAGTGCTTGACCTTGTTCGTGCGACTCTTCATCTGACGACAGCATCACGAGACTATCCGATCATTTGCACCTAGACCCGCCGTTGAGCTAGCGATATTCTTCTATGCCTCCTTCCAAGTAAACCTAGTTTCCAGTTCTAGCCACGGAGCCTAGCTGCTTAGTGATAGTAACAACTACGGCGCCGTGTCTAGTGTCAGGATGGCTAGTCAAATCCAAGTGGCGGGATTGCAAGGGCAGGAAGACTGGGAGGAGGAGTACCGGCCGTTGCCGCTTCTCTTCGTGTGCTCGCTAGCGACGTGGACGGTGCTCTTTGGAGTGTGGATTTGGAACACGTGGACGAAGCGCCACTGGCAGGTATGCGGAGCTAGCAACTACAGCGCGCGCACCGTACGCTGCAATTAAATCTCGCCGTTTCCTCCTTTTAACGAGTCACTACCAGCGGAAAGACTGCTGATGCCTTCACGTGCCATCTCGGAATCTAATCTGCCTTCGCGTGTCTTTTCGTGCAGACGAGCTACCTTCAATGGGCCCTTGCTCTCGTACCAGCGCTCAAGTGCGTCGTCCTCGGCCTCTCCTTCTTCTTCTGGTCAGTTCGCCTCGCTCCTTCCAGCCTCACAACTTCCCGCAATCCATGGCCGTTGTTATTGATAACCGATTCGGAATTCCTGACGAGCGTGGCTCAAGTCCTAGTCGCCGTCGAGCAGCATGCGACTCTCTTGCTTGTCCTGACATGAGCAGCCGTAAGGAGCGATAGCGTTAGTGCGTCAGCGCCAGTCCTACGCTCTTGGCAAGGCCAGGATGATTTAGGCCGTCAGATTAGATGTATCTGGGAGAATTAGCCGATCAGTTGAGTGAATTCCGGCAGCCGGTGTTGCATTCGAAGGAGATACCAGATTGCCCTGCCAGTTACGCCGAAGCGATAGCGAAGCCATTAAGGACCAATAATATTAAGCACGTTGAGCAGTGAAGCGGTGCTTCCAGAAAATTAGGTTACGGCACGCCCTTCATAATATGTGTGCTTATCGCTTAATCTCCTTCCTCGGCACTCTGTTTTCTTTTTTTACTCCTGCGATCTCCTCCAGGCACTGGTGCTTGCACTTCGACACGTGCTCCTTCTGGGTCGCGTTCGGCGTGTTCGTCTCGCGAATCTTCTTCGAAACCACGTGCTTCATCATGTTCCTGCTCATCGCGCACGGCCTGGGCATCACGCAGGATTCGTTATCCATGGCACAGAGGCGTTCTATAGCGGGTCTCAGCGGCATGCTCTACATCTCCATTACCGCGTACAAGGCGGCCCTTCCGCATTTCCAGATCATTCTAGCGGGCGTCTACACTCTTCTGCTGTACGCCATATTTTCAAACGTTGCGCGGAGAATGGGTGCGCTGCAGGAGCAGCTGCGCCAGGCGGAGGCGGAGGGCGCGGCGGTGGAGGGGGGCGCGGGGAGCGCGCTGTACCCTGCGCTGCTGCACCGCCTGGCGCTGTTCCGCAGCTTCCAGGGCGCCATGCTGGCCATCGTGCTCATCGAAATACTCGTGAGTCAAGAACTACGAAACGATTTAGAATGAAGATCAGGATTTGGTTTATTCTCACTGTTGTGACTCCTCGCCGTCGCGTTCGCGACGGTAACCCTATTCGTCGCCTGACTCCGTCTGTTTTTCCTTCTTTTCGTGCCTCTCCCGCGTCGTGCAGCTTCAAACCAAGTCGGACGTGCTGGGCCCGTACTGGGTGCGGCTGCAACTGAGGGAGGTGGCGGAGGTCGCCGTGTTCCTTTTCATCGGGTGAGTGGCACCTCGCTCTCCCTTCTGTTCCTTTGACCTCTTCCTCTTCCTCTTCCTCTTCCTCTTCCTCCTCCTCCTCCTCTTCCTCTTCCTGTTGACATGACCGCCAGCGTAGCATCGTTTCGGCTTGGATTTTCCCCGTCAAGTGCGCTCTCGCTGGCGCGCGCTTCCACCCTTCCCCTCTCATCTTGCTGTTTCCTTCCCCCCGCCTCGTATTCCGCCCCGTCCCGCGCGCGCAGGTGGACGTTCCGGTCGCGGCTGATGGCGCCCATCTTCATGCTCCTGCCCGCCGAGCAGCACCCCCTCCCGCCCATTCACCGCGTCGTGAGTGCTCCCCGCCCGCTCTCCGCCCGCTCCCCGCCGTTCGTCCTTTGACCGCCCCGCTTGCCTTGAACCGTCTACTCGCGGGCACGGTTGATTCCTTTCTTGTGTGGTTTCCCCCTGTCGCGGCTGGATAATGTCTAGGGCCACTCGTTAACTTATCGAGGGCCCTTCTAAGCCTCTCTCTCTTACCCGTTTTCCCCTCTTTCCGTGGCACCTCTTGCCCGTCGCCCATTCGCGATTCTCGTCAGGACATGGACGACAAGGGCTTTCAACGGCTGAGATCAAAGGACTGGACCATCGGCATCTGCACCACCACCTTCTCGTCCTCCGATTCAGCCGCTGCTGGCGGCGCTGGCTTCGCGTGTAACGCAGGAGCGCCCATGGTGGTGGTGGTCCAAAACCCCCAAGCCGCCTCGCCCTCCATGTCCCCTGCCCTCCACCCCATCTCCATGCCGCCCTCACTCACCCCCTCCCCCATTCGCCCGCCCGTTGGAGCTTCCCCACTTGGTGCCTCCTCATCTCCTCTACCTCCGCCCCTGGTGCCGCTGTCGCTCTCGTCGCCCCTCCTCTCCCCGAACTCCAGACAGCCCATGGAGGTGCCTGTGCCCCTCAGCCTTCCCTTGGGCCTCTCCATACCCTCACCGCCGCCTGCCTCGCTACATGTACCAGTGCATGTGCACGTGCCTGTGCCTGTGCCTGTGCATATGGCCATGGCAATGCCTGCCCTGCCGAGGGTGCAGAACCCACTGATGCCTCAACAACCACAGGAGATGGGAGAGCATGGCACACATCAACAAGGACAGGCGCTATAGCAGCTACCAAGGCAGCAGCAGCACTAGCAGCAGCAGGCTCCAGAGAGAATAGTTTATGGGCCAGCAGAGGGTATAGTACCTAATTGGTTCATTTATTCCATTTAACAGCAACCTCGACAGCAGCTACAGCAGGTGTAGGCGTTGAAGCTTAGTGGTAGAGTAATTTGCTGACTTGATCAGCCCGTAAGCAGCTGGTAGGGAGGTGCACATAGCTATGTGTAGTTGCTGCACTACTTGTGCAGCCTAGCACACTGTAGTTGAGGGACATACAGTTGGCTTTAACGCAACTGCGCCTAACACGATCCGACTTGTAGGAACAGACCATATGTCAGAATTGTTCCGTATTTACCCGGCTGAAACGTTTCCTGTAATTGAAGCCTCATGGGTCTTTATACCGGGGTGGGTCTTATCCTGTGCAACCAGAAATTGAGGACCCCCCTTTTTGGCGGTTTCGGGAGACCCCTTTCCAGTCATCTAGGGATTGACTTGATTGTCTGCGTCAGCACAATTTGTGCCATTTTCGTGTCGGCCAATTAGGTGGCCCCGCATGAAGTGCTTGTCAAATATATGTATAACTCATATTTGTATAGACTGTATAGGGTCACCTCTTAGAGGGTACAACACTCTTAGGTATATACACTTGTTCTCTCCCTCTATCTAATCATTCAGTTTTTCTTTGAGATGGTATTGTCAAACATGTGTATTTGTAATGGTATCACGCGTAGGTAGGATCCCCCCCCCCACCTACCGCTTCCGCTCATCCCCCCTGGCCCTGTAGCGCCCCCCCCCTCAGGCCCCGTCGCACCCCTCCCAGGCCCTCTAGCGCCCCTCCTGGGCCCCGTCGCGCTCCTCCCAGGCCCCGTAGCGCCCCGTCGCGCCCCTCCTGGGCCCCGTAGCGCCCCTCCTGGGCCTCGTCGCGCCCCTCCTGGGCTTCGTAGCGCCCCTCCTGGGCCCTGTACCGCCCTCCCAGGCCCCGTCGCGCCCCTCCCAGGCCCCGTCGCGCCCCTCCCAGGCCCTCTAGCGCCCCTCCTGGGCCCCGTCGCGCTCCTCCCAGGCCCCGTAGCGCCCCGTCGCGCCCCTCCTGGGCCCCGTAGCGCCCCTCCTGGGCCTCGTCGCGCCCCTCCTGGGCTTCGTAGCGCCCCTCCTGGGCCCTGTAACGCCCTCCCAGGCCTCGTCGCGCCCCTCCCAGGCCCCGTCGCGCTCCTCCCAGGCCCCCTAGCGCCCCTCCTGGGCCCCGTCGCGCTCCTCCCAGGCCTCGTAGCGCCCCTCCTGGGCTCTGTCGCGCCCCTCCTGGGCTCCGTAGCGCCCCTCCTGGGCCCCGTCGCGCCCCTCCTGGGCCCCGTAGCGCCCCTCCTGGGCCCCGTCGCGCCCTCCTTGGGCCCTGTCGCGCCCCTCCTGGGCCCCGTCGCGCCCCTCCCAGGCCCCGTCGCGCCCCTCCCAGGCCCCGTAGCGCCCCTCCTGGGCCTCGTCGCGCCCTCCTGGGCTTCGTAGCGCCTCTCCTGGGCCCCCCCCGTCGTGCCCCTCCTGGGCCCCGTAGCGCCCCTCCTGGGCCGCGTCGTAACCGTCGCCGCCGCCCGGCCCCGTCGCGCCCGCCCGGCGCCATCGTGCCCGCCCGACCCCGTCGCCGCCGCCCGGCCCAGTCGCGCCCGCCCGGCGCCGTCGCCGCCGCCCGGCCCCGTCGCGCCCGCCCGGCGCCGTCGCCGCCGCCCGGCCCCGTCGCGCCCGCCCGGCGCCGTCGCACCCTGCCCGGCCCCGTCGCGCCCGCCCGGCCCCGTTGCACCCTGCCTGGTCCCGTCGCAGCCGCCCGGCCCCGTCGCACCAGCCCGGCCGCCATCCCGCTCGCCCGGCCCCGTCGCACCGGCCCGGCCCTGCCGCACTCGCCCGGCCCCGTCGCCCCAGCCCGGCCCCGTCGCGCCCGCTCGGCCCCGTCGCCCCGTCCCGGCCCTGTCGCACCAGCCCGGCCCCGTCGCGCCTGCCCGGCCCCGTCGGGCCAGCCCCGGCCCCGTCCTCCTCACTGGTACGGTTCCCCCCCCCCCCCCCCCACCCCGCCCTGCTCCGTGCCGCCCTGCACCGCACTGCACCGCACTGCACCGCACTGTATCGCACTGCACCGCACCCCACCTAGCTGCACCGCCCTGCACAGCACTGGACTGTTCCTGATGGCGGCGGAGCTTCGCTTCGACGCTGAAGGTCAGCCCCTAGAGTTCGAGGCGTGGCTTGCCGACCTCCGCCGCCAACTCACTGGCCAGCGGCAGGATGGTGAACCGCTTTCAGCACACCTTGACGGTACGCTCCCCTGCCCAGACCCTCCTGCTATTCTGCCCGCTGACCCCACACCCACTGAGCGTGAGTCTACTGCTGCCACTGCCCGTGCGCGCTCTGTCTGGCTTTCTCGCGATGCTGTCGCCCAGCTTGCCATTAGCAACGCCCTCCCCCCGTCCGAGCGTCCTCGCTTTAGGTCCCTCACTACTGCTCAGGCATACTTAGATGCTGTCATCAAGCGCTATTCCACCCCTCCGGCTGCATCGGTGGGTCGCCTGATCCTCCCGCTGCTCTTTCCTGACCTTGCTTCGTTCCCCACTGTCTCTGACCTCGTTGTTCACCTGCGCTCGATAGAGGAGACCTGGCGCGCCGCCTGCACTGACGCACAGCTTAGAGCCCACCAGCCGCCCATTACCTCTACCCTCTACCTGCTTGCCACCCGCCTCCCTGACCGCCTTGCTGTTGCCCGCGACCGCTTCCTTAGTGTTCACCCCGTAGACCTCACCCTCACTGACTTTGTCGACACCCTGACTGTGATAGAGACCCGTCACCGCTCCATCGCCCAGGCGAGCGGTGTCGTGCCGGTCCCTATCTTTCAGGGTTGTGCCCCCGCTCAGTGTACCTTCTCCGACGGCTCTGCCGCAGTGGCTGAGACTGCTGCTGCAGCGCAGGCCCGTTCTGGGAAGGGCCGCCGCCCCAAGGCTGGGCGCGGCGGAGGGGGCGGCGGGGGTGCGGGCGGGGGTAGTGGTGGGGTCGGGTCGCCTGGTGCTGGAGCGGACGAGGGGACCCTGCCCAGTCCAGCTGAGTCGCCGCCCCTGCAGTTGCAGCAGCCGCAGCAGCCGCCGCAGTCGCAGCCTTCGCAGCAGCCGCAGCAGCCGTTGCAGACGCGGCAGACGAGCGTTCTCCCGCCAGGGTGGCCCGGCGCTGGCGGTGGACGGGCGCGGGGTGGTGTGCCGCGTGGTGGCTCTGCCGGCGGGCGTTGTCAGTACCAGATCCAGACCGGTCCTCGCCGCGGCTTCGTTTGCGGTAAGATCGGTCACTCCACTCCCCGCTGCTTTCGTCGCCTGGACGACCTCTTTCGTCAGCGTTTCGGCCCGTCGCCAGACCTCCCGGACTGGCACAGTTTGCTTAGTCGTCAGATTCAGATCTTTGATATGGACATGGATGCCATTGTTTCTGCTCTGCATGTGATGTATGCTGATGACTCTAGTGTGCTTCCGACTTATTACTCACTGTTGCCTAGTGTAGGTGTGCCTAGCTTAGCCTCCCCTGCTGCGTCAGGCGTAGGATCCCCTGCTTTGTGTAGTCTTGGTGCTTCTGCCATCGTTCCGTCGCCACACCCCTCGGCTTCGCTTTCCTTCACCTTGGACTCTGGCGCCTCTCGGTGTTTCTTCCGCGACTCCACCACCCTGACGCCGCTTCCTGTTCCTGCTGCCGTTTCTCTTGCTGACCCCTCCGGCGGTCCGGTAGTCGCCCGCAGTTCCACCACCCTTCCCTGTCCGGCGGTTCCTTCGGGCTCTCTTACAGGTCTGCATATCCCCTCGTTCTCCAGGAACCTAGTCGGTGTCGGCTGCCTCCAGGACCTTGGCGTCACCACTACGTTCCCTGGTCACGAGCGGTATGCTGTCTGTACCGAGGCCGCCACTGGTGCCCCCCTGTCCACGTTCCCCCGGGACCCGGTGTCCGGCCTGTTCACTCTGGACACCGTGCCCCCCCCGGCTGGAGCGCCCCCTCAGGTGGCTGTGTCTACCCAGGTTGCTGCTGCCTGCTCCTGTCGCCCCCTCACTCACCCGACCCTCCTGTGGCACCATCGCCTAGGTCACCCTGCGCTCCCGCGTCTGCGTCACATGTCCCAGCACGGTCTTGTCCTTGGTCTCCCTGGTTCACTCCCCGCGTTTCCCTCCTCCCCAGCTCCACCTTGCACGCCTTGTGTCGAGGGTCGGCTTCGCCGTGCCCCTCACTCCTCCTCGTTCCCCCCTACCGCCGCGCCGCTGCAGACCCTGCACCTGGACGTCTGGGGCCCCGCCCCCGTCCCTGGGCCGCGTCGCGAGCGCTACTTCCTTGTGCTTGTCGACGACTTCACTCGTTACACCACAGTCTTTCCCCTGGAGCGCAAGGCCGACGTGCCTGGCGCCCTCATCCCCTGGCTTGTCTCTGCGCGTGTCCACCGCGGTCTCCCTGTCTTGCGTCTTCACTCAGACCGTGGTGGCGAGTTTGCCTCAGGTGTCCTTGGTCGCTTTTGTCGTGCGGAGGGCATCACCCAGACGTTCACCCTACTGGACTCCCCACAGCAGAATGGGGTCGCTGAGCGACGCATCGGTTTGGTCATGGAGGTCGCTCGCACCTCCATGGTCCATGACGGTGCACCCCATTTTCTGTGGCCGTTCGCTGTGCGCTATGCTTCTCACCAGCTTAACCTGTGGCCGCACCCTCAGCAGCCGCAGGTTTCGCCGACCCGTCTTTGGACTGGGTCTCCTGGTGACGCGTCTGCGTTCCACGTCTGGGGCTGCCTTGCTCACGTCCGTGCCTCCGGCACGGACAAGCTCACTGCCCGCACCCTTCCCTGCGTCTTCCTCGGTTTTCCCCTTGACGCGTCCGACTGGCACTTTTACCACCCGCCGTCTCACCGCTTCTTTCACTCTCGTGACGGCACCTTTGACGAGTCCGTCTCCTACTACCGCTGCTTCCCCCACCGTGGTCCCCCGGTTACCCCCCCCCTGTTCCTGGTCACCCCTTCCCCGGTAGTCCCTGCCCCTCCTCCTCCTCCTCCTCCTCCCCCTCCCGCCCCCTCTGGTGTCTCCCACGTCACCCCCCTTCCGTCCGTGGACCCGGTTGAGGAGTCTTCTGACTCTGGTGGCCCTCCGGTGCAGTCCTCGCCGGCCGCCCCTCCCCACGTGTCCCCCCCCCGGTCCCCTCCTCCGCCGCCCCTGCCGCCGCTGTAGCCGTCGCCGTCGCTGCCGCCGCTGCCGCCGCCGCCGTCGCAGCCCCCGTTCGCTGACTCTAGGGGTGCTCGTCCCGGTCGCCCTGAGGGTGGTCCCTCTGGGGGTGCAGGGGTGGAGAGTGCCGGTGGTAGCCGAGGAGCAGCTTGCGGTCCAGGTGTCGCCGTTGTGCCGCCGCAGCAGTAGTCCCCGCCGGTGTCCGCCCTTAGCCTGCTCGGCCTTCCGTCCCCCGACCCTGCGTCGGTTCCTCCCCGACCGTCTCCTCCTCTTCCTGTCTACGGCCCTGTTTTCCCTCCGCCGGACTCGTCCCCGGCCCGTCTCCCCCCTCGTTCCCCTCCTGTGTCCCCTCCCCTGTCTCCTGACCCGACTCCTCCATCGCACGTCTGGTCTCACCGTCCCTCCCGTGCTCGTCCTGCCTCGCCTGTCCTGCGCTCCCACCCTATGTTGCTTCGTTCACACGCGTCTCGTCCTCCCCTTCTGCCGTCGCCTCCTCCGTCCTCCCTTGTTGTTGCGCCCCCTCCGCTGTCCAACTACCTTCGTGCCGCTTGTCCTCTCGTTCCTCGGGTCCTTGCCTCGCTCGTTACCGACCCGTCTGTTCCGGTCTCGTGCCTTGCCGCTCTTGTCGCTGCTGTCGCTGACTTCGCCTCTACCCGCCGCCTTGACTACGCCACCGCTCTGGTCTCTGACCCTGCCTGTCCTCCGTCTGTCGGGGGTGCTCCTGCCCTTGGCAGTGACGTCCTGGAGGACCGCCAGTTCGAGCTTGCTTTCCTCTCCGAGGCTGCTCCCCATCTCTGTTCCATGCTGCTAGTCCCTGAGGGTGACCCAGACGCTTTCGACATCCCGACCCCTCGCACTTACGCTGAGGCGACTTCGGGACCCTGGGCCTCGCAGTGGATAGCTGCCATGGAGCAGGAGATGGCATCTTGGAGATCCACCGGCACCTTCGTCGACGCAGTTCCCCCACCTGGGGTGAACGTAGTCGATGGCCGCTGGCTCTTCAAGGTGAAGCGCCCTCCTGGAGAGCCGCCTGTCTTCAAGGCGCGCTATGTGGCTAGAGGCTTCAGTCAGCGCGAGGGGGTGGAATTCTTCCAGACTTTCGCTCCGACCCCGAAGATGACTACTCTTCGGGTTCTGTTACACCTAGCTGCTCAGCGTGACTACGAGCTTCACTCCCTCGACTTTTCCATTGCCTTCCTTCAGGGCAGCCTACACGAGCAGGTCTACCTGCGTCGCCCTCCGGGCTTTACTGGCACCTTCCCTCCTGGGACCCAGTGGCTCCTGCGGCGCCCCGTCTACGGCTTGCGCCAGGCTCCCCGTGAGTGGCACGACACTCTGCGTACTACGCTTGCTGACCTGCAGTTTTTTCCGTCTTCTGCAGACCCTTCACTCTTCGTTCGTGCTGGCCAGACTCCGTTCTACATCCTCGTTTACGTCGACGACCTGGTCTTTGCCACAGCAGACAGGGACGCGCTGGCCTCCGTGAAGGCAGAGCTGCTGAAGAGACACACCTGCACTGACCTTGGAGAACTGCGCCGTTACCTTGGCTTGCAGATCTCCAGGGACAGAGCTGCGCGCACCATCACCCTGACTCAGTCACACTTGGTGCGCCAGGTCCTTCAGAGGTTCAGCCTTCAGTTCTCCTCTGCACAGCCCACCCCTCTGCCTGTAGACCACAGGCTCTCCGCTCCAGTGCCTGAGGAGTTGGTAGAGCCCAGCGGCCCCTACGCAGAGCTGGTGGGTTGCCTCATGTACCTGATGACTTGCACTCGCCCAGATCTCGCATACCCTCTCAGCATCCTGGCTCGCTTTGTGGCCACAGGCAGACACCGACCGCAGCACTGGTCTGCCGCTAAGAGGGTTCTGCGTTATCTTGCTAGTACATCGGGCATGGGGTTAGTGCTAGGAGGACGCAGGCCAGCGGTCCTTACTGGGCACACAGACGCTTCGTGGGCAGACGACGCTGAGACACTCCGGTCTACCCAGGGCTACTGCTTCAGCCTTGGCTCAGGTGCCGTCTCGTGGAGAGCTACTCGCTCCTCGTCTGTTGCACAGTCCAGCTGTGAGGCTGAGATCTACGCCGGTGCCATGGCGGCACAGGAGCTCCGCTGGCTGACCTTCTTGCTCACTGACTTAGGTGAGCGGCCTAGCTCTGCCCCGGTCCTGTTCGCTGACAACAGGGCCATGATCCTCCTGTGTCAGGAGCCTCGACTCGAGGGCAGAGCGAAGCACATTTAGCTGCGGTACTTCCTCCTGCGTGAGCTACAGCAGCGACGTCAGGCTCGCGTAGTACACTTGGCCTCAGGTGCCAACACGGCTGATATCTTTACGAAGGCGCTTGCGCCTAAAGATCATCAGCGGCACTGTGTACAGCTTGGTCTAGTTCCTGTAGCCTCTCACTTGCTAGGACCTTGACTTTGTATTATCCTTTATATGTATACTCAGACTGGACTTGTGTCCTCTCCCAGTGGCTGGACTAGTAGTGCCGCCCTGCTCTTGTGCTTGCCTTGTCTGTACTCCTTCTGACCGGTCGCTCAGACCCTTGCCTCAGAGGTTGGACTAGTAGTGCCGCCCTGAGCTACTTGTTTAGGGTATTCCCCTATGCAGTCTAGGGGGTGTGTCAAACATGTGTATTTGTCATGTTTGTATAGACTGTATAGAGTCACCTCTTAGAGGATACAAAACTTAGATATATTTGTGTGTACTCTCACATTACCATGATTCAATTCTAATTTTTGATAGGTATCACCCGTAGGTTGGATCCCCTCCACCTACCGCTTCCACCCATGCCTCCTAGACCCCGCCACCCCCTCCGTTCCTCCTAGGCCCCGTCGCGCCCCCCTGGGCCCCACCGCGCTGCCTAGGCCCCGTCGCGCCCCCCTGAGCCCCATCGCGCTGCCTAGGCCCCGTCGCGCCCCCCCTGGGCCCCATCGCGCTGCCTAGGCTCCGTCGCGCCCCCCCCTGGGCCCCATCGCGCTGCCTAGGCCCCGTCGCGCCCCTCCTGGGCCCCTTCGTGCCCAGTAGGCCCCGTCGCGCCCCCCTGGGCCCCATCGCGCTGCCTAGGCCCCGTCGCGCCCCTCCTGGCCCCCCTTCGTGCCCCGTAGGTCCTGTCGCGCCCCCCTGGGCCCCATCGTGCCTCCTAGGCCCCGTCGCGCCCCCCCTGGGCCCCATCGCGCTGCCTAGGCCCCGTCACGCCCCTCCTGGGCCCCTCGTGCCTCCTCGGCCCCGTCGCACCTGCCTGGCCCCGTCGAGCCTGCCTAGCCCTCGCCGCGCTGCCTGGCCCCATCGCGCCTGCCTGGCCCTGCCGTGTCTCCTGGCCCCGTCGCGCCTGCCTGGCACTGCCGCACCTGCCAGGCCCTGCCGCGCCTGCCTGGCCCCGCCGCACCTGCTTGGCCCCGCCGCGCCTTCTGGCCCCGCCGCGCCTGCCTGGCCCCGCCGCACCTGCTTGGCCCCGCCGCGCCTTCTGGCCCCGCCGCGCCTGCCTGGCCCTGCCGCGCCTCCTGGCCCCGACGCCCCTGACTGTCCCGCCGCGCCTGCCTGGCCCTGCCGCACCTTCTGGCCCCGCCGCGCCTTCTGGCCCCGCCGCGCCTGCCTGGCCCTGCCGCACTGCCTGGCCCCGCCACACCTGCCTGGCCTCGCCGCGTCTTCTGGCCCAGCCGCGCCAGCCTGGCCCCGCCGCACTGCCTGGCCCCGCCCCGCCTGCCTGGCCCTGCCGCGCCTCCTGGCCCCGCCGCCCCTGGCTGGCCCGCCGCGCCTGCCTAGCCCAGCCGCACCTGCCTGGCCCCACCGCACCTGCCTGGCCCCGCCGCGCCTTCTGGCCCCGCCGTGCCTCCTGGCCCCGCCGCCCCTGACTGGCCCGCCGCGCTTGCCTGGCCCTGCCGCGCCTGCCTGGCCCCACCGTCCCTGCCTGCCCCTTTCGCCCCGGCTCGTCCTGCTGTGCCGCCTCGGGCTCAGTCTCCTCCGCTCGCCCGTGCTGAGGCGCTTCGTGGCCACTGTGCTGGAGGGGGCTGTAGCTGAGTTCCTGTGGAGCTGTGCCGCTGACCCTGCACGATGGCGGACTTCGTGCTCCGATTGGATGCTGAGGGCCATGCGATTGACTTCGCCGCCTGGCTCTCCGATCTCCGCCGCCACCTCACAGGTCAGCGTCAGGATGGCCACTCTTTGGTTGTCCATGTTGACGGCTTGCTCCCCTGCCCCCCTGTACCTGCCCCCCTCCTTGCTGATCCCTCCTCTGATGACCGCGAGACCTTCTCTACTGCTGCGCTTGCCCGTGCGGTCTGGGACTCCCGCGATGCAGTAGCTCAGGTAGCCATTAGCCATGCCCTTCCTGTCTCTGAGCGCTCGCGTTTTGCTACTATTGAGACGGCCAAAGCTTACTTAGACGCTATTATTGCCCGCTATTCCACACCCGCGTCTGCTTCTGCTCGTCGCCTGCTCTTCCCTATGCTATTCCCAGACCTTGCAGCTTTCCCTACCGTCGCAGACTTTGCCACTCACCTGCGTGCTCTAGAGACCCGCTATCGCACTGCCAGCACTGCTGCCCAGCTCACTGCGCTCCCCCCCCCTTTCTGCATGACGCTCTATTTTATCGCCATGCGCCTGCCAGACCGCCTCGCTAGTGCTCGCGATCACTTCCTTAGCCTGCACCCGGCTGACCTCACTCTCACTGCCTTTGTCGACACCCTCACCGAGATCGAGACTCGCCACCGCACTATCGCTCAGTCGAGCGGTGCGCCGGCACTCTCTATCTTTCACGGCAGTGCCCCCTCTCAGTGCACGTTCACTGACGTTTCGGCTGCGGTCGCCACGGCGACCCCTCTCACTGAGACAGCTGCTGCGGTCCACCCGCAGCAGCGCTCGCGCTGCAGTGGCCGTGGTCGCCAGGGTGGTAGGGGTGGTGGTGCAGGTAGTGGTGCTCGTGGTCGTGAGCGTAGTCCGTCTGGGGGGACTAGCATTGGTGGTCAGGAGCAGCAGCCCCAGCCGCAGCAGGAGCAGCCCGCGCCGCAGCCGCCGTCCCAGCAGCAGCCGCCGTCCCAGCCGCAGCCCCCGCAGCAGTGGGCTCGCCTCCCGCCTGTTTGGCCCGGCTTCTCAGGGGGTGGTGGCAGTGGTGGCAGCCCGCGCAGCTTGGCGTCTACCAGCGGCTCCGGTGCTGTCACCTGTCAGTACCAGCTTCAGACCGGGCCCCTTCGCGGCACTCTGTGCTGCCGCCCGCACCCGACTGCCCGCTGTTTCCGCCGCCTCGACGATCTGTTTCGTCGTCGCTTTGGCCCGGCCCCAGACCTCCCCGACTGGCACAGCCTGCTCCGCCAGGGCGTGCCGATCTTTGAGTTAGACATGGATCAGATAGGTGCTGCTTTGCATGCCATGTATTCTGATGCTGCTAGTGTTGCTGGATCTTATTATCCTGTGTTCTCTAGTTTAGGTGTTGCACCGTTGTGTAGCCTAGCCTCCCCTGCTGCGTCAGGCGTAGGACTGCCTAGTTTGTCTAGCCTCGTCTCTGCACCGGCTCCGTTCCCCGCCCCTGCCACTGCTGCGCTGTCCTTCACTCTTGACTCCGGTGCTTCTGCCTGCTTCTTCCGCGACCGTTCCGCACTTACGCCGCTTGCTACGCCAGCTGTCGTCTCTCTTGCCGACCCCTCTGCGGGTCCTATCGTCGCTCGAAGTTCTACGTCCCTTCCCTGTCCAGCCGTTCCCTCGGGCTCCCTTACAGGCCTCCACGTTCCCTCATTCTCGAGGAACCTGATTGGTGTCGGCTGTCTCCAGGACCTCGGCGTCACCACCACGTTCCCCGGGCACGAGCGGTTCGCTGTCTGTTCTGAGGCTGTCTCAGGTTCCCCCCTTGCGACGTTCCCCAGGGACCCGGTGTCCGGTCTGTTTACCCTAGACACCGCCTCCCCTCCAGTTGGTGCGTCCTCCCAGGTTGCTGCAGCTTGCTCGTGTCGTTCCCTCACTCACCCGTCCCTTCTCTGGCACCACCGCTTAGGTCACCCTGCTCTCCCTCGTCTGCGTCACATGCCCCAGCACGGCCTTGTCTTAGGTCTCCCTATGTCACTCCCCGCCCTTCCTCCCTCGACTGCGCCACCGTGCACGCCTTGCGTCGAGGGCCGGCTCCGCCGTGCTCTTCACTCCTCCTCGCTGCGCCCTGCTACTGCCCCCCTTCAGACCCTGCACCTGGACGTTTGGGGCCCTGCCCCCGTCCCCGGACCGCGCGGTGAGCGCTACTTCCTTGTGCTCGTCGACGACTACACGCGCTACACCACGGTGTTTCCCCTGGAGCGGAAGGCCGACGTGCCTGACGTTCTTCTCCCGTGGGTTGTGGCTGCGCGTCTCCACCGCGGTCTCCCCGTGTTGTGTCTCCACTCCGACCGGGGCGGCAAGTTCGCCTTTGGTCGGCTTGGACAGTTCTGTCGTGCGGAGGGCATCACCCAGTCGTACACCTTGCCAGACTCGCCACAGCAGAATGGGGCTGCCTTGCTCACGTTCGTGCCTCTGGCACGGACAAGCTCACTGCCCGCACTGTCCCCTGTGTCTTCCTCGGTTTCCCCCTGGACTCGTCTGACTGGCTTTTCTATCACCCGCCGTCTCACCGCTTCCTCCACTCTCGTGACGCTACCTTTGACGATTCCGTCTCCTTTTACCGCCGCTTCCCTCACCGAGGTCTCCCGGTTGCCCCCCCCCTGTTCCTTGCTCCCTCTCCCCTGGTAGCCCCTGCCCCTCTCCCGCCTCGCCCTGCCCTGTCTGGTGTCTCTCACGTCACTCCCCTCCCGTCGGTTGTCCCCGTTGAGGAGTCTGCTGACTCTGGTGGTACCCCCGGTCTGTCCTTCCCGCGTCCCCCTTCCCCGGTGCCTCCGCCCCCACTGTCGTAGTCGCCGACCCCGCTGCAGCCGCCGTCGCCGTCCCCGCCGCAGCCGTCGCCGCTGTCGCCGCCGCCGCAGCCGTCGCCGCTGCAGTCGTCGCCGCCACTGCCGCCGCCGCTCTTGGCTCCTGGGGGTGCTGGTCTGGAGGAGGGTGTTCGTCCTGTGGCTTCTGGGGGTGCTGCTGGTGTTGGAGGGGGTTCTCGCTCTGGGGGTGTTGGTTCTTGGGGTGCTGCTGTTGAGTGTTCTGCCGACGGTCGTTCTGCCTCTGCTGGTCCGAGAGTTCCGGCCCAGCCGTTGTCGCCGCCGCAGCAGCCGTCGCCGCCGGTCTCCGCTCTCCGCCTGCTCGGCCTTCCCTCCCCGGACCGCGCGACGGTGTCTCCCCAACCGCCCGCTGACCTTCCTGTCTACAGTCCTGTTTTCCCTCCGCCGGACTCGTCTCCGGCCCGTCTTCCTCCTCGTTCCCCTCCTGTGTCTCCTCCGCTGTCCCCTGACCCTACCCCTCCGTCTCACGTTTGGGCTCGTCGTCCCTCTGGTGCTCGTCCCGTCTCTCCTGTGCTGCCCACCCACCCTATGTTGCTCCGTTCCCGCTCGTCTCGTCCTCCTCTCCTCCCGTCCCCTCCTCCCTCGTCCCTTGCTGTTGCACCTCCTCCGTTCTCTGACTACCTCCGTGCTGCTCGTCCCGTTGTCCCTCGGGTCCTTGCCTCTCTTGTTACCGACCCTGCTGTTCCTGTCTCGCGCCTTGACGCGCTTGTCGCTGCTGTCGCTGACTTCGCCTCTACCCGCCGCCTTGACTACGCTCTGCTCTGGTCTCTGACCCTGCCCGTCCTCTGTCCGTCGGGGGTGCTCCTGCCCTTTGCAGTGACGTCCTAGAGGACAGGCAGTACGAGCTGGCTTTCCTGTCCGAGGCTGCTCCCCATCTCTGCTCCATGCTTTTAGTCCCTGAGGGTGACCCAGACGCCTTCGACATCCCGACCCCTCGCACCTACGCTGAGGCCACCTCGGGACATTGGGCCTCTCAGTGGATAGCTGCCATGGAGCAGGAGATGGCATCTTGGAGGTCCACCGGCACTTACGTCGACGCGATTCCCCCGCCTGGGGTGAACGTAGTCGATGGTCGGTGGCTCTTCAAGGTGAAGCGCCCCCCTGGAGAGCCGCCTGTCTTCAAGGCGCGCTACGTAGCTTGAGGTTTCAGTCAGCGCGAGGGGGTTGACTTCTTCCAGACCTTCGCCCCGACCCCGAAGATGACCACTCTTCGGGCGCTGCTACACGTAGCAGCTCAGCGTGACTACGAGCTTCACTCCCTCGACTTCTCTACTGCCTTTCTTCAGGGCAGCCTACACGAGCAGGTCTACCTGCGCCGACCATAGGGCTTCACTGGTACCTTCCCTCCTGGGACCCAGTGGCTTCTCAGGCGCCCGGTCTACGGCCTGCGTCAGGCTCCCCGCGAGTGGCACGACACGCTACGTGCCACGTTAGCAGACCTGCAGTTCTTTCCGTCCTCTGCTGACCCTTCACTGTTTGTGCGTTCCGGCCAGACTCCGTTCTACATCCTTGTCTACGTAGACGACCTGGTCTTCGCTACTCCTGATAGGAACGCACTGGCCTCTGTGAAGACTGAGCTGCTGAAGAGACACACCTGCACTGATCTTGGAGAGCTGCGTCGCTATCTTGGCCTGCAGATCTCCAGGGACAGAGCAGCACGCACCATCACTCTGACCCAGTCACACTTGGTGCGTCAGGTCCTTCAGAGGTTCGGTCTTCAGTTCTCCTCTGCACAGCCCACACCTCTACCTGTAGACCACGGGCTTTCCGCTCCTGTTCCTGAGGAGTCAGTAGAGCCCAGCGGCCCCTACGCAGAGCTGGTGGGTTGCCTCATGTACCGGATGACCTGCACTCGCCCAGATCTCGCATACCCTCTCAGCATCATGGCTCGCTTTGTGGCCACTGGCAGACACCGACCACAGCACTTGTCGGCAGCCAAGAGGGTTTTGCGATATCTAGCAAGTACATCAGGCATGGGGTTAGTGTTGGGAGGACGCAGGCCAGTGATCCTCACTGGGCACACAGACGCTTCTTGGGCAGACGACTCTGAGACGCTCAGGTCGTCACAGGGCTACTGTTTTAGCCTTGGTTCGGGTGCTATCTCTTGGAGATCCACTCGCTCGTCGTCTGTTGCTCAGTCGAGCTGTGAGGCTGAGATCTACGCTGGTGCCATGGCGTCACAGGAGCTCCGCTGGCTGACCTTCTTGCTCACTGACTTAGGTGAGCGGCCTAGCTCTGCCCCGGTCCTGTATGCTGACAACAGGGCCATGATACTCCAGTGTCAGGAGCCTCGACTTGAGGGCAGAGCAAAGCACATCCAGCTGCGGTACTTCCTCCTGCGCGAGCTACAGCAGCGTCGTCAGGCCCGCGTAGTTCACTTGGCCTCTGGTGCCAACACAGCTGATATCGTTACAAAGGCGCTTGCGCCTAAAGATCATCAGCGGCACTGTGTACAGCTCGGTCTAGTTCCTGTAGCCTCTCACTTGCTAGGACCTTGACTTTGTACTGTCCTATATTCATCTATCTATATGTACTCAGACTGGACTTGTGTCCTTTCCTAATGGCCGGACTAGTAGTGGCGCCCTGGTCTTGTTCTTGTCTTGCCTGTACTCCTTTTGACTGGTCTTTAGACCCTTGTCTCAGTGGCTGGACTAGTAGTGCCGCCCTGAGCTGGTTGTTCAGGATTTGCCCCTATGCAGTCTAGGGGGTGTGTCAAATATATGTATAACTTATATTTGTATAGACTGTATAGGGTTAGCTCTTAGAGGGTACAACACTCTTAGGTATATACACTTGTTCTCTCCCTCTATCTAATCATTCAGTTTTTCTTTGAGAGCGCCCTGAGTAGCGATGTTTTCCAAGTGCGATCGCAGGGCGTGTCCAGAGCGTTCATTTTGCCCCAACACGAGTTTTTGACTTTTTTTTTGTCAACTTATACATATATTGTTATGTAGAGTTATAGGCTAGATAGGGTATGTTCTTAGTGGGTACAACCCAAACGCTATATCTCCCCTGTTCTCCCTTCTATTCATTCTTTCTAGTCTCAACATGGTATCACGAGTAGGTAAGTCCGCCCACCCGCTTCCGCCCCGTGTCGCCACCTATCGGACCCTCGCGCCCCTACCTACCCCTGCGCGCCCCTACGGCCCCGTCGCGCCCCTACCGGCCCCATAGCGCCCCTAGCCGGCCCCGTCGCTCCCCTACCGGCCCCTCGCGCCCCTAGACGGCCCCTCGCGCCCCTACGGCCCCTTGTGCTCCTACCGCCCCCCCCAGCGTCCCTAGCCGGCCCCACGCGCCCTTGCCGGTCGCCCTAGCCGGCCCCTTGTGCCCTAGCCGGCCCCTTGCGCCCTAACCGGCCTCGTCGCCTGAGCCGCCAAGCCGCCGTGTCCCCGAGCCGCCGAGCACCCGCGCCGCCGAGCCGCCGTGCCGCCAAGCCGCCGTGCCGCCGTGTCCCCGAGCTGCCGCACCGCCGAGCTGCCGAGCGGCCGAACCGCCGAGTTGCTGCGCCGCTAACCGCTGTGCTGCTGTCACACTGTGCGAAAGCGGACGCCGTTCTTCGCTTGGACGCTGAGGGACACGCGATCGACTTCGCCGCCAGGCTCGTCGACCTCTGCCGGCACCTGATAGGTCAGCGCTTGGATGGGCACTCCCTGGCTATGCATGTTGATGGTTTGCTTCCCCGCCCCCCAGCGCCTGATCCCCTCCCTCCTGACCCTACCACTGCTAAGAGCGAGGCTTTTGCTGCTGCTGCGCTTGCTCGAGCTGTCTGGGATTCTCGCGACGCAGTAGCCCAGCTTGTCATTAGCCATGCCCTCCCCTTGTCTGAGCGTCCGCGCTTTACCGCTGTCGCGAACGCCCAGGACTTTCTCGCTGCAGTAGTTGAGCGTTACTCCACACCTGCTTCCGCCTCAGCTGGCCACTTGATCCTACCCATGCTCTTCCCTGATCTTTCTGCTTTCCCCACGGTAGCTGACCTCGCTACTCACCTCCGTGCACTAGAGACCAGCTACCGCGCTGCTAGCTCTGCCGCCCAGATTACTGCCTCCCCCCACCTTTCTGCGCTACCCAGTACCTCATCGCCATGCGCCTGCCTGACCGCTTAGCCACTGCCCGCAACCACTTCCTTAGTCAGCACCTTGCCGACCTCACCCTGACCGCCTTCGTCACTACTCTGTCTGAGATAGAGACTTGCCAGCACACTATCGCTCAGTCGAGCGGTGTTGCGGGAGTCCCTATCTTTCAGGGCTGTGCCCCCTCCCAGTGCACGTACGCTGACGTCTCCGCCGCAGTTGTCACGACTGCACCTGCACCTGCGACAGCAGCTGCGGCTTACCCGCAGCAGCGCCAGCGCCGGGGCTCCCGTGGCCCCAAGGGAGGACGTGGAGGTGCTAGTGATGGTGGTGGCGGGGACAGTGGTTCTGACGAGGGGGTGGGTGCTGGTGCCCAGGAGCAACAGTAGTCACCGCAGTCGCAGCCGCCGCAGTCGCAGCCACCGAAGCAGCAGCCATCCCAGTAGCAGCAGCAGCAGCCGCAGCAGCAGCAGCAACAGCCATGGGCTTGTCTCCCGCCCTAGTGGCCAGGAGCCCCAAGCGATAGTGGTCGTGGTGGTGGCCCTCGCAGCTCGGCGTCCACCGGCAACTTCGGTGCTGTGAGCTGCCAGTACCAGCTTCAAACCGGGCCTCTGCATGGTACGGTGTGCCGCCGCTCGCACCC
Source organism: Closterium sp. NIES-67 (assembly GCA_027943415.1). Lineage (NCBI taxonomy): Eukaryota > Viridiplantae > Streptophyta > Zygnematophyceae > Desmidiales > Closteriaceae > Closterium > Closterium sp. NIES-67. The sequence continues at coordinate 189,198 of BQMB01000949.1, read as the reverse complement.
CACCGCCCGCTGCTTCCACCGCCTCGACGACCTCTTCCGTCGCCGCTTTGGTCTCGCCTCAGACCTCTCTGACTGGCCCAGCCTGCTGCGCCACGGAGTGCCTGTGTTTGACTTAGACACGGATCAGATAAGTTCTGCCTTGCATTCTCAGTATGCTGACGCTTTGAGTGTTTCTGGATCGTATTATTCTGTGTTCTCTAGCTTAGGCGTAGCACCTGTGTGTAGTCCAGACTCCCCTGCTGCGTCAGGCGTAGGACAACTTGCTTTGTCTAGCCTAGGCTCTACCCTTGCTCCTCCGTCGTCGGCCACTACGGCATCGCTTTCCTTCACTCTAGACTCTGGTGCGTCAGCCTGTTTCTTCCGCGACCATGCCGCCCTCACGCCGCTTGCTGTGCCTGCCGCTATCACCCTTGCAGACCCCTCCTCTGGTCCTGTAGTTGCTCGCAGCTACAATACCCTTCCCTGTCCGGCGGTTCCCTCGGGTTCCCTTACACGCCTGCACATCCCTTCGTTCTCCAAGAACTAAGTTGGTGTCGGCTGTCTTCAGGACCTCAGCGTCACCACTACGTTCCCTGGTCACGAACGGTACGCGGTCTGTTCCAAGGCCGCCTCAGGTGCCCCCCTTGCGACGTTCCCCCGGGACCCTCTGTCTGGCCTGTTTACGCTGGACACTGCTCCCCCCCACGGCGGGCAAGTCGTCCTCCGGTTCTGCGTCCACCCAGGAAGCTGCGGCCTGCTCGTGTCGGTCGCTCACTCACCCGTAACTGTTCTGGCACCACCGCCTAGGTCACCCCGCGCTCCCCTGCCTGCGTCCCATGTTTCACCACGGTCTAGTCCTCGGCCTCCCTGTGTCGCTCCCTGCTCTCCCTCCCTCGCCTGCGCCGCCGTGCACGCCCTGCGTCGAGGGCCGGCTGCACCGTGCTCCTCACTCCTCCTCACTTCGCCCTGCCACTGGACCCCTTCAGACCCTGCACTTGGGCGTCTCGGGCCCAGCCCCTCTCCCTGGACCGCGTCGCGAGCGCTAATTTCTGGTGCTTGTTGACGACTTCACGCGCTACACCATGGTGTTTCACCATGGCGTTCTTATCCCGTGGCTCGTCACTGCGCGCCTCCACCGCGGTCTCCCTGTGCTGTGTCTCCACTCCGACCGTGGCGGCGAGTTCGCCTCTGGTCGGCTGGGTCAGTTCTGTCGTGCGGAGGGTATCACCCAGACGTACACCCTACCGGACTCCCCACAGCAGAATGGGGTCGCTGAGCGACGCATCGATTTGGTCATGGAGGTGGCTCGTACCTCCATGATCTATACGAGTGCACCCCATTTTCTGTGGCCGTTCGCCGTTCGCTACGCCGCTCACCAGCTTAACCTCTGGCCTCGCTCTCAACGGCCACAGGTTTCACCGACCCTTCTTTGGACCGGGTTCCCAAGTGACGAGTCTGCGTTCCACGCCTGGGGCTGCCTCACTCACGTTCGTGCCTTCGGCACAAACAAGCTCACTGCCCGCACCGTCCCCTGTGTCTTCCTCGGGTTCCCCCTTGACGTATCTGACTGGCACTTCTACCACCCGTCATCTCACCGGCTTCCTTCACTCCCGTGACGTCACTTTCGACGAGTCTGTCTCCCTTTTCCACCGCTTTCGTCACAGAGGTCTTCCAGTCCCCCCCCCCCTGTTTTTGGTTCCCACTCCTCTGGTCGCCCCTGCTCCCCTCCCTCCCCGTCCTGCTCCGTCTGGTGTGTCTCACGTCACTCCCCTCCCGTCGGTTATCCCGATCAAGGAGTCGGCTGACTCCGGTGGCCCTGTGGCATAATCTGTGCCGCCCGTCCCTCCCCTGGTGTCTCCTCCTCCCTCGTCGCAGTCGCCGCCGCAGCCGCAGCCGTCGCCGCAGCCGCACCTGCAGCCGCCGCCGTCACCGCCGCCGCAGCCGCAGCCGTCGTCGCAGCCGCAGCCGTTCGTGGACTCGGGGGTTGCTGGAGTTGGAGAGGGTGCTAGTCCTAAGGCTCCTCTCGTGGCTTGTCCCGGCGGGCTCGGGGGTGGCACCGGCGTTGGAGACGTTTCTGGTTCTGGGGGTGCTGGTGTGGAGTGTACCGTAGGTAGCAGTGGTGCAGCTGGTGGTCCCGATGTTGGCGTTGAGCAGTAGTAGTAGCAGTCGCCGCCGGTGTCTGCCTGTCGCCTGCTCGGCCTTCCCTCCCCTTACCGCTCACATGCGCCTCCCTCGCCGTCTCCCCCTCTTCCTTGTCACGGTCCTATGTTTCCTCCGTCGGACTTGTCCCTGGCTCGTTTGCCCTCTTGTTCCCCTCCTGTTACTCCTCCTCTGTCTCCTGACCCGATGCCTCCGTCTCGCGTCTGGTCTCGCCGTCCCTCTCGTGCTCGTCCTGTCTCTCCTGTTCAGCGTTCTCACCCTATGTTGCTTCGTTCCCACGCATCTTGTCCTCCCCGTTTGCCTTCGCCTCCTCTTTCGTGGCTCACTGTCACGCCTCCCCCTCTGTCTGACCGTCCTCTGCTGTCCCTTCGCTCTTCGTTCGTGCGGACCAGACTCCGTTCTACATCCTGGTCTACGTAGACGACCTGGTCTTTGCTACAGCAGACAGAGACACGCTGGCCTCCGTGAAGGCTGAGCTGCTGAGGCGACACACCTGCACTGACTTGGGAGAGCTGCGCCGCTACCTTGGCTTGCAGATCTCCAGGGACAGAGCAGCGCGCACCATCACTCTTACACAGTCACACTTGGTGCGCCAGGTCCTTCAGAGGTTCGGTCTTCAGTTCTCCTCCGCACAGCCCACACCTCTGCCAGTAGACCACAGGCTCTCAGCTCCAGTTCCCAATGAGTCAGCAGAGCCCAGTGGTCCTTAAGCAGAGCTGTTGGGTTGCCTGTACCTGATGACTTGCACTCGCCCAGATCTCGCATACCCTCTCAGTATCGTGGCTCGCTTTGTGGCGACAGGCAGACACCGACCACAGCACTTGTCGGCGGCTAAGAGGGTTTTGCGTTATCTTGCAAGTACATCAGGCATGGGGCTAGTGCTGGGAGGACGCAAGCCAGTGGTCCTTACTGGGCACATAGACGCTTCTTGGGCAGACGACGCTGAGACACTCCGGTCCTCCTAGGGCTACTGCTTCAGCCTTGGTTCTGGTGCCATCTCGTGGAGGTCCACTCGCTCGTCGTCTGTTGCTCAGTCTAGCTGCGAGGCTGAGATCTACGCCGGTGCCATGGCGGCACAGGAGCTCCGCTGGCTGACCTTCTTGCTTGCTGTCTTAGGTGAGCGGCCTAGCTCTGCCCCGGTTCTGTATGCTGACAACAGGGCCATGAGCCTCCTGTGTCAGGAGCCTCGACTTGAGGGCAGAGCGAAGCACATCCAGCTGCGGTACTTCCTCCTGCGCGAGCTTCAGCAGCGTCGCCAGGCCCGCGGAGTACACTTGGCCTTGGGTGCCAACACAGCTGATATCTTTGTTAAGGCGCTTCCGCCTAGAGATCATCAGTGGCCCTGCTTGCAATAAAGTCTAGTCCCTGTTGACTCTCACTTGCTAGGCCCTTGATTGTGTACTCCTTTCTATTTATGCCTTGCAGACTGGCCTTGTGGCTTTTCCTCCAGTGGTTGGACTAGTAGTGCTGCCCTGGTTTGCTCTGTCTTGCTTGTACTCTTGCTGACTGATCTTTGGGCCCCTGCCTCAGAGGTGGGACTAGTAATGCCACCCTGAGCTGCGTGTTTCTTGCTCAGCACTACCCCTTATCTAGCTATACATAAAGTGACGGAAACAATTGTCCGGATGGTTTGCATTAACGAGGGTTTTTGGGCATTCGGACCCTTGTACATAAAGTCTTAATGCGTAATGGTGGTATGTTTTGGGAGTGGCACATAGTGGATGTGTTCATAGTTCTATAATCCATAAGAGTACATTGGATCTAACTTAGTGTCAATAGATAAGCAAAGAGTCCATCTGGACAATTGTTTCCCAGGACAAAGCGCAAACTTCCGGACAGCGTCTCTAGTACCTATTCCACCGACCATTGGCCTTGATCACCACACCCACCCTCCTAGGCATGTTATCTACGAGGTTAGTGCAAACTATTGCAGGGATATTCTCACACTCTTTTTGGACCCACCGTTTTGCACAAAGGGGTGAGCACAAGGAAAATTGCGAAGGATTTGAGCGTATGCAAGAGTATTGTGCACGATTTCTGATTGAATGTGATCTCTTAGATTAGCCACGCTGAGGTGTGGCTTTTCATGAAAAGATGGGACCATTAGCCGTTTGGACCCGTATGTTCATGAGTCGTCTTCGTCGTATCTTTGCAGGGTAAAATTACGAAAAGAGTGGCGAAAACTAGCGCATTCGTCGCGAAACTTAGGGTAACATAGCTCGGTCGACTGTGCACCCTTTCACTATTAGAATCACGTTAAAATCTACAGGTCTCGTCACTGTCCAGCAGTCGAAAAAGCCCCAGCTGGTGGGGAAAAATATCCGGATTGAGGTTTGGTGAGGAAGAGGGTCACTCCAGTGCTATCTATTCATGCTCTCCAAGCCATTCCAAGCCTAGGCGGCTCAAATGGCTTGGAATGGCTTGGAGAGCATGAGTATGTTGCGCTGGAGTGACCATTTTCCCCTCCATACCTCACCTCGAGCATTCATCTCGAACAGTCGTGACTTCTTTGACTGCTGCACCATGAAGAGACCTGCGGATCCTAGCGTGATTCTAATAGTGCAAGGGTGTACAATCGACCGTGCTACGTCACCCTCAGTTTCATGGCGTATGCGCTAGTTTTCCTCGCTCTGTTCGTGGTTTTACCCTACAGCGGTACGATGGAGACGACCCATGAAAAGACGCAACCAATCGGCTAATGGCATCTTTGGTCAAACTTCAGCATGGCAAGACTAAGAGATCACATTCAATAAAAAAGCATGCACATTTCTTTTGCATACGCTAAAATCCTTAGCGATTTTCCTTGTGCTCACCCCCTTGTGCAAAGGTGTGGGACCAGGAAGAGTGCAAGAAGCTCCCTACAAAGGTTTGCCCTAACCTCGTAGATAACATGCCTAGGAGGGTGTGGGTGGTGATCAATGCTAAGGGTCGGTGGAATAGGTACTAGGAACGCTGTTAAGAAGTTTGCTCTTTGTCCTGGGAAACAATTGTCCAGATGTACTCTTTGGATATCTTTTGGCACTAATTTAGATCCAGTGTACTATTATGAATTATAGCACTATGAACACATCCACTATGTGCCACTCCCAAAGCATACCACCATTAAACATTAAGACTTTATGTACAGTGGTCGGAATGCCCAAAAACCCTGGTTAGTGCAAAACATCCGGACAATTGTTTCCGTCACTGTATATTGTTATGTAGAAGTTATAGGCTAGATAGGGTATGTTCTTAGTGGGTACAACCCAAACGCTATAACTCCCCTGTTCTCCCTTCTTCTATTCATTCTTTCTAGTCTCAACATTTTTAACACGCCGAAATATTGATTCGCTAAGTGTAAATGTGTTGAGGTACACCTACAGTATCAACAGTAAAACGCACGGACACGAGCCCCACCCGTGTCTCGACAAATAAGCGGTGCGCAGCGTTATGAGTGGGAATGAGACAATCGACTGAGTAATGGAAATACAACCTAAGAATAATGATTCCTCAGCAAGTGACGAGCGAACTGGCTAAAGTAGGGCTCGTACGTGCTAGGGCGAGAACCTCGGGACGTGAGGTTGGGATGGAAGGGTGGCGAGGGTGTCGGGACGCGACTCGGGGAGGTTTGGGCCGACAATATAGGCCAAACCTACGAGGTCGAGGTCTTCGGGTGTACGCGCTGTAATTTAGCGCAGTAAGGAATTGTAATTCCTTACATGCAGCGCGCACATAACAGACTGACACGCAAAAACACGCGAAAACAGCAGGATAACCAAATTTCGCCTGGGGAAAGAGGCCTCGTCTGCTTTCGCGAACACGCATTACGAGCCGCAACTCCACCCAGGGGGAAAAAAAGAGAGGGCTCAATTTCCCCCTTGCCAGATGAAAAAAACACAGAAACACATGACGAATTCCAATTCTTCTTTCGCTTTATTCGCCGTGCTTCGCAAGCGTCACGAAAGCCTGGCAAATTTAAGCGTTATATTTTTCGTCAGCCAGGATTTAAATGTTTCTGTCAAAAAATATAATTTCTATGCTAGGTACAATATATTTGTTATAGCCTAAGTTAGGTCAGTTCTTAGAGGGTACATTCCCACCTTTATAACTCTCAGCCTTCCTCCCTTAGTCACTTTTTTCCTCTCGACATTCTAACATGGCATCTAGAGCTAGGTCTCGCCCTCTACTCACGCTTCCGCCCTAGCTAGTGCCGACCAGCGCCAGCCGCCGCTAGCCCGCACCACATTGGCGCCTTCGTTAGTCGCCGATTACCCCCCCCCCCCCCCCCCCCGCTCGATCGTAGCTTGTCCCTGATGCCAGCGCCAACCAGCCCGCCAGCTCGCCAGCGCCAGCTCACTTGCGTTAGCCAGCACCAGCTCGCCAGGGCCAGCTCGCCAGCATTAGCTCACTAGCCCCTGCCAGTAGTTTGCTGCCAGCGCCAGCTAGCCAGCCCCCAGCTCGTGCCAGCTAGCTCGTGTCAGCTAGCTGCTAGCCGCCAGCGCCAGCTCGCCAGCGCCAGCTTGCCAGCGCCAGCAAGCATTCACAAGCACCAGCCAGCTAGCCAGCGCCAGCTCGCCAGCTGCTAGCCGCCAGCTGTTAGCCGCCAGCGCCAGCTCGCCAGCTGCTAGCCGCCAGCGCCAGCTCGCCAGCTCCTAGCCGCCAGCTGCTAGCCACCAGCTCGCCAGCTATTAGCCGCCAGCTGCTAGCCGCCAGCTCGCCAGCTGCTAGCCGCCAGCTCGCCAGCTGCTAGCCGCCAGCGCCAGCTCGCCAGCTGCTCGCCGCCAGCGCCAGCTCGCCAGCGCCCGCCTGCCGCTTACCCGCACTAGTCAGCAGCGCCAACTGACTCCACTGCCCGCCAGCTGCCACTGCCAGCGGCGTCTCTCCGCTGCAGCCACTGCCTTTACCACTGCTGCAGCTTGCTCTGCCGCTTGCTCTGCCACTGCAGCCACTTGCACCGTCGCCGCGGCCACTGTTGCAGCTGCTGTTGCCACCGCCCCTGCAGCCGCTTTAACTGCCGCTGCTACCACTGCCACAGCCGCCATTGCCGCTGCCACCACTTCCCTTGCAGCCACTGCTGCAGCCGCTGCCCTTGCAGCTGCTACTGCCGCTGCTGCCCTTGCAGCTACCACGCCGCCCCCAGCAGCTGCCCCTGCCGCTGCAGCCCACACTGCCACTGCAGCCGCTGCTGCCACCACTGCCGCGGCTCGCCCGTACCCACATAGCCACCTCCGCTAGCCAGCTCACTGCTGGCCTACTGCCATCCTCACCTCGCTGCTAGCTAGCCGCCCTCGTTGCCACCAGCTCCTATAGCAGCCTCCCCAGCTTCCTACTTCTGCCGCCACTGTCTTTCCGGCCGCAGCTGCCAGCATGGCGTCGCCCGGCGTCTTTGTTCTGCGCCTGGATGGGGAGGGGTGGGCAGCAGGTTTTGCCGCCTGGCAGGAAGCAGTTCTCCTTCAGCTCACGAGACAGCGTGTCGACGACGAGTCTTTGGACGCCCACGTCTCTGGTGAGCTCCCCACTATCCCTCGCTCGGGCGCTCTTGCTCATGATGCGATGTCTGAGCAGCAGGCTGTGCACGCTGCTGCTCGTACTGCCTACTCTATCTGGGCGTCTCGCGACGCCACTACTCGAGTCGCCATCATCAGGTGCCTGCCAGTTGCCGAGCACTCCCACTTTGTGGGTGCTACGTCAGCCCGCGCCCTCTCGCTGGCTATCCTAGCTAGGTACTCCACCCCGTCGTCTGCCACTCTTGGTCGTCTCCTCCTCCCTTTCTTCCACCCTGACCTGACGTTGTTCACCACCGTAGCAGACTTAGTAGAGCACCTACGTTCTCTCGTGGCTCGCTGGGATGCGGCCTGTACTGAGGCCCAGCTAGCGCTCGCCCCGCCCCCCCTCTTCGCCACTGTCGACTTCCTTGTCACCCGCCTCCCTGACCGCCTAGCCCCTGCCCGTAACGCGCTCCTTGCTCGTCACCCCTCTGAGCTCACCATTGACCTCTTCTCCACCTCCCTGACTGAGATAGAGGACCGCCTCCGTGCTATCGCTGGTTCCACTGGCGCGCCGGCGGTCCCTATTTTTCAGGGCAGCGTTCCCTCCCCAATGACAGGCCCTGCCTCTGCCTCTGTAGTTGAGACATCAGCGGCTACCTTTGCCCCCGGCCGCTCCACTGGCGGCAAGGGCAAGGGCAAAGGGGGCAAGGGTCGTAGGGGGTCGGCAGCAGCAGGTGGAGGGGGTGAGGGTGCGGACGGAGAGGATGGTCAGGCGGAGTCGGGGACTGCATAGCAGCAGCAGCAGCCGCAGCAGCAGCAGCAGCAGCCGCAGCAGTAGCCGCAGCAGCAGCAGCCGCAGCAGTCTTGGGGGCCGGCAGGCCCTGGGGGTGGTACTCGTGGTGGAGGCCGTGGGGATTGGGGCCCAGGGCTGTCGGTGCCCTGGGGGTCGCGTGGCTCTTCTGGGCGTCAGGGTGCTTGTGGTTCTGGTAGCGCGGTAACCTGCACGTACCAGCTGCTGACTGGCCCACAGGCGGGCCATGTTTTCGGGCGCGTGGGGCACATCGCCGCTCGCTGCTTCCGCTGCCTGGACGACCTCTACCATCGTCGCTTTGGCCCGCAGGTGCAGGTTCCCCTCTGGCCGGTCTTGCTTCGTCGTAGAGTTCCTATATTTGATAAGGATATGATTCAGATTGACCATGCCTTATATACTTTGTATTCTGATGCTTCTAGTGTTGCTAGTTTTTATTATCCTGCTGTTTGTAGCCTTGGAGCTACTACTGTGTGTAGTCTAGGATTCCCTGATGCGACAGGCGTAGGACCTGTTAGAGACTCTTCACCGGGCCCCACCCCATCGGCCCTCTCCTTTGTCTTAGACTCTGGAGCGTCTCGGTGCTTCTTTCGAGACAGTACTGCTCTCACCCCGCTTCCTACGCCTGTCCGCGTCGCACTAGCTGACTCCTCCGCCACAGCTGTCGCACGTAGCACCACCACTCTCCCCTGTCCGGCTATCCCTTCCGGCTCCCTCACAGGTCTGCACATCCCCTCGTTTGCTAGGAACTTAGTGGGTGTCGATCACCTCCAGGACCGAGGCGTCACCACTACGTTCCCTGGCCGCGAGAGACACGCTGCTTGCACAGACACGGTCACCGATCGACACTTAGCTACCTTTGAGCGTGACCCTGGATCAGGTCTCTTTACCCTGCACAGTAAGTCCCCGCTCACTGCTGCGTCTGCCGAGGTTGCCGCGTCCTGCCCCTGTCGCTCACTAGCCCACCCGACCCTTCTGTAGCACCACCGCTTAGGCCACCCTGCACTCCCGCATCTTAGGCACATGTCCCAGTACAGTCTAGTCACTGGTCTCCCTACGTCGCTCCCCGCCTTGCCTCCGTCGGTAGCGCCACTGTGCACCTCCTGCGTTGAGGGATGGCAGTGCGCCGCCCCTCACTCCTCTTCGTTTCTTCCTACCACAGCACCGCTACAGACACTGCACATGGACGTCTGGGGCCCTGTCCCGGTCCATGGTCTCAGTCGGGAGCGCTACTTCCTAGTCGTCATTGACGACTTCTCGCGGTTCACCACATTTTCCCCATTGGAGCGGAAGGCCGACGTGCCGACCGTTCTCCTCCCATGGCTTCTCACTGTTCGCACCGCCCACCGCCTGTCTGTAGGTCGCTTACACTCTGATCGCGGTGGCGAGTTCGCCTCTGGCTCTCTAGGACGGTTCTGTTGTGCGGAGGGCATCTGCCAGATGCCAGACTCCCCACAGCAGAATGGGATCGCTGAGCGACGCATCGGCTTGATCATGGAGGTGGCTCGCACCTCCATGGTCTATGCCGGTGCACCCCATTTTCTGTGGCCGTTCGTCGTGCGCTATGCAACTCACCAGCTTAACCTGTGGCCGCGCTCCTAGCAGCCACAGGTTTCGCCGACCCTCCTCTGGACCGAGTCTCCTGGTGACGCGTCTGCGTTCCACGTCTGGGGCAGCCTTGCTCACGTCCGCGATACTGTCGCGGACAAGCTCTCAGCCCGCACTCTTCCTTGTGTCTTCTTGAGGTTCCCCCTTGACGCCTCTGACTGGCTGTTCTACCACCCTGCACACCACCATTTTTACCACTCTCGTGACGTCACCTTCGACGAGACGCTCCCCTACTACTGGTGCTTCCCGCACCGCAGCGCTCCTGTGCCTCCTCCTCCTCTCTTCCTTGTCCCTGCCCCCCATGCCGCACCCCTCCCGCCCCGCCCGGCCCAGTCTGGTGTCTCCCACGCCACTCAGTTCCCCTCGTTTCCCCCTGTGGGGGAGTCGGCTGACTCTGGGGGCCCAGCTGCTGGGGGTGCACCTGCTGTCCCTGTGGCGCCTCCCCCAGCCTCGGTCCCTCAGGCTCCTTAGCCACCTGCTCCCTTGCCTCAGCAGCAGCAGTAGTCGCCGCAGCAGACTCCACGGCCGCAGCAACAGGGAGCAATGGGCTCTGGGGGTGCTGGTTCTGGGGGTGCGAGTTCTGGGGGTGCGGACTCCAGGGGTGCTGGTTCTTTAGGTGGTGAGACCGAGGGTGCTAGTCTTGGGGGTGCTGTTTCGCGGCGTGCGGGTGGCGGGTGGGGTGCCACTGGAGGTCCTGGAGTAGACAGGCAGCAGCAGCAGCAGCAGCAGCAGGTGCAGCCGCCGCAGCAGGAGCCGCCGCAGTGTGCCCTTCGTCTCCTTGGTCTTGCTCTAGGTTCCCCTGTCAGCCCGCCCGTTCCCCCTCCGGTGCGTGACCCTGTTTTCGGCCCGTTGTTTCCTCCTTTGGACTCCTCTCCGGCTCGTTTCCCCCCTCTCTCCCCTCAGTCCCCTGACCTGTCCCCCGTCCCCCCTCGTCCCCAGTCCCCAGTTCTTTCCCTCTGGGTTCGTCGCCCCTCTAGTGCTCGTCCTGTCTCTCTCTGTCCTAGTGTCCACCCTATGCTCCTTCGTTCGCATGCTCCTCCCGTCACAGTCCTCCCGTTGCCTCCCCCGTCGTCGCTACCATCATTCCCCCCTCCTCGCTACGACGCTGTTCGCACTGCTCGTCCAGTCCTGTCGCGCCTACTTGCGTCGCTTGTCACTGACCCTAGTGCTCCTCCTGAGTCTGTCTCCGCGCTGGTCGCTGCTGTCGCTGACTTTGCTGCTAGCCATGGCCTTGACTACGCTGTCGCTCTGGTCTCCGGTACTGTCCATTCTCCGTCCGTCGGGGGTGCACCTGCCCTTGGGAGTGACGTGCTAGAGGACAGGCAGTACGAGTTGGCCTACCTTGCTGTCGCTGTTCCCCATCTCTGCTCCATGCTTGTATCCCCAAAGGGCGACCCAGACGCTCTCGACATCCCTGTTCCGCGCTCTTACGCTGAGGCAGTGTTGGGGCCCTGGGCAGCCCAGTGGATGCAGGCCATGGAGACTGAGATGGCATCCTACAAATCCACTGGCACCTACGTCGACTCAGTTCCCCCACCTGGGGCGAACGTAGTCGATGGCATGCTGATCTACACGATGAAGCGCGCACCTGGAGAGCCGCCGAAGTTCAAGGCGCGTTACGTGGCTAGAGGCTTCAGTCAGCGTGAGGGAGTGGACTTCTTCCATGCCTTCTCCCCGACCCCGAAGATGACTACTCTTCGGGCCCTTCTTCACATAGCCGCACAGCGTGACTACGAGCTTCACTCACTCGACTTCTCCACAGCGTTCCTGCAGGGTAGTCTGCACGAACAGATTTACCTCCGGCGCCCTCTAGGCTTCTCTAGGTCCTTCCCACCTGGGACCCAGTGGAGCCTGCGCCGTCTTGTCTAAGGCCTTCGTCAGGCACCCCGTCAGTGGCACGACACGCTTCGCACCACTCTTGCTGAGCTACAGTTGTTTCCGTCCTCTGCTGACCCCTCTTTGTTCGCACGAGTCAGATGTCACAGAATCGAATGCGTCGAGGAAAGGTTGCACTATCGATCATTACAAGGCGCTTTTATACTTCCAGGGTACATCACGTAACCAGTTTTATCTTATCCCAAGGGAATAGACCCTTCTAGAAAATAGAATCACCCTGCATATAGCCACGCAATGCTATTGGCTTTAAGGGATTATGGCAGGATTACGCTAGATATAGCGCACCAGTACATCCCGAGCCTGGTCGGTGATATAATGATAATAACAGGATAGACCAAAGTTTTTATGGAAAATAAGGAATAGGAATCCAAATGGAATGAGATAAAGACCAAATGAATCAGGATAAAAAGAGGAATGAAAGGGAAAGGAACGGAACGGGGTCGTACTCTCACATCAGACACCGTTCTACATTCTAGTGTACGTAGATGATCTTATCTTTGCTACTCCCGACAGAGTCGCACTGGCCTCAGTGAAGGCCGAGTTACTTAGGAGACACACCTGTACAGACTTGGGGGAGCTGAGGCACTATCTGGGCTTGGAGATCTCTCGTGACCGTGCCGCTCGCACGATGACACTCTCCTAGTCCCATATGGTGCAGCAGATCCTCTAGAGGTTTAGTCTCCAGTTCTCCTCAGCACAACCCACCCCTCTGCGTGTGGATCACAAGCTCTCTGCTCCTGTTTCGGCTGAGCCGGTCGAGGCTAGTGGTCCATACGCAGAGATGGTGGGGTGCCTCATGTACCTGATGACCTGCACTCGACCAGATCTAGCGTACTCTCTCAGTCTTCTGGCTCGCTTTGTCGCGATAGGCAGGCACCAACCAGTCCACTAGTCGGCTGCCAGGAGGGTACTGCGGTATCTGGCGAGCACATCAGGACTGGAACTTGTGCTAGGAGGACGGGAGCGAGTGGTGCTCACTGGACACACAGACGCGTCGTGGGCAGACGACTTAGAGACGCTTAGGTCGACTCAAGGCTACTGCTTTAGTCTTGGTGCTGGTGCAGTCTCGTGGAGGTCCACCAGGTCATTGTCTATAGCTCTGTCCAGCTGTGAGGCAGAGATCTACGCTGGGGCCATGGCTGCTCCGGAGCTCCGCTGGCCGACGTTCTTGCTCACTGACTTAGGTGAGCAGCCTAGGTCTGCCCCGGTCCTGATTGCTGACAACAGGGCCATGATCCTCTTGTGTTAGGAGGCACGATTGGAGAGCAGAGCGAAACACATCCAGCTGCGGTACTTTCTGCTGCGAGAGTTGCAGCAGCGCGGTCAGGTCTGTGTAGTACAGTTGGCCTCAGAGGCCAACACCGCTGATATCTTCACCAAGGCACTTGCGTCTCGTGACCATCAGCGGTTCTGTACCCAGCTTGGTCTAGCTTCAGTAGCAGCACCTCTCCTTGTATCCTGAGTTATACTATACCTGCTTGTACTTGTTGTGTTATACCTGCTTGTCTTGCTAGACTTGCTGACTGGCCTTGTGGACTCTTGTCTCAGTGGTCAGACTAGTAGTACTGCCCTGAGTTTTCTTATTACACTCATCAGAGGTCAGATTAGTAGTGTTGCCCTGGTGTACTTTACTTGTAAGGAACTGCCACTATCTTGGCTAGGGGGTGTGTCAACAAATATAATTGTCTATGCTAGGTACAGTATATTTGTTATAGCCTTAGTTAGGTCAATTCTTAGAGGATACATCCCCACCTTTGTAACTCTCAGCCTTCCTCCCTTAGTCACTTTTTTCCTCTCGACATTCTGACAGTTTCTGCCGTGTATATAATTTGGGCACGATTTTCATTCGGTTCGGAAACGTGCGGCCCACGTCTGTGGGCACGTTTGAAGGGTGTCTGCCAAAACCGTCAATTTATCGTGCGTGTCCGAATGGACACGGAATTTCGGATTACCAGGTCAAAATTTCGTACCTGATATGCAAAGTGAATAGTAAACGAACACCCTAGCTACACCTCCCAGTCTCGGAGGCGGACTCGGTGGGCTGCTGTAACACTTTTCTACCTGGTTTGTTATAATTTCACGTGTATAACATAGACCCCGGGTCTTATGTATTTGCCTCCGATTAAAAGACACCCCCTGAAAAAAAAACGGGGCAGGATAAGACCCTAGGGTCTTTTAGCCGAATAAATACGGTATGTGAGAGAAGCAGCAGAGTTTTGCACAAGCTCATAGAGATTTGTCCCTCCAGCAGTGTCAATCGGGTGTCATTGCATCAAGGAAGTGGTCAGTGCGGAACGATATGAAGTACTGTACCCTACCAGGATTTTGTTTGTTTCTAATGCGCACGGATTTTGACATGCAATTTTGAGAAGGGTTTCAGCCTTACGAAAAAATTAAGTGTCAAAACACTTCGGACGTCGCTGTAGAAGATTCACGAACAGCTCATTGTCGGGATATGTATGTGCCCCTTGCTGCCATGAACCTGGAATGTGACACCCATGACTCACCAACACTTTATGTGCCGAGTATGACGCTCACACCGTGGTGAACCGACATCGCCTTGCGCGCCGAGCCTGCTTTGCAACATGCAGACTGCCATGGCTGCGGTTGAGCATGCCGCGAATCCAGGCTTCGACCCTTAGGGCGCGGGAAAGCTTATCCATGGAGCACATAAGCTGGCAGGCAGTCTGTTGGAGGAGTGGCTCTGTTCTCTTCCGCTAGTTTCCTTCGCGCTGCTGTTGGAAGGAGGGAAGGCGTAATTAGACAATCAGCCGTGTCTTTCCGAAACGTGCTTCTTTGTCAGCCTCGTGGAGCGTCTCCCCTGTTCTGCGACATGGGATTCACGCCGCGATTTGGAGTTCCCTCGTATCTACTCGAACGGAGCTCTGATCATGCGAATGGCCCCTATGGCGCCATTAGCGGCAGCAGCAACACCTCAGTCACGAACGGCGACAGCAGCAGCAGCAGCAGCATCAGTAGCATCGCAACGACTGATCTGAATCGGCCAATGAACGAACCACAGCAACGATCCATCAGCCAGCAGCGTCCCACGTGGACTGTCCCATCGCCGTCGATCCACGCGAGCCCCTCCAATCAGCGTTTGACAAGCTGTTCTAGTCCCACCTGCCGTACTGCTGCTTACCACATCAGCAGACACGTCAGCAGCAGGATGACTTTCAGGAGGGGAATGGGAGCAGCGAGTGCGAGCAGGGGCAGCAAGTTATGTTTTCTGCTGCTTGTCAAGAGGAAGTTTTATCGCCTGCCGTATCCGCGAACAGGGCAGAGCTTAAATTGGGTACAGTGATCAATGTGCTGCCACTGATATCCGGTAAGGGTGAAGCTTCTGGAAAACCAGAGATAGCAGCAGCAGCGAGGTGACTTTTGAGTCGACTCAAAAGTCACCTCGTTACAATGTCACACAACACTTTCGCTTCAAGGAGAGCTATTATCACATGGAGGCTGCCGAAGAGAGTTGGAAACTTTTTGGTTTCTGCTCATAAGTGCTAGAATACAGTGGTTTTAATGTTTGCCCTTATTTCCTTTTTTGTTGCGTCCCCACTTTCTCCGCGACGGTTTCCCCGCGCGAGATGAATCCTGGGCGACATCCTCTAGGCATATAGGTAGTGTTTGTTCTCATTAGGACTTTGTGGTCTGAAGAAGGCTTCGAGCCGAAACCGGTTACCGCCAATTTTTACGAGTTTTACAAACACTCAACAAATTAACTTTCACAGGTGTCGCTACATAGTTGCTGCTCTTAGAACTGAATAATGAATAACTAGAGAACCTGGGTACAAGGATATATATCTAAGGGTTGTACTCTATAAGAGGTGACCCTAAACAGTCTATACAAACATTAGAGATACAAATGTTTGACACACCCCCTAGACTGCATAGGGGCAGTTCCTAAACAAGCAGCTCAGGGCGGCACTACTAGTCCAGCCACTGAGACAAGGGTCTAAAGACCAGTCAAAAAGGAGTACAAGCAAGGCAAGAATAAGACCAGGGTGGCACTACTAGTCCAGCCACTGGGAGAGGACACAAGTTCAGTCTAAGTAAATATACATTAAGGACAGTACAAACTCAAGGCCCTAGCAAGTAAGAGGCTACAGGAACTAGACCGACCTATACACAGTGCCGCTGATGATCTTTAGGCGCAAGCGCCTTTGTAAAGATACAGTGGCGGAATAAATTGTCCACATGTTCAGCCTTTTTTGGCATTTTGATGAGTGCAGCGGCGTAAACATTAAGCCTTAATGTATGGTGTGCATTCACGCTGAGAAGATCAGTTAGAGCACTCACTCGAGTTGCCAAACACCAAAGTAGGACCACACATGGTCCTTAAATACCTAAGCATAGCATAGGATAACATCCGGGCAATTTGTACCGAAGACAGGTAGCATACTAGATTCTAGGAAAACTAGTACCTAGTCCAGCGTCCCTTTGCCCGAATCACTGCCTTGATCCTCCCCGGCAGGCTGTCGATTAGGTTTGTACACACCTCCGCCGGTATCTTGTCCCATTCCTCCTGCACCCTCTCCCACAGCTCCAGCATTCCACTTGGCGGCTTTTCGTACTTCCCCAGCTGCCTTTTCAAGTGTGCCCACAGGTGCTCAATCGGGTTAAGGTCCGGGGAGCACGACGGCCATTCCAGCACCGCGTACTCTTGCTCCCCAAGCCAGTCTTGGACCAGACGAGACCTGTGCTTGGGATCATTGTCGTGCTGGAAAATGACCTCTGAGGGGGAAAGCTTGAAAAAATCGATGGTCTGTTTGAGCTCATCTTGCAAGATGCTGCGATACAGCGGCCCATCCATCCTGCCATCTATCTTGCACATGAACCCCGCCCCCTCATACGTCATGCAACCCCACACCATCACAGAACCGCCCCCATGCTTAACTGTCTGTTGGACTTGATGGCTCCGAAGGCTGGTGCCCTCGCGAATCCAGGCGTACGCACGTCCGTCGGAGTAGTAGCGGTTTATCTTTGTCTCGTCAGACCAAATCACCCACTTCCAGTCCTCCAGCGTCCAGTCGGCATGCGACCGCGCGAAGTCGAGACGATCTCGGATGTTTTTCGGTGAGAGCCTGGGTTTCTTGGGCTGATGCACGGCGATCAGCCCCGCGGATCGTAATGAGTTCCTGACCATCTTCGAGTCTACGGCGAGATCGTGCTTCTCCAACAACATATTTGCCGCGTCTACAGAGCTTTTCGCCTCGCCGCTTGTAATCGCGCGTATTATTCCGCGCTGGAGATGGGTAGTGATTAAGCGGGGGCGGCCGGCTGAAGGCATCGTAGGTCGCACCTCCTCGATACTAGTCTCGGCAGCCACTTTCAAACCGTAATCGTGCATGGTGCTCTTGCCTATGCCAAGAACTTTGCCTATTTTCCTAGTCGAATGCCCCGCACGCAACATGCTTATGATTCGCGCGTGCTTCCGCTCATTTAACGGCTTCAAAGCAATGCGGTCGTAGGCTTGCTTCCGGACTAACTCCTAAGCCAGAAACTGTTGCGCGTGACGATGTACACACCGAGTGACGGGGGAAAATAGATCTACTCTTCCGCTTGGTAGGAAATGTCCGCATCGATAGTCGAGGAGTAAAGTTCAACCCCACTTTCCGGTTGTGTCACAATCGCGCCAAGCAAGAAACGGTTGAAGCAGAACTCAAAAACCTTGTAACGGAATGGCAAAAAACGGGTGTTACTATTTTCGAAACATGTGTGGCATAGCGATACGTTTCAAAGTGTTAAGCATCCGGGCAATTTATTCCGCCACTGTATCAGCTGTGTTGGCACCTGAGGCCAAGTGTACTACGCGAGCCTGGCGGCGCTGCTGTAGCTCGAGCAGGAGGAAGTACCGCAGCTGGATATGCTTCGCTCTGGCCTCGAGTCGAGGCTCCTGACACAGGAGGATCATGGCCCTGTTGTCAGCGTACAGGACCGGGGCAGAGCTAGGCCGCTCACCTAAGTCAGTGAGCAAGAAGGTCAGCCAGCGGAGCTCCTGTGCCGCCATGGCACCAGCGTAGATCTCGGCCTCACAGCTGGACTGGGCAACAGACGAGGAGCGGGTAGCTCTCCACGAGACGGCACCTGAACCAAGGCTGAAGCAGTAGCCCTGGGAAGACCTGAGGTTCTCGGCGTTGTCTGCCAAAGAAGCGTCTGTGTGTCCAGTAAGGACCACTGGCCTGCGTCCTCCTAGCACTAACCCCATGCCCGATGTACTTGCGAGATAACGCAAAACCCTCTTAGCGGCAGACCAGTGCTGCGGTCGGTGTCTACCTGTGGCCACAAAGCGAGCCAGGATGCAGAGAGGGTATGCGAGATCTGGACGAGTGGAAGTC
Source organism: Closterium sp. NIES-67 (assembly GCA_027943415.1). NCBI lineage: Eukaryota > Viridiplantae > Streptophyta > Zygnematophyceae > Desmidiales > Closteriaceae > Closterium > Closterium sp. NIES-67. Next base: position 170,941 of record BQMB01000949.1, on the reverse strand, counting down.
ATCAGGTACAGGAGGCAACCCACCAGCTCTGCGTAAGGACCACTGGGCTCTACTGACTCCTCAGGAACTGGAGTGGAGAGTCTGTGGTCTACAGGCAGAGGGGTGGGCTGTGCAGAGGAGAACTGAAGGCCGAACCTCTGAAGGACCTGGCGCACCAAGTGTGACAGAGTCAAAGTGATGGTGCGCACTGCTCTGTCCCTGGAGATCTGCAAACAAAGATAACGGTGCAGTTCTCCAAGGTCAGTGCAAGTGTGCCTCTTCAACAGCTCTGCCTTCACCGAGGCCAGTGCGTCCCTGTCTGCTGTGGCAAAGACCAGATCATCCATGTAAACGAGGATGTAGAACGGAGTCTGGCCAGCACGAACGAAGAGTGAGGGGTCTGCGGAGGACGGAAAGAACTGCAGGTCAGCAAGGGTAGCACGCAGCGTGTCGTGCCACTCACGGGGAGCTTGCCACAGGCCGTAGACGGGACGCCGCAGGAGCCACTGGGTCCCAGCAGGGAAGGTGCAAGTGAAACCCTGAGGGCGACGGAGGTAGACCTGCTCGTGTAGGCTGCCGTGAAGAAACGCAGTGGAGAAGTCGAGGGAGTGAAGCTCGTAGTCACGCTGAGCAGCTACGTGTAGCAGCACCCTAAGAGTAGTCATCTGCGGGGTCGGAACGAAGGTCTGGAAGAAGTCCACCCCCTCACACTGACTGAAACCTCTAGCCACGTAGCGCGCCTTGAACATAGGCGGCTCTTCAAGAGGGCGCTTCACCTTGAAGAGCCAGCGGCCATCGACTACGTTCACCCCAGGTGGGGGAACTGCGTCGACGTAGGTGCCGGTGGATCTCCAAGATGCCATTTCCTGCTCCATGGCAGCTATCGACTGAGAGGCCCAAGGTCCCGAGGTCGCCTCAGCGTAAGTGCGAGGGGTCAGGATGTCGAAAGCGTCTGGGTCACCCTCAGGGACTAGCAGCATGGAGCAGAGATGGGGAGCAGCCTCGGACAGGAAAGCAAGCTCGAACTGGCGGTCCTCCAGGACGTCACTGCCAAGGGCAGGAGCACCCCCGACAGACAGAGGACAGGGAGGGTCAGAGACCAGAGCGGTGGCGTAGTCAAGGTGGCGGGTAGAGGCGAAGTCAGCGACTGCAGCGACAAGAGTGTCAAGACACGAGACCGGAACGGACGGGTCGGTAAGGAGAGAGGCGAGGACTTGAGGGACAAGAGGACGAGTGGTACGAAGGTAGTCAGACAGAGGAGGAGGCGCAATGGTAAGAGAGGACGGAGGAGGCGACGGTAGAAGTGGAGGACGAGACGCGTGGGAACGGAGCAACATAGGGTGAGAGTGTGGGACAGGGGAGACAGGACGAGCGCGGGAGGGACGGTGAGACCTGACGTGAGATGGAGGCGTCGGGTCAGGAGACAGGGGAGGGGACACAAGGGGGGAGCGAGGGGGAAGACGAGCCGGGGACGAGTCCGGAGGAGGGAACACAGGGCCGTAGACAGGAAGTGGAGGGGATGGCGAGGACTGCGCCGCTGGACCACCAGAGTCAGAAGACTCCTCAACCGGGACAACCGACGGGAGAGGGGTGACGTGGGACACATCAAAGGGGGCAGGATGGGGAGGGGGAGGGGGGGGGGCAGGGACCACGAAGGAAGGAGTGACCAGGAACAGGGGGGGAGTAACAGAGGGACCGCGGGGGGAGAAGCGACGGTAGAAGGAGACGGACTCGTCAAAGGTGACGTCGCGAGAGTGAAAGAACCGGTGAGACGGCGGGTGGTAGAAGTGCCAGTCGGACGCGTCAAGGGGGAAACCGAGGAAGACACAGGGAAGGGTGCGGGCAGTGAGCTTGTGCGTGCCAGAGGCACGAACATGAGCAAGGCAACCCCAGACGTGGAACGCAGACACGTCACCAGGAGACCCAGTCCAAAGAAGGGTCGGCGAAACCTGCGGCCGCTGGGGGTGCGGCCACAGGTTTAGCTAGTGAGCAGCGTAGCGCACGGCGAACGGCCACAGAAAATGGAATGCACCGGCATGGATTATGGAGGTGCGAGCCACCTCCATGACCAAACCGATGCGTCGCTCAGCGACCCCATTCTGCTGTGGGGAGTCCGGCAGGGTGAACGTCAGGGTGATGCCCTTCGCTCGACAGAAACGACCAAGGACATCTGAGGCAAACTCGCCACCACGGTCTGAGTGAAGACGCAAGACAGGGAGACCTCGGTGGACACGCGCAGAGACAAGCCAGGGGATGAGAGCGTCAGGCACGTCGGCCTTTAGCTCCAGGGGAAAGACTGTGGTGTAGCGAGTGAAGTCGTCGACAAGCACGAGGAAGTAGCGCTCTCGACGCGGCCCATGGACGGGGCGGGGCCCCAGACGTCCATGTGCAGGGTCTGCAGCGGCGCGGCCGTAGGGGGAAACGAGGAGGAGTGAGGGGCACGACGAAGCCGACCCTCGACACAAGGCGTGCACAGTGGGGCGGGGGAGGAGGGAAAAGCGGAAAACGAACCGGGGAGACCAAGGACGAGACCGTGCTGGGACATGTGACGCAGACGCGGGAGCGCAGGGTGACCTAGGTGGTGGTGCCACAGGAGAGTCGGGTGAGGTAGGGACCGACAGGAGCAGGCAGCAGCAACCTGGGAAGACGCAGCCACCTGAGGGGGCGCCCCAGTTGGGGGGTTCACGGTGTCCAGGGTGAACAGGCCGGACACCGGGTCCCGGGGGAACGTGGAAAGGGGGGCACCAGTGGGGGCCTCGGTACAGACAACATATTGCTCGTGACCAGGGAACGTAGTGGGGACGCCAAGGTCCTGGAGGCAGCCGACACCGACTAGGTTCCTGGAGGGGATATGCAGACCTGTGAGAGAGCCCGAAGGAACCGCCGGACAGGGAAGGGTTGTGGAACTGCGGGCGACGACTAGACCGCCGGAGGGGTCAGCAAGAGAAACCGCAGCAGGAACAGGAAGCGGCGTCAGCATAGTGGAGTCACGGAAGAAACACTGGGAAGCGCCAGAGTCCAAGGTGAAGGAAAGCACAGCAGTGGCGTCTGGCGACGGGGCGACGGCGGAAGCACCAAGGCTAAACAAAGCAGGAGCTCCTATGCCTGGCGCAGCAAGGGAGGCTAAGGTAGGCACACCTACACTAGGTGACAAGGAGTAATAAAAGGGTAGCACACTAGAGTCATCTGCGTACATCACATGCAGGGCAACAACAATGGCATCCATGTCCATGTCAAAAATCTGAACTCTACGACTAAGCAAACTGTGCCAGTCCAGGAGGTTGGGCGACGGGCCGAAGCGCTGACGAAACAGGTCATCTAGGCGACGAAAACAACGGGCAGTGGTGTGACCGATCTTACCGCAAACGAAGCCGCGATGAGGACCGGTCTGGAGCTGGTACTGATAACGCATGCCTCCCGAACCGCCACCCGGTACACCACCACGCGCACGACCACCACCAGCGCCAGGCCACCCGGGCGGGAGACCACTCGCCGGCCTCGTCTGCTGCGGCTGGTGCGGGGGCTGCGGCTGCTATGGCTGTTGCTGCTGCTGCGGCTGCTGGGGCGGCTGCTCAGCTGGACCCGGCAGGGTCCCCTCGTCCGCTCCACCACCAGGCAACCTTACTCCACCACCTCCACCTGCACCCCCACCCCCTCCGCCGCGCTCAGACTTGGGGCGGCGACTCTTCCCCGCACAGAACTGCACTGCAGCGGCGGTCTCAGCCACAGCGGCAGAGCCATCGGAGAAGGTGCACTGAGCGGGGGCACAACCCTGAAAGATGGGGACCGGCACAGTACCGCTCGCCTGGGCGATAGAGCGGTGTCGGGTCTCGATAACAGTCAGGGTGTCTACAAAGTCTGTGAGGGTGAGGTCACCGGGGTGGACGCTAAGGAAGCGGTCACGAGCAGCGGCAAGGCGGTCAAGGAGGCGGGTGGCAAGCAGGTAGAGGGTAGAGGTAAGGGGTGGTTGATGGGCTCTAAGCTGTGTGTCAGTGCAGGCAGCGCGCCAGGTCTCATCTATCGTGCAGAGGTGGGCAGCTAGGTCAGCAGCCGTGGGGAACGACGCTAGGTCAGGGAAGAGGAGGGGGAGGATCAGGCGACCCACCGAAGCAGCAGGCGGGGTGGAATAGCGCTGGATAACGGCATCTAAGAAAGCCTGGGCGGTGGTGATAGTCCGAAAGCGAGGGCGCTCAGACAGGGGGAGGGCATTGCTAATGGCAAGCTGGGCGACAGCGTCACGGGAAAGCCAGACAGAGCGAGCAAGGGCAGCAGCCGCAGCAGACTCATGCTCAGCAGGTGTGGGGTCAGCTGGCAGCACAGCAGGGGGGTCTGGGCAGGGAAGCGTACCACCAAGGTGCACCGAAAGCGAGTGGCCATCCTGCCGCTGGCCAGTGAGGTGGCGGCGGAGGTCGGCGAGCCAGGCCTCGAACTCCACAGGCTGGCCTTCAGCGTCGAAGCGAAGCTCCCCGGCCATCAGGAACAGTGCAGGGCGGCGCAGTGCGATACAGTGCGGGACAGTGCGGGGGCAGTGTGGTGCAGTGCGGTATAGTGCGGTATAGTGCGGTGCAGTGCGGTGCAGTAGGGTATATTGCGATGCAATGCGGTGCAGGACCGTGCCAGGGAGGGTGCAGGGCAGTAGCGGGCACGAAGAGTGGGCCGCACACAGATCGACGGCAGGCCGGCAGGAAGGTGAGCACGGGGCCGGAGGTCGACAGGCAGGGCGCGCGCAGGTGTTGGCAGGACGGGCGTGGGGGCCAGTAGGGCGGGCGCGGGGCCGGCTAGGACGGGCCTAGGGTGGGCGCTGGGGCCGGTAGTATGGGTGCCGGGGCCAGCTAGGACGGGCGTGGGGCAGGCTAGGACGGGCGCGAGGGCCGGTAGGACGGCCACGGGGCCGGCTAGTACGGGCGCGAAGGCCTGTAGGACGGGCGCGAGAGCCTGTAGGACGGGCGCAGGGGCCGGCTAGGACGGGCGTGGGGGCCGTTAGGACGGGCGCGGGGGCCTTCAGGACGGGCGTGGGGGCCAGCTAGGACGGGCGCGGGGCCAAAAAGACGGGCGCGGGGGCCGCTAGGACGGGCGTGGGGGCCGCTAGGACGGGTGCGGGGGGCCGCTAGGACGGGCGCGGGGGTCGCTAGGACGGGCGCGGGGGCCGAGAGGACGGGCGCGGGGGCCTCTAGGACGGGCGCGGGGGCCGCTAGGACGGGCGCGGGGGCCGCTAGGACGGGCGCGGGGGCCGCTAGGACGGGCGCGGGGGCCAGCTAGGACGGGCGCGGGGCCGCTAGGACGGGCGCGGGGGTCGGTAAGACGGGCGCGGGGGCCGCTAGGATGGGCGCGGGGGCCTCTAGGACGGGCGCGAGGGCCGCACAGGACGGGCGTTGGGGGGGCCGCTAGGACGTGCGCGGGGGCTGCTAGGACGGGCGCGAGGGCCGCTAGGACGGGTGCGGGGGCCAGCTAGGACGGGCGCTAGGATGGGCGGCTAGGGCCTAGGGCGGAAGCGTGGGCGGGCGGCGGGACCTACCTACTGCTGATACTGTACCATCTTAGAACTGAATAATGAATAACTAGAGAACCTGGGTACAAGGATATATATCTAAGGGTTGTACTCTCTAAGAGGTGACCCTATACAGTCTATACAAACATTAGAGATACAAATGTTTGACAGCTGCCACGTATTGACGACATGGCACCTAACTGGTGTTCCATCGGACTCAGACCTGATACTACTGCGATGGCCAACTACAAATTCAATGCTTTTAATGCAACCGACACCGACACTAACACCAATGTCACCAAGTCTAACCAGCTCCGACGATCTGCACGAATCTCGAGGACTCAAAGCTCGAGGCGCCTTCGTCAAGATAAAGAGTTGGTGGAAATCGAAGACACACTAGAGTCTCCAATTTCTCGCTCCAACAAGAAGAGAGCTCGGGAGTTTCCTCTCGATTTTTCTCCTGGGACAATCGACGCTCCAGCAGTTCGTTTTGATAAATGTGTAGTGTTCTGTGGTGTAGTTTGCTCTAGCTGGTTGTGGGCTATTGGGATTTGGGCAAAAGATGTGGGTTGGTTGGCTAGGTTTGATCTCGTTACCTTTCCAATCCATACAACCCCAAACCCACTACAACATCTTTGATGTTGCAGATGTGGCACTTGGGGCTCTTAGGGTTTGGTCTAGGGCGAGGGTTGGTGGTGTTTGACAATCTCATTCTGCAACTTTTTCAGATCCAACTGCTTCCCTTCTCGTTTTTACTAGGTGATTCATGGCTGCCTAGCCAAATTACCAGAATATCCCCTCACACTGATTTCGTCATAATCGGCGGCTCAGATCTTGGTTATAAACGTGCTTTACCATTCTGGAAAGTAGAGATTAAGACCTTTCCAACGCGTATAAGCTCATTTCTAGAAGTTACCTGAGCTGCACGCAATGTTCTGTTGAGATCGTCAAACTTAATCTCTAATTAGTTCTCTCCAGATTTGCACGATTTCCATCACGTTTTTCTCCTGAGCCTGCCACCAGGCCTGCGACGGAACCTGCAACCATGGCTGCGCCGATGCAAGACCCTGTTCGCGAGATTCATGACATCGTCATGACCGACTCTTTCGATTTTCTTGGTGACCTTAATAATGATTTCCTTGACAAGCAGGCAACTCCCTCTTGTCTTAACGATTTTAAGAATCAAGCTGCTAAGGATTTCAAAAAGAGTTTCCTGAAATACCGGACTCTTCATCAGCAATATATTTTCATGACGGAGCAGAAGGCTAACGGGATTATTCCCCACAGCATCAGGATCAAACCCTTTGGTTTTATTTGCAACTCCGAGGAACTCCGCCAGGAAGCTGACAAGGATCTTGTCGCGGCCTGCGACACTTACTTCAAGGCAGCTCAAGACATTCTTATTACCATGAAAAAGAAAGCCGCTGATGAAGCAGTCGCCGTGTTTCAGCGTCTGCAAGATCAGATTGCGAACTACATCAACTTGGCTAAGAAGACAGACATTGGAACCAAGAATTCGAAGCTGACTAAGCACTTGATTTTTTTCAAGGATCGGGTGATTGCTGAATTCAAGGATTCAATGTCTGTTTTTGTCATGGATGCTAACCTCTCCGAAGTGCACCTGAAGGAGAAGAAAAAGGAAATCGACGAGAAGAAAGCCGTCGCGACGGATGCAGCAGAAAACCTTCCCGTCGATGACTCTGTCCGACAGATTGCTAAACAAGAAGTCGAGAAGGCTCTCTCTAAGTGGTCTGATGGAAAGAAGAAGAAACAGAACGATACACGCGGTAAGAAGAATCAGGGTGGTTTTAACATCAACCGCAGTGCTGCCGCTAAGAAGAAAAGCCAGTCCCGAAAGGGAAAGGGCAACAGCAGCGGCAAGGGGAAGAAGATGAACAACAACACTGGTCCCGGGAAGAAGAACGCCAACAACACTGGTCCCGGGAAGAAGAACGCCAACGCCGACAACGCGATGATACATGCGGTCCAGACTATGGGACGCTCCTTCGCGAAGACGGCGGGACGGAACGCCTCTCGTCAGCAGCCGCGCGTTTCTGCACCGGCAAAAAACGGGGGAGGTTCCGGCCGCGGAAAAACGAAGCAGCAGTAGTGGACGATGTCCATGCGTATGCGCTGATCCTGATCGGTCAAAAGACTGAGAGTCAGCTGCGCTGCAGAGTTACTAACTGTGGCTTCCACAATTTCAATGACCATGTCTTCACCCGCGATGAGTTACAACTGCTCAGTTTAGGACTCAAGTTTATACCAACTCCACCCATCCGCACCATTTCTAGTTTAGATACCGAGCTGCAGGCTTTCATGAACAGTGTTCGTACGATGTATCTTTTTGGAGGAGCTGATATCGTTTCTGACTATCCAGGCTATAAATTTCCCAGACGAGTTAACTGGATTCCACCTCCGGCTTCTTCCGAGATCAGGACGGCCCTAGCGGTCTTCAGAGACTCGGTCGCCAGAAGTGTCGCTGATCAGACCTTTCGCTCCAGAATCCGAAAGAACGTCCTCCCTACACTCCGACGGCTTGCTTCCAATCCAAATCTAATTTTCAAACCTGCAGATAAAAATCTCGGCTTGACGGTGATGAGTAAAGACTTCTATCAAGAGAAATGTCTAAAACATCTCTTGGATCCGAAAGACTACAGAGAATACTCTACGGTGCCCGTCGACGACATTCTGCACGAACTTCGTTCCATTCACGAGGATTTTTACCCTTTACTTTCCAAGAAGATATGGGCTTCATTTTACAAGGCTCCTGAGAACGGATGGAAGGTTCCAGCGTTCTATGTCTTGCAGAAAATTCATAAGAAAGTTCCGGCTAGTCGACCAATCGCGGCTTGTCACTCCTGGGTTACGTCTAATGTATCTCGCTGGCTCGACGCAGTACTTCGACCTTTGGTATTGCAGCGGTCTACTTATGTCAAAGACTCGCAAAGTCTTGTTCTCCAGCTTGAGCGGCGACGTTTTTCTAATCATCTTTTCCTCGCATCTTACGACGTGGAATCTTTATACCCGTCGATTCCCCTACTTGATGGGGTCGATGCAGTTTCTTATTTTCTTCAGAGGGCTAGACATCCGTTAGCTCCGCTGGTCACTCGTCTGCTGAAGTGGGTGATGTTCAACAGCTATGTTACTTTTAACGGCAGATTTTTCCGCCAAATTCACGGAACCGCCATGGGGACTTCAGTCGCAGTCTGCTTCTCGGTCCTTTTCATGAGTTTCTTGGATATTCAGCTGCACCGTTCGATTCCCTCACCCCCTGCTCTACACCTTTGTTTCATCGATGACGGTTTGATTTTGTGGGAGGGGTCGAAGGAAGATTTTCAACGGCTAAAAGCGCGTTTTGACACGCTTCATCCTTCAATTCACCTGACATGGGTTTTGTCCGAAACTTCAATGGATTTTCTGGACGTTACTTTCTTCAAAGGGGAGCGTTTCAAGAATACCGGGGTTTTGGACGTCAAGTTGTTCCAGAAACTGATGAATCGGTATCTGTACTTACCCTACAGGTCTTATCATTCCCGGACTACCAAGCTTGGTTTCATCCGGAGCGAACTGCACAGATTTCTGCTGCGGTCTTCATCACGGGCTGACTTCCTGAATTCCAGGGCCCTTTTCTTCGCTCGGCTAAGAGCCAGAGGATACCCGGAGAAATTTCTGCTACCGGTCTTCAAGTCAGTCTCTTTTGCCTCTCGCAACGAATTACTCACTCGCGCTTCCTCACTTCGCGACTCTCCTAAACGTGGGCCCCTCGTGTTGAAATGTTTGTTCAACCCTTTGGTTGACCGTTCACACTTGGGGAGACTTTTGAGTCGACTCAAAAGTCACCTCGTTACAATGTCACACAACACTTTCGCTTCAAGGAGAGCTATTATCGCATGGAGGCTGCCGAAGAGAATTGGGAACTTTTTGGCCTCTGCTCATAAGTGCTAGAATACAGTAGTTTTACTGTTTGCCCTTATTTCCTTTTTTGTTGCGTCCCCACTTTCTCCGCGACGGTTTCCCCGCGCGAGATGAATCCTGGGCGACATGCTCTAGGCATATAGGTAGTGTTTGTTCTCATTAGGACTTTGTGGTCTGAAGAAGGCTTCGAGCCGAAACCGGTTACCGCCAATTTTTACGAGTTTTACAAACACTCAACAAACTAACTTTCACAGGTGTCGCTACATAGTTGCTGCCACGTATTGACGACATGGCACCTAACTGGTGTTCCATCGGACTCAAACCAGAGATAGCAGCAGCAGCGGCACAACAGCCATTGCTGCTGTGTGTGTCGGAGGGAGTTCGCCTTCTCTTGCTCCAGGCTCCGCCTCTGCCTCTGCGTCATCCCCTCACTCTGTAACTTCCTCGGCACTGGCGTCTGCTGCACCTTCCGCACTCCCTGCGATTGCCACTCCCACTGCCACTAGCGCTTGCCCTGGCAGTATCGTGGAAAGCACTACCGATGGCAGTGGCACCAGTGGTCCCAGAAACACCAGCAGCAGAGATGGCGACACCAGGAGCAGGCCTGGCAGCAGCAGCAGGCACAAGGAGCATGAGCCCCTATCCCGGCCTCACATGGTGCATCACGTCGACGTCAACCTGCCCTGGACCCACTCCCTCTGCTCGTGCTGCCCCTTCCCGCTCATCACCTTCCAAGCCGAAGGTGATTCTTGAGTCGACTAAAAGATCACTCACGCGCATGCTCCACCCCTCGCCCGCTGTCGCCTTCCACATTTCCACCCTCACCAGTCTGCGCAATCACCTGCAGCAGCCTGAGGTTTCCACCCTGCTGCCCTACCGCTTTGTGAACGAGCCCTCGCCAGCTATCTTGCTTACTCCGCCAAAGTCCCTGTGCTGGAACCACCCGCCCCTTGCGGTCTCGGTGGTGTTGGCGCTGCTGCTGCTCCTACTAATCCTAGGCCTGACCTGGCCTCAGCCTCACCTGCAGTGCACTAGTACCGGTGGAAGGTGGATTCAGCGCCTGTGATTCCGGCAGAGGGGATGATGCTCGAGTGGATGGCATCATGGCAGAGCCACGTGTCGGCCTGCTACTGGACCTCCAGGAGATAAGACGCCACCTGGCAGGTCTCTTGGGGAATGATTATCTCGCTGCTGCACGGGCTGTAGCCAGGACAGACCGTGCAGCCAATGCTGCTGCTACAGCCAGCTGTGAACGCCTCTGGTGGTGCTGCTTTCACTGCTCCACATGCTGGGAAGATTACCGCCGGCTTGTCTCCCTTGCTGCTTTCATTGTGCTCGTCGCCAAGTTCCCCCGCGTTGTCACCTTGTGGCGGGCGCATGCGACATCACCCCTTGGAGTGTTGGCGAGCCTGGCGTTTCAGTTCGGTGCGGGCAGGCAGGGCTCAGAGGACTGCGTGGCGTCACTGCTGCTGCAGGTGCTGGGAGTGAAGGGCAAGGAGCAGCTTGAATCCGGCTTTGCTGCTCACATGCTGCTGCTGCTGCCGGGGGGGAGAGACGTGCATGGGGAGGCGGGAGGGGGCGTCAGAGGAGATGGGAGAGCAGGAGGAGGGCGTGGGGGAGAAGGAAGCGGTGTGAGGGGGAGGAAAAGGGGAGAGGAGTGGAGGGTTGAGTTGAAGGGGGTGGAGTGGGAGGAGTATGTGCATCGCATGGGGGAGATTGTCGCTCAGGGAGGGCTGCAGGCAGAGCAGCACCGCTGCAGCTGCACGCAGTGCGTTCAGGGGGAGGGGGTGAAGGAGGAAAGGAATGGTAGGGGCAAAGGGAGCCAGGCCACGTGCAGCAACGGTGGGAGCAGCAGCACGAGCAGTGGCAGCACGAGCAGAGGCAGCAGCAGCAGTGGCAGCAGCAGCAGTGGCATGGTCATATCTGGTGTGGGCCCCACTGAGTTTGCTCTCAAGTGCGCTTTTGACTTGGCTAAGCTGCCGCTTGCCAAGACTGGTGCTTTGATGTTTACCGAGTCTGCTAACAGCAGGTACAAGGAGAGGGTGGAGGATGCTGCAGTGGAGGAAGTGAGGAGCCGCCTAGCAGGGAAGGGATCAGAACAGGCAGCAGCTTCAGCGACCACAACATCTGCTCCTGTTGCTGCTTCTGCTGCTGCTCCTGCTGCTGCTGCTCCTGGTGCTAGTGCTAAGGCCGTGAGGTCTTGTGCTGCCAGCAGCGCCAGCCTTGTGCCAGTCAACACTAACGCTGTGGTTGGAGTATTCACCTACCGAGTCAACTGCCTCCTGCGATGGTTGCGAGTCTTCGGACCCAGGGTCAACCCTCCCGGATACTGCACCTGTTACACCTGGAAAGACCCAGCCCTCGCTCTCCCGCATCCGATTCACGACCTTCCGAACCTGCTGCTCAGGTTTGGCGCCGTACCCAAGCCTGCTGTTCCCACAAGCCTGGACGGTTCAGCAGCGATGGGGTGGGAGGAGTTTCCCGAGGGGGACAGGGAGGCTCTGGAGGCACATGAGAAGGAGCCAGGGGATTTCACTGGGCTGTTGACTCTGCTAGGGACATGTGGGGGGAGGAGGCGGACAGTGAGGAGATGAACATGGAGTTCAACCTGGGGAAATTTGGGCTGTTCAACTTTGATACCAGCCAGCTCTCAAATACTCCTCGCCTCCCTGGGGAAAATCCAGCGGTCCTCTTTTTGAAACCCTTTCTGACCGTGTGGAGGAGTTTCTGAGAAGGTTCGCCCCGTTGACGCTGGCAAGGGAGGGGAGGAGCGGTCCTCTGGCGCGCGCCATCACCATCTGGGTGGGGCGCTTGGGGCTGGGCGACCGGAGCTGAGCAGCACTAGCCCTGGGACGATTCGCAGAATCGAAGATGAAGCCTATGGTGCGGTCTGTGGAAGAGGTGGAGTTCCTCCTGGGAAAAATAGCTGAGACCCTGCCTTTTCCCCGGCCTGCCTGCTGCTGCTGCATGGTCTGCGGTGGCTTGTACTTACATGCTGTCACAATGGCATCGCTCGCCGCTGCCTTCGCCTACCGCCCCTCCTCCATGCTGCTCCACTGCGTCCTCTTGCACTTCCCCCGCTGCTCCCCGCAATTGAAGGATCTCCTGGAAACTTTGGACGTGGCCCCGATCCCAAATCTGGTCCCGGACTCGCTTGTGGCACCGCTGCTGAAAGGCGTGATGGAGGGGCGCCGCCTGCAGTTCCTCCTCCTGGGTTCCTGGGTGATATTCGAGGAGGGGAAGCATGATGGCATTTCGGAGGCTGTTAGCTTAGAGACGGAGGTGAGGCAGCGAATGGGGACGACCAGGCTTGGGGAGGGTAACGAGGAGTGGCGGGTGTGGCGTGAGGTGCATAGCTGGCGCGTTGCGGCGGTGAGAGCGTGGCTTGTGTTGGAGCATGACTCTGTGGCGCTGCTGCCCCTTGACATGTCTGGTGCGCCTCAAGAATCGGAGGAGTGCTGTGAGGGATGAGTCACGCACTGGGGGAAGGGACGGTGGTGTGGAGGCAAAAGCACGCGGAGCCCAGTGGTGCTGCTGAGGTGGGCTGCCAGGGGGGAAGGGGCTTAGGCAGCAGCAAGGGAAAGGGGAAGGGGAAGGGTGTGGGAGAGGAGGGGGGAGAAGGAGAGGGAGGGGTCGGAGGTGGGAAGGAGCAGAGGGGGAAAGCAGCGGCATCTTACCTGGTGCCATGGCCCGGGGGTGTGAATCCGCTGGCGTGTTTGCCCTCTCCAAAGCCATGTGCGCTGTGTTGGATAGATCTTGCGGTCCATTCTTCAAGTCGGTTGCAGCCTGTGTGGAGGAGTTTCTGAGAAGTTTCGCCCCTAGAAGGCTGGCAAGGGAGGGGCGGAGTGGCCCTCTGGAGCCTTCTGGTGACTCTCGGTGTGCCTTTCCTGCCAGAGGCGGTCCCAGACTCGCTTGTGGCGCCGCTGCTGGAAGGCGTGATGGAGGAGCAGCGTATGCAGTTCCTCTTCTATGGAGCTGTGTGCATTTTCCAAGAGGGAACGTCTGAGGATATTGTGGAGCCTTTGAGCGAGGAGGGGGTGGTGGGGGGGGACAGGTGTCACAGGAGGCCGGGGAAGGGGAGTGAGGAGTGGAGGATATGGGAGGAGGTTAACAGCTGGCGCAAGGTGACGTTCCGAGCGTGACCGGCTGTGGAGGTCACTTGTGTGGAATCCCTGCATCTGGACTCAGCTGATCCGAGTCAGAAGCAGCGGAAACTGAGGGGGTACTGTGAGGGGTTGAGGCGTGCTGACCGGGAGCATAAGAGGATGAGGGCGAAGCGCAAGCAAGCTGAGGATAGCAGCACTGCTGAGGAGGGCGGCAGTGGGGCAAGGAGCTCTAGCAGCAGCAAGGGCATGGGGAAGGGGACGAGTGTGGGGGGAAAGGCGGGGAGAGGAAGCAGGAGCGGGGAGGGGCAGGGGGTGAAGGTAGTGGCGTCTCACCTGGTGCCATGGCCGGGGGGTGTGAATCCCCTGGCGTGTTTGAGGGAGATGGGAGACGAGCTACTGCCAGCAGGCGCAGGTCGATGCTGTTGCTGCTGCTGAGCCTGCTGCTGCTGGTCTAGGTGCCGCTGTTCTTTGTGGGTAAGTAAGGAGGAAAAGCAGCAGCAGCCAGAGGGCCCCGTGGCTGGCTGTTCCCCGTGGCAGGGTCGAAGGGGCCGGAGTGAAGTTGAACGTGTGTTCGTGGTGTGGAAACGCTACTTACTGCAGCAGGGAGTGCCAGAAGGCCCTCACACAAGCTCATGTGTCAGTCAGGCCAAGGGGAAAAGGGGAGAGGGATAAACTCTATGGCATGGCTTGGGGAGGGGAGGGGCTGCTTCTCAAAGGCTAGGTTGGTCGGCTTCCGGAGCACGGCAATGCCGGGCTGGGGTGTGGCACACATTTGGCAATCATCCTTCTGTGTAACTACCGGTACTGTAACTCCGCGTTGTTCCAAAGCCCCACAAAGATTCAGAATTGAATGGCAGGCTAAGGTTTATGTGTGCAACAGATTCGAAAATGCGAATGCAAAAATAACACCCACCCACTAGACACAGTCAACGACAAAATGGCAGCACAATAATATCGGCCGACTAACCCTATCACTCCCACTGTCCTTAATGTATCGGCCCACGACCACCTAAACCAGACTTCGACCCCAAGCGGACAGGCAAGCATCTCTCCTCACATGCCAAAGGCAAGCAGCGAGAGAGCAGCAGCAACAACAGCAGCAGAGAGGCTGACAGCAGCAGCAGAGGGCGTGGAAAGGCCAGATGCAACCTTGGGAGGAGGGGAGGCAGGAGTCTGGGTGGGGGCAGATGGTGCCTGAGGCACTGGTGCTGCTGGTGCTGCTTCAGACGCTGGGGCTCCTTCGGGTGCAGGGGCAGCTGTGGGTGCCGACACTGGAGTATGGGGCAAAACAAACACGCATGCAGTGACAGGCACACAGTCAATTATCTCTGCACAAAACCAAACATGCATGCACGCCCCTGCTGCAGGTGCAGGCCAGATGTGTCACAGCACATCCACGTGCACTGGATCCTCTGACACGGGCAAATGCATTCAAACGAGCAACTGAGGGTGCAGCGGTGCACTCGCACAGCCTGCATGAGGCATGCCTGCATGCCCCATGCAACACACAGCAAGGCAGAGAGGCGGCGAGACTCACTTGTGAGGGGTGTGCAGGAGGAGCAGAAGGAGAAGCAGAGCTGGCAGAAGCCCGAGGCGTTGCTCTGCTTGACCGCGCACTGGCTGCCGTCCGCAGGGCAGGCCAGCTGCGAGCCAGCGGTGTTCCTGGGAGCGAGGGGGGGAGGGGGGCAGAGAGGAGGGAGCAGGATAGTGCACGGGTGCATGGGTGCATGCATGCGTGGGTGCATGGGTGCATGCATACATGGGTGCACAAGTGAACGGGTGCATCGGTGCACGGTTGCATGGGTGCATGAGTGCATGGGAGAACGGGTGCATTGGTGCATGGGTGCATGGTTGCATGGGTGCATGGGTGCATGGATGCATGGGTGTATGGATACATGGAGTGCACAAGTGAACGGGTGCATGGGTGCATGGTTGCATGGGTGCGTGGTTGTATGGGTGCATGAGTGCATGGGTGCATGAGTGCATGGGTGCATGGGTGCATTGGTGCATGGGTGGATAGGTGCATGAGTGCATGGGGGCAAGGCAAGGGTGCATGGGTGCACTACTCACAGGGACGTCAGGTTGACAAGGCCGCCAATGGTAGCAGGTATGGGGCCACTCATGTTGTTGCTTCCAAGGTCCCTGCCATGCCATGCCATGCCACGCCACGGCACACCATGCCATGCCACGCCACGCCACACCATGCCATGCCATGCCACGCCATGCCATGCCATGCCATGCCACGCCACGCCATGCCATGCCATGCCATGCCATGCCATGCCATGCCATGCCACGCCATGCCATGCCATGCAATACCATGCCATGCCACGCCATGCTACGCCATGCCACGCCATGCTACGCCATGCCACGCCATGCCACGCCATGCCATGCCATGCCAAGCAGCCCCACACAATGGAAGACACCCAACAGCATGAGTGCTTTAGTGACGTAATAAACCCATGAAACCAAAGGCGGCTCGCAAGTCTGGGACGGTCAACGCGTGCGACTCGCGGCGACACTGATGCGAGGGCCGGCACTTGAAGGAGCGACACTTTCTTGAAGATATCATCCCCCACAAGCCCTGTGCTTCTTGCTAATACCCTAGCTGCATGCCGAGGCAGGGCTGTATGGCTTGGAAGGGCTGCATGCCCAGGCAGGGGTGTATGGCTTGGCAGGGCTGTACGGCTGGGCATGGCCTAAGAGGGCCGGGCATGGCTTACAGGAGCTGCAGAGTGTTCAGGCGGGTGAAGGAGGCAGGGAGGGACCCAGTGAGCTGGTTGCTGCTGACGTTAGTGGCGAAGGGAGCAGATGATAGTTCACAGATAGGAGCAGCTCGCATGGAAGTTAGGATGTGAGAAGAGTGGGAACGACTGTACATCACAACAAGTCGGTTAGGATAACAACAAGGCAGTACTTGGGATGTTTCGTGTGGGGGTCATGGATGCACAAGATATCGCTACCATGCTGGAAAATTCCTATCGATACCCTTTCGTGAGTGCTCACAGAATCAGCAATTTCTGCAGCGTTCCGATCTCCGAAGGGAGAGGCCCCGTGAAGAGGTTGCCAGACATATAACTGCATGCATGCAATAGTGGATGGTTTCAGGCAAGGTTTGTCCTTCTCCCATGCATTTGCGTCCCCTCAAAAGCTGACTGCATGCCTCCAATGGACAGAAAGTAAAGGTTTCTCTGATGCTCACAAATTACACAGGAAATGCTTTACCTCCACATGAGGCGGCCACAGCAATGCTAAGGGACTATCATTTGCGGGGGAGAAGAAGAAGAAGAAGAAAATCTCATGGAAATGTTGCGGGCATGCTGTGATGTGGATGGACATCCACCCCACAGAATGGGATGACTGAGTGCCGACTGACTGTGGAACAATGCATTCTTCAAGCTTTATAACGCTATAACCAGACCGAAAAAAAAACACAGGCAAACAACAGTAGTGCAGAACAAATCACACTGCCGTAGCTTGCAGCTATAAAATATTTACATTGTGTCCGCTTTCGTCATCTGAACCACAGTTGCAGGAAAAGTTCCTGTGAAGCGGTTGTTGGAAATGTCACTGCAGGGAGGAGGACGGTTAGGAAGCACAGGTGGTAAGGCTTTGTGGAGAGGGTGAGAGGAGGGAAGGCGGAAGGAAGGGCTAAAGGGAATGGAATGTTGTAAGCGCAGTGACAGCAGTGACCGCAGGGACAGCATTATTTGGGTTGCACGTTTGTTGGTGAAGACATAACGGCACTCACAGATATGCGAGTGACGTGTTTTTGGGCACTCCAGGCAACGGCCCTGAGAAATTGCAAGACGCAATGTCACTGAAAACCAGAGAAAGGGAAGACGAGGCAAGGAGGGAGGGAGGGAAGGTGGAGGGAGACGACAGAACAACGAAATGACATAACAATTAACGAGTTTGATCGAGGCAGGATATCGAGCACGGACATGAGGACTTTTGAGTCGACTCAAAAGGATATCGAGCACGGACATGAGGACGAATTTTCTGCGCAGGTTGCAAGTGCAAGCAGATAGAACAAGGAGCCTCTTTATCTCTTCTCGTTTTGAGAATTCTCAGAAACCCTTAATAAATACCACAAGGAACACTCCTTAAACAGCCATCCACCAGTTCTGTCAAGCTAGCTCCTGCTGCCATCCGGACCGGACTGCCGGAGCATACAGAGGAGGCCCAGCAGCAGCCCACGGGTTGGGATAAATCACAGCCCTTAAGCCATCTCTTGCATTCACCACTCAAAAGGAAAGATGGCACATGCCGCAGTGCTGCTTGTGCTCACATGGAGTCGAGCCAGGGCATGCCAAAGAGGGGTTCCAAGCCACCAGAGAGAGGGTTGCTACTGACATCGCTGTTGAGATGGCAGGGAATGGGATGGCAGGGAATGGGATGGCAGGGCATGGGATGGCAGGGCATGGGATGGCAGGGCATGGGATGGCAGGGCATGCGATGGCAGGGCATGGGATGGCAGGGCATGGGATGGCAGGGCATGGGATGGCAGGGCATGGGATGGCAGGGTATGGGATGGCAGGGCATGGGATGGCAGGGCATGGGATGGCAGGGCATGGGATGCAGGGCATGGGATGGCAGGGCATGGGATGGCAGGGCATGGGATGGCAGGGGCATGGGATGGCAGGGCATGGGATGGCAGGGCATGGGATGGCAGGGCAATGGGATGGCAGGGCATGGATGGCAGGCATGGGATGGCAGGGCATGGGATGGCAGGGCATGGGATGGCAGGGCATGGGATGGCAGGGCATGGGATGGCAGGGCATGGGGATGGCAGGGCATGGGATGGCAGGGCATGGGATGGCAGGGCATGGGATGGCAGGGCATGGGATGGCAGGGCATGGGATGGCAGGGCATGGGATGGCAGGGCATGGGATGGCAGGGCATGGGATGGCAGGGCATGGGATGGCAGGGCATGGGATGGCAGGGCATGGGATGGCAGGGCATGGGATGGCAGGGCATGGGATGGCAGGGCATGGGATGGCAGGGCATGGGATGGCAGGGCATGGGATGGCAGGGCATGGGATGGCAGGGGGGGGGGGCATGGGATGGCAGGGCATGCGATGGCAGGGCATGGGATGGCAGGGCATGGGATGGCAGGGAATGGGATGGCAGGGCATGGATGGCAGGGCATGGGATGGCAGGGCATGGATGTAGACATGGGCAAAAAAAATCGCATCGCATCGCATTTAATCGCGTTTTTGCGATGGCGATGTTTTTTTTTTTTTTTTTTTTTTTTTTTCATCGCGCGATGCGATGAATTAATATCGCACGATTTAATTTAAATCGCATTTTAATCGCGCTAAAAAACGCGATTTAAATGCGATAAGCGATTTTTAAAAACTCCCGCGCGATATTGCACTGAAACCCACTCTGAAACCCACTACGAAACCACACTGGTTATTTGCACTCTAGCTTACGACTGCCCGTGAGTCAATTTCCCCGCAGCCATGTTTTTTTCTGTTTTTTTGGGGTGTTTTTTTATTCTGTTTTAAAACGCGATGCGATTTAAAATCGCATTGCGCGATTTAATTAAATATCGCATGCGATTTTTTAATACATCGCGGGTAAAATGCGATTTGCGATTATTTTTTTTGGAAAAATAAATCGCGCGATGCGATTTAAAATCGCATCGCTTTTTTAAACATCGCACCTGCATGCGATGCGATTTAAATCGCAATCGCGTTTTGATCATGTCTAATGGGATGGCAGGGAATGGGATGGCAGGGCATGGGATGGCAGGGCATGGGATGGCAGGGCATGGGATGGCAGGGCATGGGATGGAACAGCTTGGCAGGCTTGCAATATTGTGAGCTGAACAGTGCCTGCAGTCTGGCTTGCCAGGGTGCATGCATGGTGGGTTGTGGCGGGCAGGCATACAAGCTGTGGGAGGAAGGACCACACTGGTGACTTTTGAGTGGACTTGCAGGCAACCTACATGTCGAAGAGGTGCTTCAAGGCTGTGTAGGACGGAGGAATGGAGCCTGAGAAGTTGTTATTGGCAAGGTGACTGCAAGGAGCGGAGAGGAGGGTGGAGGAGGGAGGGGGAAAGGGCGGAGAAACAGAACGAGTTATATCCAGAGAGGAGAACAGTGGGAGCGGCAAGGACGCTCCTTGTCTCTCTCTCCCTCTCCCTCTCTCTCTCTCCTTGTTGAGTCCTTGGATCTGGGCAGTGAAAGGGGGGGGGGAACAGGTAGAGGAGGTGGAGGAGGGTGCGGAGGGGAAGAGGCCATGGGGCTCGAGAGTGGTGGAGGTCCCCTGCCAGGGCTGTTGAGGCTAGGTAGCTGTAGCTACCTCTGCAGGATGGTAGAGGACGCCCATGCCTCCTATGGTGACAGGCATGGTTGCCTGCAGCCAGTGGAGGTCCGTGTCCTTCTTGCTCCAAGGCTGCTGAAGGCCGCATTACAGACGTAGGACGCGCCAACCAACCAAGTAGCGAACCAGCATCAAATTCTGGCCGTTTTGCAGCAAGGCGAGGGTTGTCAGGTACCCTAAGTCGGCTTCCAATCCAAGGCGGTTTTGAGGAAACACTTCTGAGACTCACAGCCACTCCAGAGTCGGGGGCAGGGCGGTAGTAGGCAGGGGACCACTGAGCGAGTTGCCTGTGACTACGCTGTTCACAAGGAGAATGAGCGGGACGGACAGGTGAGAGAAGTTATTGTGCCGTGCCCCCCTTTGCTGCTAGCGTGTCGAACTAGTGTTATAGAAGGGTAAACTGCGACTCTACAGTTGAAGATATCCAGCACTTATGAGGAAAACAGGGGGACTGAGTAAGGAGATCAAACGCAGAAGTGGAGACCCTTACAAATTGTTCAACATCTTGAGGTTGGATAATTCAACCGGGATGCTTCCTGTGAGTTGGTTGTACGACAAGTCTCTGCGATGAGAGAAGGACGAGGATGTGAGGAGGGAGGTGAGCAGAGGGATGTGAGGAGGGAGGTGAGCAGAGGGATGTGAGGAGGGAGGTGAGCAGAGGGATGTGGAGAAGGAGGACGGGACTTAAAAAAGGCTCTGCAACTTCCGCTGAACCACACGAGGACCATGCATGCAGCCCCTGTGGCTCGACCAGATTGCGAATGACAACGTGCCGCATGCAACAAAAGGAAAGTTGCTGACCACTGCATGAGGAAACCTGAAAGCAGTACATTCAGAATGCATCAAATGCATCATTAACATGCCTCGAGAAGACACCGAAGCCGACTTCAACTACGTCATCACGTTCATCGACGCAGCAACCAGATACGTTTGGCACTTCAATCTCAAAACGCGCGATCAAGCCTTCGAGGCCTTCACCAAATGGCTTCCCATCGCCGAACGAGAATCAGGAACCAAGCTCAAGAGCTTCCAGTCAGACGGTGCACTGGAATACCAGTCACAACGCTTCAGGACCTATCTGGCAGAAAGAGGAATCCGACGCCTGGTGTCTCTGCCCTATGCTCACCAGCAGCAGGGGGTAGCAGAACGCATGAACCGGACCTTGCAGACGACGATGCGAAAACTGCTTCTGGGGATGAGGCTGCCCACCACACTGTGGCCAGACGCGATGACACATGCCGTTCACCTGCACAACCTGCTGTCCTCGTCATCACTTCCCAACAACGCATCACCGCACCTGCTGTGGACAAGAAAAAGGGGCAGCACAAAATTACTCCGAGTTTTCGGCTGCATGGTACAGTACAGACCCCACACAGCCCGAGCTGGACGCCTCACACAACGAGCTAGGTGGGGACTACACCTCGGCATCGCAAAACATTTTCACGCGTGGAAAATTCTCGACATACAAGACAAAAATACCGTGGCATCACGTGATGTTATTTTCTACGAGCGACTGACGCTGCAGCATTACCTGGACAACATTGCCAACACACAAGACCCCACCGACGGCTTCTCGGGACTTCGTTCCTTCGCCGACCGTGCTGCCGAAGCTGACGCAGCAGAAGAAGACGTACCTGAAGCCTCGGAAGCTGCCGGACCACTCCCATTCTGTTCCGTACCTGTTCCACTCGACGAAGACAATCCTCTCGATAGCAACAACCTCGACACCTTTTACCACTTCGCTGACCAAGGTTACATTACACCCCACCCAGTCGACACAAATGTTTCAGAACGCATCGGTCCCAACTTCTTACCTGACCCAGAAGACGGTGACGAAGCAGCTTATTCCGGGAATGAAAATTCCCCTCGACACACACCCACGGGACTGCAGATTCTAGGCCTCTGGGTCTCTGTCCAGCATCCGCCGCCGCCTTCTCCGCGAGAGCCTTCGACCTTGTCGCAGGCTCTGGGGGGGGAACATAAGGCGAAATGGAAGGAAGCGATGGAAAAGGAGTTAAAGGCTCTGCAAGACCGGAAAACATGGAAACTGGTATCTGCAACAAGCATCAACAAAAAAAAAACGTCCTCTCGGGGAAATGGGTGTACCGCATTAAGACCAACTCAGATGGCTCCATCGAACGATTCAAAGCTCGATGGGTCGTACGAGGCTTCGATCAACGATACGGGACCGACTACACAGAAACCTTCGCTCCAGTCTCCCGTCACACCTCATTACGCATCCTACTCGCCGTCGCGGCCACGAAGACATTACCACTACGCCAAATCGACGTCGCGAATGCGTTCCTATACGCACCTGTGGACGCTGAGATTTTCGTCGAACAACCCCACGGATTCATCAACGACCCCACGAAAATATGCCAACTGACAAAATCCCTATACGGGATCAAGCAAGCCCCGCGGCTCTGGCAGCAGCACCTCCACGGCCGTCTCGCAAAAATCGGATTCCTACAACTGCCGCATGACCAAGGGATGTACCGACTGCAGAAGGGAAGAGAGTATATCCTACTCATCGTCTACGTCGACGACCTGCTCTACATCGGCTCCACTACCGACATCGCTACCTGGTTCGAAGGGGAGCTGAAAGAAGACTTAACACTCACGGTGTCCGACGAAGTGACCCAGTACCTAGGACTGAATGTCGTCGAAGACGACACGGCGTTCTACCTACACGCTGGAAAGTACTCAGGCACCGTCGCGAAGAAATTCGGTCTAACACCGACTACGGTCCCAACTCCCTACCGCTACGGGAACAACAACAGCACCTCCGCAAAACTCCCCGCGAAGCAAATCCAGGAGTATCAACAGAAGCTCGGCTGCCTACTGTTCGCAGCAGTAACCTGCCGACCCGACCTGTCCTATAGTGCGAGTCAACTGGCGACGCATCTGAAGCAACCGGAACAGGAAGATCTCGAGGAGCTCAACCGAGCACTACTCTACTTCGTCTCCACGCCGACGATCGGACTTACCTACAGCAAAGCGACAACACCGTCCGTACGACTACTCGGATACGTCGACGCCGACCACGCGGGAGATAGGGAAAATCGACGATCTAGGACGGGCTATATCTACCGACTAGAACCCATCGGAACTATCTCCTGGCAGTCGAGCAAGCAGGAGTTAATCGCACTATCCTCGGCTGAAGCAGAGTATATCGCCCTTTGTACTGCGACCAAGGAAGGACTCTACCTACGGGAGTTACTCGAGGAAGCGAAGATTGCGACCCTGCCCGCCTTCTCACTCCTCTGCGACAACCAATCTGCGATCAAAATCGCGAACAAGGACGGCTTCGCCAACCGAACCAAGCACATCGCCCTGCGGTACTTCTTCGTCAAGGATGAAATCGCGAAGGGGAGACTTCAACTCAGTTACTGCCCAACGACAGAAATGGCCGCAGATTATCTGACGAAGAAATTGGCGAAAGCAAAATTCGACTACTGCATGCTCCTGACCGGGCAAACAAATGTCACCGGATCTGAACACTCCAGCACTCCAGAAACGAAGGGGAGTGTTGGAAATATCTCAAAGGACTTGAGCGTTTCTGAAGTGTAACACTGTACTCGAGGAAGATTACAGGGGAGCACGCGAGTCAACGGAGGTTACACGAGGGGGCGGACAAAGAATGCGAAAAGACTCGAAAGGTCGCAACTGGAGGTTGCGACTGACCGTTACAACATCACGGATGGTAACCGAAGCGGCAATCGAGTCGCTGTGCGACTCGATAAACCGTTCCTGTAACTGTATTCTAAAACTGCCTTCCCATCTTCTATATATTGCTGTATGCTTGTTTCTTTAATTAATCACTTGTTCTCACATACTAGTACAAGGGTTCAACTGCCTCAACTTCCGCTGCACTACTCAAAGTCTCAAAGTCTCTACAGCTGGGACTTAGTCTCTGCAAAAGATCCTAAGGGCTTTTCTCAGCCCAATACATGTGTACCTCTTATACTTTGCATAGACTGTATAGGGTCATCTCTTAGAGGGTACAACACTTAGATATATTACGGTACTCTCTCTCTCTAGTCATTCTTTCAGTTTCTAAGATGGTATCAGCAGTAGGTAGGTCCCGCTCACCAGGGCCTCAGATTTCAGGCAAATTTCCCTGATTCAGGGTTTTTTCAGAGGTTTTTTTGGTACCAACCCTGATGGGCTATGATTTTTTTTTTACACAACCCTGAAATTTCAGGGCTTTTGTTTTAGTGAACTCTGTTTGTACAGCGTTGCTATTGTAGAGGTCCCTGTATCATCTGCCTAACGGGCAGCTACCCCGAATCCTGTAACAGCGTGATTTGGGGCCCGTCCATAATGACTGTATGTTTCCCCTGCTCCATGTGTGCTGGGGGGTTGTGTGAGGGCACTTGGCCCTTAGCCAATTTTAGGGCTAGCGTGTGCTGGGGGATTTGTGAGGGGAATTTTTTACCCTTCGCCACATTCAGGGCCCAATGTTTGCCTTGCGGCTTTGTGAGGGCGAGATTTCCTCCCGCCCCTGCAATTTTGCTCTGCTATCCGATTGGGTCGTTCGGCAAAATATGATTGGCTGAGGCTTCCTGAAAGTGTAACCGCAAAATTTGATGGGCTCAGCATCATCATAATTCCCGCGGGAATCCTCCCTCCCTCCTCCCCCACCCCCATTCCGTCCCGTCTGTGCCCTCCCCGAATGTCGATCCACCCATCTCCCAATTTCGTCAAATCAGCGTAAAATTTTGAAGAAACTCTGATTACTCAGCAGAATTTTTTTTTGGAGCCCTGAAAAATCAGGGTAAACATGGGGGGGGGACCCTGAGCAATCAGGGTACCTCAAAACCAATCTGAGGCCCTGCCGCTCACCCACGCTTCCGCTCTAGGACCTCCCCGCCCTAGTCGCGCCCGCCCTAGCCGTGCCCGCCCTAGTCGCGCCCTGCGCGCCACCTCCCCTCGGCCCTAGCGCCCGTCCTAGCCGGCCTAGCGCCCGCCCGAGCGCCCGTCCTAGCACCCGCCCTAGCGCCCGCCCTAGCGGCCTCCACGCCCGCCCTAGAGGCCCCTTGTGCCCGTCCTAGCGCCCTCCCTAGCGGCCCCTCGTGCCCGCCCTAGCACCCGCCCTAGCGGCCCCTCGTGCCCGCCCTAGCGCCCGCCCTAGCGGCCTCCACGCCCGCCCTAGCGGCCCCTCGTGCCCGCCCTAGCGCCCGCCCTAGCGGCCCCTCGTGCCCGCCCTAGCGCCCCCTCGTGCCCGCCCTAGCGCCCGCCCTAGCGGCCTTCACGCCCGCCCTAGTGGCCCCTCGTGCCCGTCCTAGCGCCCGCCCTAGCAGCCCCTCGTACCCGCCCTAGCGCCCGCCCTAGCAGCCTCCCCGCGCTCGCCCTAACGGCCCCTCGCGCCCGCCCTCGCGGCCCCACGCCCGTGCCCGCCCTAGCGGCCCCTTCGCCCGTGCCCGCCCTAGCGGCCTCCCTGCGCTCGCCCGCTCGGCCCCTCGCGCCCGCCCTAGCGGCCCCCGCGCTACTGCTCGGCCCCTGCGCCCGTCCCAGCTGGCCCACGCCCGTCCCGGCCGACCCGCGCCCGTCCCAGCTGGCCCGCGCCCGTCCCAGCAAGCCCCGCGCCCGGCCCAGTCGGCCCCGCGCCCGTCCCAGCAGGCCCCGCGCCCGTCCCAGCCGGCCCTGCGCCCGTCCCAGCCGACCGGCGCCCGTCCCAGCCGACCCGCGCTCGTCCCAGCCGGCCCCGCGCCCGTCCCCGCCGACCCGCACCCGTTCCAGCAGGCCCGCGCCCGTCCCAGCCGGCCCCGCGCTCGTCCCCGCCGGCCCCGCACCCGTCCCGGCCTGCCCCGCACCTGTCCCAACTGGCCCCCGCGCCCGTCCTGCCCCGAGCTGTGTGCGGCCAGCTCGTCGTGCCTGCTCCGGCCCTGCACCCTCCCTGTCCTGCACTGCTCCAGATGGCGGCAGAGCTTCGCTTCGACGCGGAAGGCCAGCCTCTGGAGTTCGAGGCGTGGCTTGCGGACCTCCGTCGCCACCTCACTGGCCAGCGGCAGGATGGCCACCTGCTTTCTGCACACCTTGACGGTATGCTCCCCTGCCCAGACCCCCCTGCTGTGCTGCCCGCTGACCCCACACCCGCTGAGCGCGAGTCTGCTGCAGCTGCTGCCCTTGCGCGCTCTGTCTGGCTTTCCCGAGACGCTGTCGCCCAGCTTGCCATTAGCAATGCCCTTCCCCCGTCTGAGCGCCCTCGCTTTAGGTCCCTCACTACCGCCTAGGCTTACTTAGATGCTGTCCTCCAGCGCTATTCCACCCCTCCTGCTGCCTCGGTGGGTCGCCTGATCCTCCCGCTGCTCTTTCCTGATCTTGCGTCCTTCCCCACTGTCGCTGACTTGGCTGCCCACCTGCGCACGATAGATGAGACCTGGCGCGCAGCCTGCACTGACGCACAGCTTAGAGCCCACCAGCCGCCCATTACCTCTACCCTCTACCTGCTTGCCACCCGCCTCCCTGACCGCCTTGCCGCCGCCCGCGACCGCTTCCATAGTATCCACCCTGGTGAGCTCACCCTCACCGACTTTGTAGACACCCTGACTGTTATAGAGACCCGCCACCGCTCCATCGCCCAGGCGAGCGGTACCGTGCCGGTCCCTATCTTTCAAGGTTGTGCCCCCGCTCAGTGTACCTTCTCCGACGGTTCTGCCGCTGTGGCTGAGACTGCTGCTGCCGTGCAGTTCCGTCCGGGGAAGGGCCGCCGCACCAAGGCTGGGCGCGGCGGCGGAGGAGGGGGTGCAGGTGGGGGTGGTGGTGGAGTCAGGTCTTCTGGTGCTGGAGCGGACGAGGGGACCCTGCCCGGTCCAGCTGAGCCGCCGCCTCCACATTCGCAGGAGCAGCCGCAGCCGTCGCAGCAGCCGTCGCAGACGAGGCAGGCGAGTGTCCTCCCGCCCGGGTGGCCTGGAGCTGGAGGTGGTCGTGCGCGTGGTGGTGTACCGGGTGGTGGTTCGAGAGGCGTGCGTTGCCAGTACCAGATCCAGACCGGTCCTCGCCGCGGCTTCGTTTGCGGTAAGACCGGTCATACCATTCCTCGCTGCTTTCGTCGCCTGGACGACTTGTTTCATCAGCGCTTCGGCCCGTCGCCAGACCTCCCGGACTGGCACAGCTTGCTTCGTCGTAGTATTCCGATTTTTGACTTGGACATGGATGCTATTGTTTCTGCTCTGCATGTGATGTATGCTGATGACTCTAGTGTGCTTCCTGCTTATTACTCATTGTCGTCTAGTGTAGGTAGGCCTAGCTTAGCCTTCCCTGCTGCGTCAGGCGTAGAAGCCCCTGCTTTGTTTAGCCTTGGTGCCTCCGCCGTCGCCCCGTCGCCGGACGCCACTGCTTCGCTTTCCTTCACCTTGGACTCTGGCGCTTCCCGGTGCTTCTTCCGCGACTTCACTACACTGACGCCGCTTCCTGTTCGTGCCGCTGTTTCTCTTGCTGACCCCTCCTGCGGTCCGGTAGTCGCCCGCATTTCCACCACCCTTCCTTGTCTGGCAGTTCCTTCGGGCACTCTCACAGGTCTGCATATCCCCTCGTTCTCCAGGAACCTAGTTGGTGTCGGCTGCCTCCAGGACCTTGGCGTCACCACTACGTTCCTTGGTCACGAGCGGTATGCTGTCTGTACCGAGGCTGCCACAGGTGCCCCTTTGTCCACGTTCCCCCGGGACCCGGTGTCCGGCCTTTTCACCCTAGACACCGTGACCCCCCCGGCTGGGGCGCCCCTCCAGGTGGCTGCGTCTTCCCAGGTTGCTGCTGCCTACTCCTGTCGGTCTCTCACTCATCCGACTCTCCTTTGGCACCACCGTCTAGGTCACCCTGCGCTCCCGCGTCTGCGTTACATGTCCCAGCACGGTCTCGTCCTTGGTCTCCCTGGTTCTCTCCCCCCTTTTCCCTCCTCCCCCGCCCCGCCTTGCACTCCTTGTGTTGCGGGTCAGCTTCGCCATGCCTCCCACTCCTCCTTGTTTCCCCCTACCGCCGCGCCGCTGCAGACCCTGCACATGGACGTCTAGGGCCCCGCCCCCGTCCATGGTCCGCGTCGAGAGCGCTACTTCCTCGTGCTTGTCGACGACTTCACTCGCTACACCACAGTCTTTCCCCTGGAGCGGAAGGCCGACGTGCCTGACCCTCTCATCCCCTGGCTTGTCTCTGCGCGTGTCCACCGAGCTCTCCCTATCTTGCGCCTTCACTCAGACCGTGGTGGCGAGTTTGCCTCAGGTGTCCTTGGTCGCTTCTGCCTTGCGGAGGGCATCACCCAGACGTTCACCCTGCCGGACTCCCCACAGCAGAATGGGGTCGCTGAGCGACGCATCGGCTTGGTCATGGAAGTTGCTCGCATTCTGTGGCCGTTCGCCGTGCGCTACGCTGCTCACCAGCTTAACCTGTGGCCGCACCCCCAGCGGCCGCAGGTTTCGCCGACCCGTCTTTGGACAGGGTCTCCTGGTGACGCGTCTGCGTTCCACGTCTGGGGCTGCCTTGCTCACGTCCGTGCCTCTGGCACGGACAAGCTCACTGCCCGCTCTCTTCCCTGCGTCTTCCTAGGTTTTCCCCTTGACGCGTCCGACTGGCACTTCTACCACCCGCCGTCTCACCGCTTCTTTCACTCTCACGACATCACCTTTGACGAGTCCATCTCCTTCTTCCGTCGCTTCCCCCACCGCGGTCCCCCGGTTACCCCCCCCTGTTCCTGGCCCCTCCTTCCCCTGTGGTCCCTGCCCCCCCCCCTCCCCCTCCCCATCCTGCCCCCTCTGGTGTGTCCCACGTCACCCCTCTCACATCAGTTGTCCTGGTTGAGGAGTCTTCTGACTCTGGTGGTCCTGCGGCGCAGTCCTCGCCGTCTGCCCCTCCCCCGGCGTCTCCTCCTCCACCGCCTCTACAGCCGCCGTCGCCTCTGCAGCCGCCGTCGCCTCTGCTGTCGCCGCCGTCGTCGCAACAGCCGTTCGTTGCCCCTGGGGGTGTCGGCGTTGGAGTGGGCTCTCGCCCCGGTGGCCTTGGGGGTGGTGCCGAGGCTCGAGGAGTTTCGGGCCGTGAGGGTGTTCCTTCTGGGGGTGCTCGAGGGGAGTGTGTCGGTGGTAGCCGTGGAGCAGCTTGCGGTCCCGGTGTCGGCGATGTACCACTGCCGCAGCAGTCCCCGCCAGTGTCTGCCCTTCGTCTGCTCGGCCTTCCGTCCCCTGACCCTGCGTCCGTTCCTCTCCTTCCGTCCCCTCCTCCCCTCGTGTACGGCCCTGTATTCCCTCCGCCGGACTCGTCCCCGGCTTGCCTTCCCCCTTGCTCTCCCCTTGTGTCCCCTCCTCTGTCTCCCGACCTGACTCCTGCGTCTCACGTCTGGTCTCACCGTCACTCCCTTGCTCGTCCTGTCTCCCCTGTCGCCCGCTCTCACCCTATGTTGCTTCGTTCCCACGCGTCTCATCCTCTCCTTCTCCCGTCCCCTCCTCTGTCTTCCCTTGTCATTGCTCCCCCCCCTCTGTTTGACTACCTTCGTGCCGCCCGTCCTCTCGTTCCTCGGGTCCTTGCCTCTCTCGTTACCGACCCGTCTGTTCCGGTCTCGTGTCTTGACGCTCTTGTCGCTGCGGACGCTAACTTCGCCTCTACCCGCCGCCTTGACTACGCCACCGCTCTGGTCTCTGACCCTGCCTGTCCTCCGTCTGTCGGGGGTGCTCCTGCCCTCGGCAGTGACGTCCTGGAGGACCGCCAGTTTCTAAGAGCAGTTCCTAACAAGAAAAGTATGTCAAAATTATATAGTATGTTATATACAGCGACGGAAAGTATTGTCCACATGTTTGTGACTTAGAGGAATTTTGCCATTTTAGGGGGTCATGGACATTAAGACTTAATCTTCTGGTGTGCCTAGTGTATGTAGGTTGGGGTAAGGCTCCACGCCCATGCCTTACATCACACAAGTATAATGATGTTTACAACAAATACTAGAAAATAACAATCTTGGTACATGTGGACAATTATTGCCAGGCGCAAGCAGCAAGTTACATCAACCCCAAACTAGTACCTAATCCACCACCCTTTCGCCTTAGACACCGCCCTCACCCTCCTGGGCATGCTTTCCACCAGGTGGGTGCACACATCCGCCGGGATCTTCTCCCATTTCACCTGCACCCGCTCCCAAAGGTCCAGCATACCAGTGGGAGGCTTATAAGGCTTGGCCAGCTGCCTCTTGAGATGAGCCCATAAATGCTCCATTGGGTTGAGGTCGGGTGAGGAAGACGGCCACTCTAGCACCCCTGAATCTTACTCTCAAAGCCACTCCTGTACGATACGCGACTTGTGCTTCGGGTCGTTGTCGTGCTGGAAGATAGTTTTTGAGGGTGTAAGCTGGTAAAGCTCAATCGTACTGTTGAGATCGTCCTGCAGTATACTCAGCGAGAGTAGTCCGTCCACCCTACCATATGTTTTGCTCATGAAGCCCGCTCCCTTTTACGACATGCAGTTGTAAATTATCAAGCAACCGCCCCCGTGTTTGACGTCCTGCTTGATTTGGTGTCTTTGGAGGGCAGTCCCTTCGTGAACGCAGGCGTATGAGAGTCAGTCGGATGCAAGACGACCGATCTTGGTCTCATCCGCACAGATAACTCGCTTCTAGTCGTCAACCGTCCAGTCTGCGTGGGCACGCGCCCATTCCAGCCTATCGCGTATGTTTTTCCGAGAGTGTCGCGGTTTCTTGGGATGCTTGATTGCGACAAGTCGGCTCCCATTCAAAGCGTTACGCAATGTCTTAGGATGCAACGTGATGCCGTGCTGCTTCTCAACGATTTTCGCCACGTGAGCAGAGATTTCTGCCTCCTCGAGGGTAATCGACCGAACTATGCCGCGGCGAACTCTCTCTGTCACTAAGCGAGGGCGACCGGCTGAGGGCATCGTAGGACGCACGTCATCGCGGCTAGACTCTACAATCGCCTTGATGGGCCGAACTCTTCCCTATGGCTAGCTGTTTAGCGATTCAACGATTGCTCTACCCCCTCCGCAACAAGGGAATGATCTATGCGTAGAGCGCCTCATCTAACGGTTTCATGACGGCCTAATCATCGCAGCGGTCCTAGCCTATCTCCTGACTACTCGATAGTCGCGAGGGCAAGTAAGAAGAAATAGCGAGGTTAGGAAATAGATCTACTACGCTGCTTGGCCTAAACTGTCCGGATGCACCCACGCGGACGAAATCTCGTCCTCGGTAAAAAATCGACCCCTATAAAACTGAAACCAGCATCCGTCACATACAGTACAGTACTACTTTACATCCAACCCCGAAATTTGATTCGTAACTAAACAAAGAAGGCATCAAACCAGTACGAGAAATGTTTTAAGGCAATTATCCGGGCAATACTTTCCGTCGCTGTAATTTGTAGGCTTCGTAGGTAACTGAACCTTACTGTAGAGGGTACAAACCCCTCCTTGTATGCCTCTCTCTTCCTAGTCCAACATCTTTTCTCTCGACATTCTCCTCGCCTTCCTCCTAGCTAAACCCCGCCGCCATTTTCATGGCAGCCTTCTTAGCTTCCTAGTAGCTGCCTACCTACGCTCCTTCATCATAGCTACCTAGCTAGTGTCCTAAGCTTCTTTGAGATGGTATCAGAGCGGTCCGCTCCTAGCGAGCCTGCTCCTCATGCTTCCGCCACACTTTCCTCTCCTATTCCTCACGCTGCCATGGCGGCCGCTGCGGTCGTCTTGTCGCCGGCTGCGCCGTCCAGCCATTGCCGTCTCGACGCGCAATCGTGGCGTTGCGCTAACGTCGTCCCGGTCGTGTCGTACCGCCGCGACCGTCTCGACATGCTGCTGTTGCGACATGCGGCCAGTGCTCGGCCTTAGCGCTGGCCAGCACGCCAGCACGCTGACGCGCCACACCGTGTGCTGCTGCAGCCCTGCCCCCGTCCCCTGCGTCCCCTCTTACTCGCCATAGCCTACGGCCGCCTTGCACCGGCCGTCCCACCGTCACGGAACCCGGCCACGCCGCCGAGTACTGCGGGCCCTGCACCGCCGTCGACTGCCGTCGTCGAAGCCGCCGCCGCCGCCGCTAATGCCGCTGGGCGTTCCCGCCGCACGTCGCCGCCGCCGCCGCTATCGATGCCGCACTCGATGCTGACGGTGTCCCTGCAGCCCTTGTTGCACTGTCGCCCCGCCTCTCGCGCCGTAAGGTTGGCCATGCTGGAATGGCCGTGGCTGTTGCTGAGTATTGGGGTGCTAGGCTAGAGGGTGTGTGTGTTTGTGTGTGTTTGCTGTGTGTGTCGTGGGCTTTCAACTATCAAGCCTAGGGGGTGTGTCAAAATTATATAGTGTGTTATATAATTTGTAGGCTTGGTAGATAACTGAACCTTACTGTAGAGGGTACAAACCCCTCCTTGTATGCCTCTCTCTTCCTAGTCCAACATCTTTTCTCTTGACATTCTCCTCGCCTTCCTCCTAGCTAAACCCCGCCGCCATTTTCATGGCGGCCTTCTTAGCTTCCTAGTGGCTGCCTACCTACGCTCCTTCATCCTAGCTACCTAGCTAGTGTCCTAAGCTTCTTTGAGAAAGTACACCAGGGAAGCACTACTAGTCCGACCTCTGATGAGTGTAATAAGAAAACTCAGGGCAGTACTACTAGTCTGACCACTGAGACAAGAGGCCACAAGGCCAGTCAGCAAGTGTAGAAAGACAAGCAAGTATAACACAACAAGTACAGGCCCGTATAGTATGACTCATGATACAAGGAGAGGTGCTGCTGTTAAACTAGGAAAAACTAGGCGGCCATAGTATACGAGAGGAGGTTTTGTCAGAAACCCAGTCACTAACCACTGGGTTAAAAGGGCTTGTTAAATAGCGGGCAAGTGCGCCCATAACCCCCCAGGCTCTGCACCTGTGGCCCTCCCCCGAGGATCTTTTCAAGGGTAACCCAGCGGGTCACTCGACAGGTTTTGGCTAGGGGGAGAAGTTACGAGAGAAAAGGTTCATGATTGGAAAGAGAGAGGTACAAGGAAGGGGTTGTACCCCCTACAGTAGAGTTCAATAAAACCTACCAAGTCTACCAATTATACCGTAATAGCCCGGATAAAAGACCCCCTAGTAATAGAAGACCCAGGGTCTTATACGAGGCGTCTATCTTGTATTTGGGCTTCCCGTTTATAAGACACCCCCTGGGCGGTATGAGATAAGAGCCCCCCTCCCCCCCCCCTGCTTTTTCTTCTTGTGCACCATATTCCCCCGGATAAGCTCCCCTATGGGCGTTTAGGGGATTGGTTTGAAATTGTGGGGGGGAGGTTATTCAAATAATTTATATTCCTCCATCCCATGGATGTTTATAACGTTTTTAATGCCACTTCGGTTTTCTTTAATCAAATTGTAGTTTCTATGTTGTTTCATGTATTGGGAAAAATTCCGACGAAGATTTATCGCGCCGAATGTCCAGTTGGCGATGTGCTAGGCTGGAAACATGTGTTTCTGACGCGACTCGTGACAGTTGTTTCTGGCTCGTGACAAGTGTTTCTGACAGGTGTTCCTCGAGTGTCTCCATGGTACTGAAATCACATCTTGATAGACGGCTGGGATGGTCGCACTCCACACCCTCGTTCCACCCTTGCTGCTTCACTCGTGTCTGCCGTCGTTATTGCCGCCAAAAAAGCCACCCCCTTTGTGACGCCTTCCCTATGAAAACGCTTGCCAGAAGTATGGTGTAACTACTCCTAGTGTTTTCCTGTGAAGTTACGATGGTTCCGTTTATAAGACCCACTTCCACCAATTTTTTCCCCGTTTATAGGACCCTTTTGACTATTTCCAAACGGTAGGTGATAAGACCCATGAGTCTTCTATCCGGGCTAATACGGTATAATACAATATATAAATTAACACACCCCCTAGGCTTGGTAGTCACAAGCCCGCCAAACACTAGACACCCCCTAACTTCTTAAACCCTCATGCACGTGAGCAGCCAAGCATCTACCCTCGTCCTGGCATGGTGCCATCCTTCGGCGAGAGGCAGCACGGGCACCGGCCATGGATGAAGGCTCTCGACGGTGGCACGGCGAGACGATGACCAGGTAGAAGCAGGAGTTGCGGCAGGAGGAAGAGAAACCCTTACACCCCCATGCCCTTTAGCAGCCGGGTATCTACCCCTGTGACACCCCGGGCGAGAGGCAGCGGGCAACGGCCATGGCTGAAGGCTCTCGTTGGGTGTCACGGCGAAGCAACGAGCCACGGTAGAAGACAGCCGCTGCGGCAGGAATGAGGGGTGGTGTAAAGGAGAAGGTGTGGCTTCGGCAAGGCGCCGCGGTTGATGCGGCGCTGGCTGGCTTGTGGGCGAGTTAGTGGTGGTTACAACGGCGTGCTGCCCGCTGCCGCCCGTCGACGCTGCCACGGCAGCATGGCAACGCCGCCACGGTGCAGCGTCGATGCCGTAGCGGCATGTCGACGCTGCACTGGTAGCAGGACAACGTCGCCACGGCGAGGCGTCGACGCCACCACGGCAGCACGTCGAGGCTGCAACGGCAGCTCGACGAAGCCACCACGGCAAGTCGGTATGGCCGCTACGGCCGACTCAGCCGGAACAGGAGCAGAGAGCTTGTGATCCACAGGCAGGGGGGTGGGCTGTGCTGAGGAGAACTGGAGACTAAACCTCTGGAGGATCTGCTGCACCATATGGGACTGGGAGAGAGTGTGATCGTGCAAGCGGCACGGTCACGAGAGATCTCCAAGCCCAGATAGCGCCTCAGCTCCCCCAAGTCTGTACAGGTGTGTCTCCTAAGTAACTCGGCCTTCACTGAGACCAGTGCGACTCTGTCGGGAGCAGCAAAGATAAGATCGTCTACGTACACTAGAATGTAGAACGGTGTCTGCCCGTGCGAACAAAGAGAGAGGGGTCAGCAGAGGACGGTAAGAACCGCAGCTCAGCAAGAGTGGTGCGAAGCGTGTCGTGCCACTGACGGGGTGCCTGACGAAGGCCGTAGACAGGACGACGCATGCTCCACTAGGTCCCAGGTGGGAAGGACCCAGAGAAGCCTAGAGGGCGCCGGAGGTAGATTTGCTCGTGCAGACAACCGTGCAGGAACGCTGTGGAGAAGTCGAGTGAGTGAAGCTCGTAGTCACACTGTGCGGCTATGTGAAGAAGGACCTGAAGAGTAGTCATCTTCGGGGTCGGGGAGAAGGTGTGGAAGAAGTCCACTCCCTCACGCTGACTGAAGCCTCTAGCCATGTAACGCGCCTTGAACTTCGGCGGCTCTTCAGATGCGCGCTTCACCCTATAGATCCACATGCCATCGACTACGTTCGCCCCAAGCGGGGGAACTGCGTCGACGTAGGTGCCAATGGATCTGTAGGATGCCATCTCAGTCTCCATGGCCTGTATCCATTGGGCTGCCCAGCGCCTCGACACCGCCTCAGGGTAAGAGCGCGGAACATGGATGTTGAGAGCATCTGGGTCGCCCTCTAGGGATACAAGCATGGAGCAGAGATGGGGAACAGCGGCAGCAAGGTAGGCCAACTCGTATTGCCTGTCCTCTAGTACGTCACTGCCAAGGGCAGGTGCACCCCCGACGGACGGAGGAAGGACAGTACCAGAGACCA
Organism: Closterium sp. NIES-67; assembly: GCA_027943415.1. Lineage (NCBI taxonomy): Eukaryota > Viridiplantae > Streptophyta > Zygnematophyceae > Desmidiales > Closteriaceae > Closterium > Closterium sp. NIES-67. Next base: position 135,580 of record BQMB01000949.1, on the reverse strand, counting down.
GAGCGGCAGCGTAGTCAAGGCGGTGGCTAGCAGCAAAGTCGGCGACAGCAGTGACCAGCACGGAGACAGACCCAGGAGGAGCAGTAGGGTCAGTGACAAGCAATGCAAGCAGGCGCGACAGGACTAGACGAGCAGTGCGAATAGCGTCGGAGCGAGGAGGGGGGGACGACGGTAGCGACGACGAGGGAGGCAAAAGGAGGAGTGTGACGGGAGGAGCACACAAACGAAGGAGCATAGGGTGGACACTAGGACGGGGAGAGACAGGACGAGCACCAGAGGGGCGACGAACCCAGTGGGGAAGAACTGGGGACTGGGGATGAGGGGGGATGGGGGACAGGTCAGGGGACGGAGGGGAGCGCAGAGGGAAACGAGCCAGAGAGGAGTCCGGAAGAGGAAACAACGGGCCGTAAACAGGGTCACGCATCGGAGGGGGAACGGGCGGGCTGACAGGGGAACCTGGAGCAAGACCAAGGAGACAAAGGGCAGACTGCGGCGGCTCCTGCTACGGCGGCTGCACCTGTTGCTGCTGCTGCTGCTCTTGCTGCTGCTGCCTGCCCGCTCCAGGACCTCCAGTGGCACCCCAGCTGCCACCCACACGCTGCGAAACAGTACCCCCAAGACGAGCACCCTCGGTCTCACCACCTACATAACCAGCACCCTTGGAGTCAGCACCCCCAGAACTCGCACCCCCAGAACCAGCACCCCCAGAGCCCACTGCTCCCTGCTGCTCCTGCTGCGGCGACGGCTGCTGCTGCTGAGGCAAGGGAGCAGGTGGCTGAGGGGCCTAGGGGACCGAGGCTGGGGGAGGTGCCACAGGGACAGCAGGCGCACCCCCAGCAGCTGGGCCCCCAAAGTCAGCCTACTCCCCCACAGGGGGAACCGAGGGAAACTGACTGGCGTGAGAGACACCAGACTGGGCCGGGCGGGGCGGGAGGGGTGCGCCAGGGGGGGCAAGGACAAGGAAGAGAGGAGGAGAACGCACAGGAGCGCTGCGGTGTGGGAAGCGCCGGTAGTAGGGGAGCGCCTCGTCGAAGGTGACGTCACGAGAGTGGTAAAAACGGTGGTGGGAGGGGTGGTAGAACAGCCAGTAAGAGGCGTCAAGCGGGAACCCCAAGAAGACACAAGGAAGAGTGCGGGCTGAGAGCTTGCCCGCGGCAGTATTGTGGACGTGAGCAAGGCTGCCCCAGACGTGGAACGCAAACGCGTCACCAGGAGACCCGGTCCAGAGGAGGGTCGGCGAAACCTGTGGTCGCTGGGAGCGCGGCCACAGGGTGAACTGGTGAGTAGCGTAGCGCATGGCGATCGGCCACAGAAAATGGGGTGCACCAGCGTGGATCATGGAGGTGCGAGCCACCTCCATGATCAGGCCGATGTGTCGCTCAGCGACCCCATTCTGCCATAGGGAGTCCGGCAGTGTGTACGTCTGGCGGATGCCCTCCGCACGACAGAACCGTCCTAGAGAGCCAGAGGCGAACTCGCCACCGCGGTCAGAGTGTAAGCGACCTACAGACAGTCGGTGGGCGGTGCGAACAGTGAGAAGCCATGGGAGGAGAACGGTCGACACGTCGGCCTTCCGCTCCAACGGGAAAACTATGGTGAACCGCGAGAAGTCGTCAACGACGACTAGGAAGTAGCGCTCCCGACTGATTCCATGGACCGGGGCAGGGCCCCAGACGTCCATGTGCATTGTCTGTAGTGGTGCTGTGGTAGGAGGAAACGAGGAGGAGTAAGGGGCGGCGCACTGCCGGCCCTCGACATAGGAGGTGCACAGTGGCGCTACCGACGGAGGCAAGGCGGGGAGCGATGCAGGGAGACCACTGACTAGACTGTACTGGGACATGTGCCTAAGACGTGGGAGTGCAGGGTGACCTAAGCGGTGGTGCCACAGAAGGGCTGGGTGGGCTAGTGAGCGACATGAGCAGGACGCGGTGACCTTGACAGGCGCAGCAGTGAGCGGGGACTCAGTGTGCAGGGTAAAGAGACCTGATCCAGGGTCACGCTCAAAGGTAGCTAAGTGTCGACTGGTGACTGTGTCTGTGCAAGTAGCGTGTCTCTCGCGGCCAGGGAACGTAGTGGTGACGCCTCGGTCCTGAAGGTGACTGACACCCACTAAGTTCCTAGCAAACGAGGGGATGTGCAGACCTGTGAGGAAGCCGGAAGGGACAGCCGGACAGGGGAGAGTGGTGGTGCTACGTGCTACAGCTGTGGCGGAGGATTCTGCTAGTGCGACGCGGACAGGTGTAGGAAGCGGGGTGAGAGCAGTACTGTCTCGAAAGAAACACCGAGATGCTCCTGAGTCTAAGACAAAGGAGAGGGCCGACGAGGCGGGGCCCGAAGAAGAGTCTCTAACAGGTCCTACGCCTGACGCAGCAGGTAATCCTAGACTACACACAGCAGTAGCTCCAAGGCTACAAACAGCAGGATAATAAAAACTAACAACACTAGAAGCATCAGAATACAGAGAATTCAAGGCATGGTTAATCTTAATCATATCCATATTAAATATAGGAACTCCACGACAAAGCAAGACCGGCCAGGGGGGAACCTGCACCTGCGGGCCGAAGTGACGACGGTAGAGGTCGTCTAGGCGGTGGAAGCAGCGAGCGGCGGTGTGCCCCACGCGCCCGCACACCTGGCCCGCCTGTGGGCCAGTCAGCAGCTGGTACGCGCAAGTTACCGCGCTACCAGAACTACCAGCACCCTAACTCACAGAAGAGCCACGCAACCCCCAGGGCACCAACAGCCCTGCACCCCAACCCCCATGGCCTCCACCACGACTACCACCTCCAGGGCCCGTCGGCCCCCAAGACTGCTGCGGTTGCTGCTGCTGCTGCTGTGCAGTCCCCGACTCCGTCTGACCACCCTCTCCGTCCGCACCCTCACCCCCTCCACCCGCTGCTGCCGACCCCCCACGACCCTTGCCTCCTTTGCCCTTGCCCTTGCCGCCAGATGAGCGGCCAGGGGCAGAGGTAGCCACTGCTGTCTCAACTACAAAGGCGGAGGCAGAGACTGTCACTAGGGAGGGAGCGCTGCCCTGAAAAATAGGGACCGCCGGCGCGCCAGTGGAACCAGTGATAGTGCGGAGGCGGTCCTCTATCTCAGTCAGGGAGGTGGAGAAGAGGTCAATGGTGAGCTTAGAGGGGTGACGAGCAAGGAGCGCGTCATGGGCAGGGGCTAGGCGGTCAAGGAGGCGGGTGACAAGGAAGTAGACAGTGGCGAAGAGGGGGGGCGGGGCGAGCGCTAGCTGGGCCTCAGTACAGGCCGCACGCCAGCGAGCCTCGAGAGAACGTAGGTGCTCGACTAAGTCTGCTACAGTGGTGAACAATGTCAGGTCAGGGTGGAAGAAAGGGAGGAGGAGGCGACCAAGAGTGGCAGACGATAGGGTGGAGTACCTAGCTAGGATAGCCAGCCAGAGGGCGCAGCACCCACAAAGTGGGAGTGCTCGGCAACCGGTAGGCACCTGAGGATGGCGACTCGAGCAGTGGCGTCGCAAGATGCCCAGATAGAGTAGGCAGTACGAGCAGCAACGTGCACAGCCTGCTGCTCAGACGTCGCGTCATGAGCAGGAGCGCCCGGGCGAGGGATAGTGGGGAGCTTACCAGAGAAGTGGGCGTCCAAAGACTCGTCGTCGATGCGCTGACTCGTGAGCTGAAGGAGAACTGCTTCCTGCCAGGCGGCGAAACCGACTGCCCGCCCCTCCCCATCCAGGCGTAGAACGAAGACGCCGGGCGACGCCATGCTGGCAGCTGCGGCCGGAAAGACAGTGGCGGCAGAAGCAGGAACAGCTGGGGCAGCTGCTACAGGAGCCCGTGGCAGTGAGGGCGGCTAGCTAGCAGCGAGGTGAGGATGGTAGCAGGCCAGCAGTGAACTGGCAGCGGATGCGGCTACGTGGGTACGGGCAAGCCGCGGCTGTGGTGGCAGCAGCGGCTGCAGTGGCACTTTGGGCTGCAACGGTAGGGGCAGCTGTAGGGGGCAGCGTGGTAGCTGCAAGGGCAGCAGCGGCAGTAGTAGCTGCAAGGGCAGCGGCTGTAGCGGCGGCTGCAAGGGAAGTGGCGGCAGCGGCAGTGGCGGCTGTGGCAGTGGTAGCAACGGCAGCTAAAGCGGCTGCAGCGGCAGTGGCAACAGCAGCTGCAACAGTGGCCGCGGCGGCGGTGCAAGTGGCTGCAGCAGCAGAGCAAGCGGCAGAGCAAGCTGCAGCAGTGGCAGAGGCAGTGTTGTCAGTTGGCGCTGCTGACTAGTGTGGGTAAGCGGCGGGCGGGCGCTGGCGAGCTGATGCTGGCGGCTAGCAGCTGGCGAGCTGGCGGCTAGCAGCTGGCGGCTAGTAGCTGGCGAGCTGGCGCTGGCGGCTAGCAGTTGGCGGCTAGCAGCTGGCGAGCTGGCGCTGGCGGCTAGCAGACGGCGGCTAGCAGATGGCGAGCTGGCGCCGGCTGGTAGCAGCAGGCGAGCTGGCGCTGGCGGCTAGCAGCTGGCGAGCTGGCGGCTAGCAGCTGGCGAGCTGGCGGCTAGCAGCTGGCAGCTAGTAGCTGGCGAGCTGGCACTGGCGGCTAGCAGCTGGCGGGCTGGCGGCTAGCAGTTGGTGAGCTGGCGCTGGCTGGTAGCAGCTGGCGAGCTGGAGCTGGCGGCTAGCAGCTGGCGAGCTGGCGCTGGCGGCTACTGTAGCAGTTGGCGAGCTGGCGCTGGCGGCTAATAGCTGGCGAGCTGGCGCTAGCGGCTAGTGTTGGCTAACGCAGGTGAGCTGGCTCTGGCGAGCTGACGGGCTGGCTGGCGTTGGCGTCAGGGACAAGCTACGATCGAGCGGGGGGGGGATCGGCGACTAACGAGCTGACGGGCTGGCTGGCGCTGGCGTTAGGGACGAGCTACGATCGAGCGGGGGGGGGATCGGCGATGTGGCGCGAGCTAGCGGCGGCTGGCACTGGTCGGCACTAGCTGGTGGTGGCTGGCGCTAACCGACGCGAGCTACGCGACGAGCAGAGTAGGGCGGGGAGGGGACGATCTACACGGCACGCAACTAGGGGCGAGGCGCACTAGGCTAGGGTGTGCTAGGGCGGAAGCGTGAGTAGAGGGCGAGACCTAGCTCTAGATGCCATGTTAGAATGTCGAGAGAAAATTGGACTAAGGGAGGAAGGCTGAGGGTTACAAAGGTGGGAATGTACCCTCTAAGAACTGACCTAACTAAGGCTAGAACAAATATACTGTACCTAGTATAGACAATCATATTTATTGACACACGGGAGATATATGGTTTGAGTTGTACCCTCTAAGAAAATACACCTATCTAGCCTATAACTTCTTCATACAAATACCATTTTCTCCCGGATAAAACACTCAGGGGTGTTAGTAAAACCAATGTAAAATTTCATGGCGGTATAATTAATGGCACATTTTGTATAACGCCGGGGGGCTATGGAATGACACTTTTATGTTTATGAAGTGGACTTGAATTGTATTGTAGACAGTTCTTTTTATTATGAAACTAGGTTAGCTAGGAAGGTAGGTGGCCATGAAATGGCGAGAGGTTTAGGAGCTAGGAGAGAAAGGTACAAGAGAAAGGAGGGTGAGACTAGGAAGAGAGAGGCATACAAGGAGGGAGTTGTACCCTCTACAGTAGAGTTCGGTAACCTACCAAGCCTACCAATTATATAACACAATATATAATTTAGCACACCCCCTAGGCTTGGTAGTCACAAGCCCACCCAACACACACACCCCCTAACCCCTTACACCCCCATGCTCGAGATCAGCCAGGTATCTACCCCTCGGGCTTGGCATGGTGACATCCCCCAGCAAGAGGCAGCGTGGGCAACGACCATGGCTGAAGGCTCTCGGCGGTGTGGCACAACGAGGCGTCGACCGGGTAGAAGACAGCCGCTGCGGCAGGAGGAAGAGAAGACGCAGGGGAAGGGGGGGCGAATCTTCAGCAACACGCCATGGGTGGCGCGGTGCTTACTGGCGAGAGAGGGCGAATCTTCAGCGAGGCACCATGGCTGGCGCGACGCTTACTGGCGTGAGGGCGTTACGACTGGCGCCTAGGACAGGGCGCCGGTCGCAGCTGTCCGTGCGCTAGCGTGGTGAAGCCGCCACGACAGCACGACGGCACGGCGGCACAGCGGCGCGGCGGCACGGCGACCCAGCGGTACGGCGGCGCGGCGGCACCGTGGCACGGCGGCATGGCGAGACGGCGGCACTGAGGCACGGCGACGTGACGGGGCCAGCGCGGAGTGACGGGGCCAGCGCGGCGTGACAGGGCCAGAGCGGAGGGACGGGGCCGACGCGGAGTGGCGGGGCCGGCGCGTTCTAGCTGGGCCAGCGCGGCGAGACGGGACCGGGGCAGAGTGACGGGCCGGCGCGGCGTGACGGCGCCGGCGAGGCTTGACGGGGGGGGGGGGGGGGAGTACGTTGCGGAAGTGTGAGGAGAAGGCCAAAGCGAAAGGGGCCTGCTCTGAAACCATATTATGAAGCTAGGTTAGCTAGGAAGGTAGGTGGCCATGAAATGGCGAGAGGTTTAGGAGCTAGGAGAGAAAGTTACAAGAGAAAAGAGGGTGAGACTAGGAAGAGAGAGGCATACAAGGAGGGAGTTGTACCCTCTACAGTAGAGTTCAGTAACCTACCAAGCCTACCAATTATATAACGCAATATATAATTTAACACTTTTGTGCCAATTTTTGACGATTCTTGCACATGATCGCGTATATGGTGAGGAGGACCATCGTCATGCCACAATGCAGACTAACAGTTGCAGGTTGCCTGCGTCACAGGTTGTCACGTTCTATCAGATCGTGGTGGCAAGTGGCAACCTCGATGCCACAATGTGACAGCGCACCAAAGCCAGAAGGAATCTGCTGCAGATTCCTTCACGACCCAACAAGGGCCGACCGAAATGGATTCTCCAGCGCTGCAGTGTTGACTGTGAGGAGTGTGTTCCCATGAGCCTCATATCAGACTCGCAACATTCGCCTGAGTGAGGAGAATTCCAGGCATGGTAACAGTTCTACACCGCATTGAACCAATTCTCGTCGAGCTTGCACTGCTCAGTGACGCGCGAGTCTGATAAGAGACACTTTGATAAGAGGCAAAATCTAAAGAAATACAGTGAAAATGAACCAGGGGGGTGGTGTATAGGTTTCATGCCAAAAACTAGGGTGGTATGAATATCCAGTTTAATAAAGCACCCAGGTCCGCCCAAATCACCCATGGGTGATTAATTCCGGCGGGTGTTTTATCCGGGGGAATACGGTATACTGTACGTATAAGTTGACACATCCCCAAGGCTAGATAAGGGTAGTGCTGAGTAAGAAAAAATGCAGCTCAGAGTGGCACTACTAGTCCAACCACAGAGGCAGGGGTCCGAAGACCAATCAGCAAGAGTACAAACAAGACAAGAGCAAACCAGGGCGGCACGACTACTCCGGCCACTAGAAAAGAAGCCACAAGGCTAATCCGGAAGGCATAATTATAGAGGAGAGTCTGTATGAACTAGATTAAGCTGCAAGCCGTGCCGCTGATTATCTTTAGGCCCAACCGCCTTAGTAAAGATATCAGCTGTGTTGGCACCGGAGGCCAAGTGTACTACCCGGGCTTGGCGACTCTGCTGTAGCTCGCGTAGGAGGAAATACCACAGCTGGATGTACTTCGCTCTGCCCTCAAGTCGAGGCTCCTGACACAGGAGGATCATGACCTTGTTGTCAGCGTAAAAAACTGGGGCAGAGCTAGGCCGCTCAACTAATTCGGCGAGCAAGAAGGTCAGCCAGCAGAGCTCCTGTGCCGCTATGGCACCGGTGTAGATCTCAGCCTCACATCTAGATTGGGCAACAGACGAAGAGCGAGTGGACCTCCACGAGATGGCACCCGAACCAAGGCTAAAGCAATAGCCTTGGGAGGACCTGAGGGTCTCAGCGTCGTCTGTCCAAGAAGCGTTTGTGTGACCAGTAAGGACCACTGGCCTACGTCCTCCTAGCACTGGCCCCATGCCCGATGTGATCAAGTGAAAGAATGTTTAGAACAATCATACAGGTGAATATAACCTAATGGGTTGTACTCCCTAAGGCACAACCCTATATAGTCTACAGAAACATACAATATATGTTTGACACATCCCCTAGACTGGAAAGGGGCAGTGCCCGATGAGAGAGAAACAGCTCAGGGTGGCACTACTAGTCCAGCCTCTGAGGCAGGGGTCTAAAGACCAGTCAAACAAGTACAGACAAGGCAAGAGCAAGACCAGGGTGGCACTACTAGTCCAACCACTGGGAAGAGGCCACAAGGCCAATCAGGGTAATATATATAAAGGTCTGTACACAATCAAGGTCCTAGCAAGTGAGAGGCTACGGGAACGAGACCTAGCTGTACACCTGCCGCTGATGATCTTTAGGCGCAAACGCCTTAGTAAAGATATCAGCTGTGTTGGCACCGGAGGCCAAGTGTACGACGCGGGCCTGGCGACGCTGCTGAAGCTCGCGCAGGAGGAAGTACCGCAGCTGGATGTGCTTCGCTCTGCCCTCAAGTCGTGGCTCCTGACACAGGAGGATCATGGCCATGTTGTCAGCGTACAGAACCGGGGCAGAGCTAGGCCGCTCACCCAAGTCGGTGAGCAAGAAGGTTAGCCAGCGAAGCTCCTTTGCCGCCATGGCACCTGCGTAGATCTCAGCCTCACAGCTAGACTAGGCAACAGACGACAAGCGGGAGGACGTCCACAAGATGGCACCTGCACCAAGGCTAAAGGAGTAGCCCTGTGAGGACCTGAGAGTCTCAGCCTCGTCTTCCCAGGAAGCGTCTGTGTGCCCGGTAAGGACCATTGGTCTCCGTCCTCCTAGCACTAGCCCCATGCCCGATGTACTTGCTAGATAACGCAAAACCCTCTTAGCGGCCGACCAGTGCTGTGGTCAGTGTCTGCCTAGGGCCACAAAGCGAGCCAGGATGCTGAGAGGGTATGCGAGATCTGGACGAGTGCAAGTCATTAGGTACATGAGGCAACTTACCAGCTCTGCGTAGGGACCACTAGGCTCTACAGCCTCCTCAGGGACTGGGGCAGAGAGTCTGTAGTCTACTTACAGAAGGGTGGGCTGTGTGGAAGAGAACTGAAGGTCAAACCTCTGAAGGACCTGGCGCACCAAGTGTGACTGTGAGAGAGTGATGGTGCGCGCTCCTTTGTCCCTGGAAATCTGCAAGCCAAGGTAGCAGCGCAGCTCTCCTAGGTCAGTGCAGGTGTGTCTCCTCAGCAGCTCGGCCTTCACGACGGCCAGTGCGTCTCTGTCTACAGTAGCAAAGACCAAATCGTATACATATAAAAGGATGTAGAACGGAGTCTGGCCGGAACGGACAAAGAGCGCGGGGTCTGCAGACAGAGGGAAGAACTGCAATTCAGTAAGTGTAGCACGCAGCGTGTCGTGCCACTCACGGGGCGCCTGTCGCAAGCGGTAGACGGGGCGCCGAAGGAGCCACTTGGTCCCAGGGGGGAAGGTACCGGAGAAGCCCTGGGGGCGGCGCAGGTAGACCTGCTCGTGTAGACTGCCCTGGAGGAAAGTTGTGGAGAAGTCGAGGGAGTGCGGCTTGTAGTCACGCTATGCTGTTATGTGTAGCAGTGCCCAAAGAGTGGTCATCTTCGGGGTCGGGGCGAAGGTCTGAAAGAAGTCCACCCCCTCACACTGACTGAAGCCTCGAGCGACATAGAGCACCTTGAAGACAGGCGGCTCTCCAGGAGGGCGCTTCACCTTGAAGAGCCACCGGCATAAGCATTGTGGAGTCGCGAAACAAACACTGGGAAGCGCTGGAGTCCATGGTGAAGGAGAGCGCAGCAGTGGCGACAGAGGTCGGAGGAGCGATGGAGGACCCTAGGCTAAACAAGGCAGGGGATCTTACGCCTGACGCAGCAGGGGAGCCTGAACTAGGCACACTGGGCACACCTACGCTATGCAACACAGGGTCATAGGAACCAGTCACACTAGAGTCATCAACATACAGCGCACACAAAGCAAAGCTAATCTCATCCATGTCCATATCAAAGATCTAAACATGACGACGGAGCAGACTGTGCTAGTTGGGGAGGTCAGGCGATGGGCCGAAGCGGAGACGAAACAGGTCGTCTAGGCGACGAAAGCAACGAGCGGGGGTATGGCCGATCTTACTGCACATGAGGCCGCGGCAAGGACCGGTTTGGAGCTGGTACTGGCAGCGCCTGTCACTCTGACTACCACCCAACGACACGCCGTGCGAGCGACCACTGCGACCACCGTCACCTCTAGCTCCAGGCCACCCGGGCAGGAGACGGCCGACCCTCCGCTGCTGCTGCTGCTTCTGCGGCTGCTGCTGGTCTAGCTGCGGAGCCTGCTGCTGCTGCTGCTGCTGCTGCTGCTGCTGCTGCTGGGGCTGCTGCTCCGGGGCACCAGCCCCAGCCACCTCGTCAGTACTACCAGCGGGCGGGCCACCTCCACCACTAGCACCACCCCCTCATCCACTACCTCCGCCGCGCCCTGCCTTGGGGCGACGACCCTTACCCAGACGAAATTGCACGGCAGCGGCTGTCTCCACAGCCCGAGCTGTCTCAGCAACCACAGCAGAGATGTCGGAGTAAGAGCACTGAGCAGGGGCACAGCCCTGAAAGATAGAGACTGGCACGGTACCGCTAGACAGGGCGATAGAGCGCTGACGGGTCTCTATGGAAGACAGGGTGTCGACAAATTCAATGAGGGTGAGGTCAGCGGGGTGGTGACTAAGGAAGTGATTGCGGGCAGTGGCAAGGCGGTCAGGGAGGCGGGTGGCACGCAGGTAGAGGGTAGAGCAGATGGGGGGCTGAAACACACGAAGCTGAGCCTCAGTGAAGGCAGCACACCAGATCGTGTCTAGCGTGCATAGGTGGGCAGCTAGGTCAGCGATAGTGAGGAAAGACGCAAGGTCAAGAAAAAGCATGGGCAAGTTCATGCGACATACAGAGGCAGAGGGCGGGGTGGAATAGCGCGCAACAACAGCCTCTAGGAACTCATGCGCAGTCCTGACGGACCTAAATTGGGGGCGCTCGGACAGGGGAAGGGCATGACTAATCGCAAGCTGTGCGACAGCGTTACGCGACAACGAGACAGCACGGGCAAGGGCAGCTGCTGCAGCGGACTCACGGTCAGCAGAGGTGGGGTCAGCGGGGAGAGCAGCAGGGGGGTCCGGGCAGGGGAGCGTACCGTGAAGGTGGACGGCCAGGGAGTGGCCGTCCTGCCGCTGACTAGTCAGGTGTCGATGGAGGGCGACGAGCCATGAGTCGAACTCAATCGGCTACCTCAAAACGCAGGACAGAGTCCGCCATCATGGTTGCAGCAGCAGGAGAAAGACAGTACTGGGCAGGAGAGTGCGGCGGAAAGCGGTGATGTGCGGTGCAGTGCGATACTGTGCGGTAGAGGGAGGTGCAATATGGTAGGGTGCAGTGCGGTGCACAGCGGTGCCGGGCGGTGCAGCGCGGTGCAGAGGGGTCGAGGACGGCGGCGAGGGGTCTAGAAGACGGGGCCGCGGGCGGCAAGGCGATGGGGCCGGCAAAGAGGCAGAGACGGCAGAGAGACGGGGCCGGCTGGGCGACGAGGCCGGCTAGGAGGCGGGGCCGGCTGGGAGGGGGTGGGGGCCGGCTAGGAGGGGGTGCCGCGAGGTGATGGGGCCGCGGGGCCGCGAGGTGACGGGGCCGCTGGGCCGCAAGGTGACGGGGCCGCGGGGCCGCTAGGGGACGGGGCTGCGGGGCCGCTAGGTGACGGGCCCGCGGGGCCGCTAGGGGTCGGGGCCACGGGGCCGCTAGGTGACGGGGCCGCAGGGCCGCTAGGTGATGGGCCGCGGGGCCACTCTGGGGCGGGGCCGCGGGGCCGCTAGGGGACGGGGCCGCGGGGCCGCTAGGTGACGGGGCCGCGGGGCCGCTAGGGGATGGGGCCGTGGGGCCGCTAGGTGACGGGGTTGCGGGGCCGTGAGGTGACGGGGACGAGGGGCCGCTAGGGGATGGAGCCGCGCGGCCGCGGGACCTCCTACTCATGATACCATGTTCAAGTGAAAGAATGTCTAGAACAAGGCAAACAAGGGAATATAACCTAATGGATTGTACTCCCTAAGGCACAACCCTATATAGTCTACAGAAACATACAATATATGTTTGACATGATGTACTTGCTAGATAACGCAAAACCCTCTTAGCAGCCGATCAGTGCGGTAGTCGGTGACTGCCTGTGGCCACAAAGCGCGCCAGGATGCTGAGAGGGTATGCAAGATCTGGACGAGTGCAAGTCATCAGGTACATGAGGCAACCCACCAGCTCTATGTAAGAACCTTTGGGCTCTACAGACTCCTCAAGGACTGGAGCTGAGAGCCGTTGATCTACTGGCAAAGGTGTGGGTCGTGCGGAGGAGAACTGAAGACCGAACTTCTGAAGGACCTGGCGCACCAAGTATGAGTGTGTGAGAGTGATGGTGCGCGCTGCTCTGTCCCTGGAGATCTGCAGGCCAAGGTAGCGGCGCAACTCTCCTATGTCATTGCAGGTGTGTCTCCTCAGCAGCTCGGCCTTCACGGAGGCCAATGCGACTTTGTCTGCAGTAGCGAAGACCAGGTCGTCTACGTAGACAAGGATGTAGAACTGAGCCTGGAGTAGCGCACAACTACTGCATCTAGAAAATCCTTGGCGTTCGCGACAGCAGTGAAGCGCGGACGCTCAGACAGGGGAACCGCATGACTAATGGCGAGCTGCGCTACAGCATCGCGGGAATTCCAGACAGTGCGAGCGAGCGCAGCAGCAGAGAAGACCTCACTCTCATTACTGGTGAGGTCAGCAGGGAGGGGCCCAGACGCGGGGGGGCGGGGAAGCAGACCATCAACATGCATAGCCAGGGAGTACCTATCCTGGCGCTGACCTGTCAGGTGACGGCGAAGATTGACTAGCCAGGCGGCGAAGTCGATCGCGTGCCCCTTCGCGTCCAGGCGAAGTACGGCGTCCACCATCGCTCAACCGCAGCGGCACAGCTCTACGGCGGCGCAGCGTCACGGTGGCATAGGTACTCAGTGACTCAGCAGCACAGTGGCACAGGTATGCAGTGACTCAGCGGCACAGCGGCGTGGCAGCAGGACTCTCCGGCGAGAAGACCGGGCAGGGGGCCAAAGAGGGCCCGAGGCGTGCAGGGCCCGAGGTGCGCAGAGCGGGCAGGGCGCAAAGGGGCTGGCAGAGCGCTGGGGTCAGGTGGCGTGCACGGGCCAGTGGTCGCTCAAGGAGTCGGCGGGGCGGCTAAGTCCGGCGGGGCGCGAAGGGCCGGGGAGGCCCTAAGGGGCCGGTTAAGCACGAGAGGGGGCCGGCGAGGTACGCGAGGAGCCGGCGGGCACGCGAGGGGCCGGCGAGCGCGAAGGGCCAGCGAGGCGCGTGAGGGGGGGGGCGGGTGCACGAGGGGCCAGCTAGGCGTGAGGGGCCGGCTAGGCGCGAGGGGCCGGCTAGGCGCGAGGGGCCAGCTAGGTGAGAGGGGCCGGCGGGGTACGGGAGGGGCCGACGCGGGCACGCTAGGGGGCCGGCGAGGTGCGCAAGGGGCCAGCGGTACGCTAGGGGCTGACGGTACGCTAGGGGTCGGCGGGTACGTTAGGGGCATGCGGGTGCGTTAGGGGCCAGCTAGGCACGAGGGGCCGGCTAGGCGCGAGGGGCCGGCTAGGCACGAGGGGCCGGTGGGGTACTTTAGGGGCCGGCTAGGCGCGAGGGGCCGGCTAGGCGCAAAGGGGGCGGCGGGCACGCTAGGGGCTGACAACGTGCGCGAGGAGCCGGCGGTACGCTAAGGGCCGGCGGGCGCACTAGGGGCTGGCGGGGCGGTAGGCTAGGGCGAGGGGCGGAAGCCGGTGGGCGGACCTAACCTACTCATGATACCATGTTAGAATACTAGAATGACTAGAAACAAGAGAGTACAGGGAAGATATAGGGTTTGAGTTGTACCCTCTAAGAACATACACCTAACTAGCCTATAACTTTTACATACAATCATATGTATAAGTTGACACCGTGCCCTAGCCCTAGTCGCGCCCGCGCCCTACTTCTGCACGCGCCGGCCCCGTCACTTCAAGCCGGCCCCGTTATTTTGTGGTGGCCTTGCTAGTTCGCGCCGGCCCCGCTCGTTCGTGTCAGCTCCGTCACTTCGCGCTGGCCCCGCTAGTTCGCGCCGGCCCCGTTAGTTCGCGCCAGCCCCGTCACTTCGCCCAGGCCCCGTTAGTTCGCGCTGGCCCCGTAAGTTCGCGCCGGCCCTGCTAGTTCGCCCCGTCCGTTCGCGCCGGCCCCGCTAGTTCGCGCCAGCCTCGTCAATTCACGCTGGCCCCGCCCGTTTGCGCCGGCCGCGCCGTTTCGCACTGGCCCCATCAGTTCGCGCCGGCCCCGTCAGTTCGCGCCGGCCCCGTCACTTGGCGCTGGCCCCGCTAGTTTGCGCCGGCCCTGCTAGTTCGCGATGGCCCCGTCGCTTCGCGCTGGCCCCGTCAGTTCACGTCGGCCCCGCTAGTTCGCGCCGGCCCCGTCACTTCGCGCCGGCCCCGTCAGCTCGTGCCGGCCCCAGTAGTTTGCGCTGGCCCCATCACTTTACGCTGGCCCCGCTAGTCCGCATCGGCCTTGCTAGCCCGTGCCGGCCCCGCCACTACGTGCCGGCCCCGCTAGCTCGCGCTGGTCCTGTCGTTTCGTGCCGGCCCCATCCCTCCACGCCGGCCCCGCTAGTCCGCACCGGCCCCTGCTCGCACCGGCCCCCGTTCGAGCCAGCCCCAGTTCGTTGATGGAAATCGTGCAAATCTGGAGAGAACTAATTAGAGATTAAGTTTGACGATCTCAACAGAACATTGCGTGCAGCTCAAGTAACTTCTAGAAATGAGCTTATACGCGTTGGAAAGGTCCTAATCTCTACTTTCCAGAATGGTAAAGCACGTTCATAACCAAGATCTGAGCCGCCGATTATGACGAAATCAGTATGAGGGGATATTCTGGTAATTTGGCTAGGCAGCCATGAATCACCTAGTAAAAACGAGAAGGGAAGCAGTTCGATATGGAAAAGTTCCAGTATTTGATTGTCAAACAACACCAACCCTCGCCCTGAACCAAACCCTAACAATCCCAAGTGCCACAGCTGCAACATCAAAGATGTTGTAGTGGGTATGGGGTAGTATGGGTTGGAAAGGTAACGAGATCAAACCTAGCCAACCAACCCAATTCTTTTGCCCAAATCCCAATAGCCCACAGCCAGCTAGAGCAAATCACACCAGAGAACACTACACATTTATCACTCCCCCTTGCTCGTGCTGGGTGTGGCTCAACACCATAGGGCAAATGCCTTCACACCACTCCCCCTTGCCCATGGGTTGGGGCCACCCAGAGCATGGAGTCCGCCAAGGAGAGGAGCACCAAGACGCCGGCATCTGCTGCGGGAACTCTGTCATCATGGGGCTGCATCCCGAGCAAGGTCATACACACACCATGACGCTCAAAGGGAAGAGATTTGGTAAGAATATCAGCAGCCTGACGGTTGGTGGGGCACCACTGCAAAATCACCTCACCCGCAGCTACCATCTCCCGAATGAAATGCCACCGGACCTGCATGTGTTTGGTGCGGCCATGCAAGCATGCATTCTGTGCAAGGGCAATGGCAGACTGATTATCCACAAACACAGGCACACCACCAGCATGATCATGGCCAAACTCCCCAAACAAACGCCTCAGCCAGACACCCTCCTGAATGCACTGACACAGACTTATATACTCACTCTCAGTGGTAGAGAGTGCTACCACGGGCTGCCTCTTGCTCTGCCAAGAGATAGCTGCCCCATTCAGACAGAACACATACCCACTGTGGCTCCTGCGACTTGCGGAATCTCCAGCATAGTCAGCATCACTGAAGCCAACTAGCTGGACCTGAGACTGGGGCTGTGTTTGGAAGAAGATACCTGACTTGACACCACCTTTCAGGTACCTCAGCACTCTCTTAGCGGCCTGCAAGTGAAACATTTTAGGACAAGAGGCGACCTTAGATAGCTGTGAGACTGCAAAGGCAATCTGTGGCTGTGTGGTAGTACAAGCATACATGAGGGATCCCACAATGCTTTGGTAGAGCTTGACCAGCTCATCGCGCAGCAAAGGTTCATCCTCATAGGCATGCACATCAAAGCCTGTTGGGAGAGGAGTACGCACGGGGTTGGCCTCTGAGAGACCAAAGGACTGAAGCATGTTAAGAATGTACCTCTCTTGATGAATCAAGATACCACTCTCATCACGTTCAATTTGCATTCCCAAGTAGTACTTCACCTCCCCCAAGTCCTTCATGCGAAAACGCGAGGACAAGAACTCTTTCACTCGATCTAGCAAAGCCTTGCTAGAGCATAGGAGCAAAAGGTCAGCCACATAGAGGAATAAGGAGATCCGCTCCTCATCTCTCACAAAGTGGTACAAGGCAGGGTCACACTCAGATCTCTCAAACCCAAAATCCATGAGAGCCTCATCAAATTTTAGGTACCACTGTCGTGGGGCTTGCTTTAGCCCATAAATGGACTTTTTGAGGCGACACACTCGGTGAGACCCATCATCAAAACCAGGGGGCTGCCGCATGTAAAGCTCTTCCTCCAAATCCCCATGGAGGAAGGCTGTCTTGACATCCATATGATGGATATCAAGCCCCAAAGCAACTGAAATTCCAAGCATACCTCTCAAGGTCGCATGCTTCCCAACTGGAGAGTAGACTTCTTCATAGTGTACTCCCAATTTCTGCGTGTTTCCCATCACCACCAATCTGGACTTAGGCCTCTCAATGGTACCATCAGGGTTATGCTTGTATTTCCAAACCCATTGACACCTGAGGACCTCCAAACCAGGGGGTACCACGGCTGGATCAACCAGCTCAAATGATCCATTTACCTTGTGAGACTCAAGCTCCTCATGCATAGACTCAACCCATTCGGGACGGTTCAGCGCCTCATGGACTGACCTAGGCTCATGCACCTGACCCATTAGACACACATCAAGAGCATACTCATGCCCATGCATGTCCACAAGCATGCAATCATCCAAATCAGACACAAGATGATCATGCATGCGTGCAATGTGCCCCGGTGAAAACCTTTCAGGTGGCTGGGAAATTCGAGCACTGCGTCGCAGAGGTGTTGCCTCTCCTTCTTCCAGCCTCCGCAGCTTCTCCTCCCAAGTCACCCTCTTCATTGGAGTCCTTGGAGTCTTGGACAGCTGCTGGTTCAACAACTGCTGCCAACTGCTTCTCGATGGAGTTGAAGGCACATGCTGCTCTGGCTGATCATCATGCGCATCGGCCTGCGTGGCTGGCTGAGGGGTAGAATCTGTCTCTCGGGACTCCTCATGGTTAGAATCAGCTGGTTCTGGCTCCTCCTGCTGCTCCTCCCCTTCATCTCCAGGGTCCTCCCATGCCCCCTCAAAGATAGAAGCCATATGAGGGTCTTGAATGGAAGTCCCACTTTGGCTTGTACCATGCTCCTTCCACCCCTTAAAATTCAGCCCCTCATGGAAAACCACATCACGGCTCTCCATCACACGCTGGTCAGCTACACTCCACAGCACCCAAGCCTTGCTCCTCTCAGAAACCCCAAGGAAGATCCCCCACTGTGCCTTAGGATCTAGCTTCCTCCTTTGCTGGTCAGGTACCTTATACTGTGCCATGCACCCCCACACTCGTGCCATGGAAACATTCGGCACCTTCCCTGTCCATAAGGAGTATGGGCTCTTGCCTCCAAGCCCCTTGCTGCCCATCCTGTTCTTCACCCAGTTGGCATACTGCACTGCTGCCCCCCACCAAGTGTTATCAAGCTCGGCATGGGAAAGGATGGCCCGAGCCAAATCGGTCAAGGTCCTGTTAAGCCGCTCCGCTGCCCCATTTTGCTGCGGCGTGTAAGGTACAGAGAGCCGGTGGGTAATACCCTTTTCTTCCAAGAAGGTTTGAAGTTCTTTCCCAAGGTACTCTCCACCCCGATCTGACCTTAACACCTTCACCTTGGCCCCTAACTCCCTCTCCACATAGCGTATCCACCGCCTAAACACCTTTGCCACCTCATCCTTGGTCTTCACCAAGATGACCCAGCTAAGTCGACTGAAGTCATCAAGAAAGGTGACAAAGTATCTGCTGCCCTTTTCCCGGTCAGGAGTTTGCATCGGTCCACACACATCCGTGTGCACCAGCTCAAGGGGAGTCGAGGCATGATCAGAGGAGATAGGGAATGAGGTTCTAGGCAGCTTTCCAGACGTGCAGTCGGGACATTTGCTCTGCTGCCCAGCTCCTTCCTTGACCTCCACCCCCTTCAGCTCCCCCTTCTTTACACACTCCAGCAGTTGCTGCTTCCCCGCGTGCCCCATGCGAAGGTGTAGCAACTCAGGTGACACCGTTTCCACCTGCCTCCAGCGAGTGCTACAAGCGGCTTCCTCAGAAAAAACCATATGTGCCTTGTAACAATTAGGCACACAAGCTAGAACAAGGTATAAACCCTTGTCCAGCTTTGCCTCCATCACCACAGCTTCACCCTTTCTAACAGTACACCCTCCCTCCGTGAAAGTGCAGATGTATCCCTGTTTAGCCAGCTGCGAGCATGAAAAGAGGTTTGCAGCCAAACCAGGGACGTGAAGGACCCCCTTCACACCCACTAGCTCCCCCTCCTTCCCCTTAATGGTGATCGTGCCGATGCCAATTGCTTGCAGCAAATCTCCGCTCCCAACAATCACGTTCCTCGAATTTGGTGGGAGAGGGTGGTAGGAGGTGAAGAGATCACGGCGAGGAAGCATCCCAGATGTTGCTCCAGAGTCTAGAACCAGGAAGTTGGGATCAGCCAATGCACGACCAGCGAGAGCTGCATCCTGCCCTAGCATGAGAAACGAGAAACCATCATCGGAGGAGTCGTCTTGGCCCTTCCCCTTCTCATCCTTAGCAGCTGCGGCCGTTGCTCCCTTGCTGCCCTTCTTATTCCAGAGCCCCTTCTTCATCCTTTTCTCCACCCAATCAGGTTTGGTCACTGGTGGGGCCTCTCCAGAGTAGCCGTGAGGCTTCCATCCCTCAGGCCTACTCCAGCAACTCTTCCAAGAGTGTTTTTTGTTGCATCCGGGCACAAGGCATTTGTCCAACTCTTTCTTCTTCCCCCCACCTCCTTGCTGTTGATAGCCTTTCCTGAAGGAAGCTTTATCTGCTGCCCCCATGCCTCCTTCTAGGCCTCTTCCAGCATCAACCTTGCGAGCCTCATCAGAAATTAGAACCTCCCAAATCCACACCTTGGTCCATTTCTGTTGCTCGAGGTGAAGGTACTGTAGTAATGCCTCATTAGCCGCTTGATCCAACCCTTGGAGCGCAGTATAGATGATCTCCTTCTCATCTACCGTGTAATTCAGCTCCTCCAAAGCCCGCACATTCTCATCCACCCTCTGGAGATACTGAACCATGGTCTCCCCCTCCCCATGGTTCCGCTCCATGGTGTAAAACCGCTTCCGCCAAGTAAGCACGCTTAGAAGCCCTTTCTGCAAGTGCCTATCTTGTACTCTTTTCCAAGCTGCAGCCGCTGCACCTTCCTTCCCCTTCAGGTCAATCAGCATCTTAAGAAGCTCAAGTTGCCCCTCCAAAGCCCAACACAGGTACTGAAATGCCTGGCGATCCTTCCGATCCCATGCTTCTTGAGCTTTGAGCAACTCCTCGCGACTTGGTTGCGACCTTCCGGTTCGAGTTGCAGCGGTTCCTCCTTCATTCCCCCCACTCAACGACGCTCCCCCAGCCCCGGATCCCACTTGGCTGGTTGCTCCAGTAGACGCCTCCCCAGAGTCAGCTCGTGGTCGCTTCTCCGATCCATCCAACACACTTTCTAGGTCCTTAATACCTAGCCATAGTGTGAACTGGAACCTCCATAGCGAAAAGTCCGAGCCGGTAAACCTAGGAGGGCCATCCAACTTTTGGGCCATGTCAAACCCTAGATCTCTAGATCTCTAGAGGAAAGAACGTCCTCTAACCGTGGCTCTGATACCACTGATGGAAATCGTGCAAATCTGGAGAGAACTAATTAGAGATTAAGTTTGACGATCTCAACAGAACATTGCGTGCAGCTCAAGTAACTTCTAGAAATGAGCTTATACGCGTTGGAAAGGTCTTAATCTCTACTTTCCAGAATGGTAAAGCACGTTCATAACCAAGATCTGAGCCGCCGATTATGACGAAATCAGTATGAGGGGATATTCTGGTAATTTGGCTAGGCAGCCATGAATCACCTAGTAAAAACGAGAAGGGAAGCAGTTCGATCTGGAAAAGTTCCAGTATTTGATTGTCAAACAACACCAACCCTCGCCCTGAACCAAACCCTAACAATCCCAAGTGCCACAGCTGCAACATCAAAGATGTTGTAGTGGGTATGGGGTAGTATGGGTTGGAAAGGTAACGAGATCAAACCTAGCCAACCAACCCAATTCTTTTGCCCAAATCCCAATAGCCCACAGCCAGCTAGAGAAAATCACACCACAGAACACTACACATTTATCATTCGTGTCGGCCCCTATTCCCACGGTGCCGCCGTGCTGCAGTGCCGCTGTGACGTCGTGTCGCCGAGCTGCCGTGCCGCCGTGCCGGTGTGTCGCCATGCCGCTATGTCGTCGTACCACCGTGTCGCCGTGCCGCCGTGCTGCGGTGCTGTTGTCAGCTGCTGCGGCCATGGTGATGGCGGACACTTTGCTCCGCCTGGACGCGGAGGGTCGGGCAATCGACTTTGAGGTGTGGCTCGTCGACCTCCACCGTCAGCTTACAGGTCAGCGCCAGGAGGACTACTCCTTGGCCGTCCATGTCGACGGTAAGCTTCCCTGCCCCGCCGTGCCTGCTGCCCTCGTTGACGCTCCCAAGTCTGTTGAGTGTGAGGCCTTCGGTGCTGCTTAGCTTGCCCGCGCTATCTGGGAGTCACGCGACGCGATAGCGCAGCTTGCTATTAGTCACGCCCTCCCCCTGTCTAAGGGTACCCGCTTTACTGCTGTAGACAATGCGAAGGAATAATTAGATGCAGTCATCGCGCACTATTCTGCTCCCTCCTCCGCCTCAGCCGGCCATTTTATCATTCCCATGCTGTTCCCGGACCTTGCGTCCTTCCCCATTAATTCTGACCTTGCCACTCATCAGAGCACACTTGAGACTAGTTACCGGGCTGCTAGTACCAGGCCCAGCTCACTGCATTCCCTCCTCCCCTCTGCGCTACCCTTTACCTCATTGCCACGTGCCTTCCTGACCGCCTTGTCACTGTCCGCGACCACTTCCTTAGTCAGCAACCAGGAGACCTCACCCTTCCTGCCTTTGTCACCGCCCTGCCCACGATAGAGACCCGCCAGCGCACTATCGCTCAGTCTAGCGGTACTGCGGCGGTCCCTATTTTTCAGGGCTGTGCTCCCTCTCTGTGCACTTACTCTAACGTCTCTACCACTATTGCTGAGACGGCCCCTCCTGCTGCTGAGACCGCTGCGGCGGCCTCGGCGCAGGCTTGTCAAAGTAGGAGACGTCGGGCCCGGGGGGGGGGGGGGCGTGGCGGCGGGAGGGGTGGTGGGGGTGGCGGAGGTGGCGGAGGTGGCGGCAGTGGTGGAGGGGATGGTGTTGCACACAAGGGGACCGTCATTGATGCCCCGGTGCAGCAGCAAGAGCAGCAGCAGCAGCCCCATTAGCAGCAACAGCACCAGAAGTTGCAAAAGCAGCAGCAGCAACCGCCATGGAGTCAGTAGAGTCTAGTGGTCCCTAAGGAGTCAGTAGAGCCTACTGGTCAGTACGCAGAGCTAGTGGGTTGCCTCATGTTTCTGATGATTTGCATTCGTCCAGATCTCGCATATACTCACAACATCATGGCTCCCTTTGTGGCCACAAGCAGACATCGACCACACCATTGGTCGGCCGCTAATAGGGTTTTGCATTATCTAGCAACTACATCGGGCATGGGGCTAGTGCTAGGAGGACGCAGGCAAGTGGTCCTTACAGGGCACACAGGCCCTTCGTGGGCAGACGAATCTGAGACACTCAGGTCCTTCCAGGGCTACTGCTTTAGCCTTGGTGCAGGCGCCATCTCGTGGAGGTCCCCTCGCTCATCGTTTGTTGCCCAGTCTAAGTGTGAGGCTGAGATCTACGCGGGTGCCACGGTGGCACAGGAGCTCCGCTGGCTGACTTTATTGCTCACAGACTAAGATGAGCGGCCTAGCTTTGCCACGGTCTAGAACGCTGACAACAGGGCCATCATCCTCCTGTGTTAGGAGCCTCCTGTTAAGAACAGGGGAGATATCGCATTTGGGTTGTACCTACTAAGAACATACCCTATCTAGCCTATAACTTCTACATAACAATATATGTATAAGTTGACACACCCCCTAGGCTAGATAAGGGGTAGTGCTGAGCAACAAACACGCAGCTCAGGGAGGCACTACTAGTCCAACCTCTGAGGCAGGGGCCCGAAGACCAGTCAGCAAGAGTACAAGCAAGACAGAGCAAACCAGGGTGGCACTACTAGTCCAACCACTGGAGGAAAAGGCACAAAGCCAGTCTGCAAGGTATAAATAGAAAGGAGTACACAATCAAGGACCTAGCAAGTGAGAGTCAACAGGGACTAGACCTAACTGCAAGCAGTGCCGCTGATAATCTCTAGGCGGAAGCGCCTTAGTGAAGATATCAGCTGTAGTGGCACCAGAGGCCAAGTGTACTACGCGGGCCTGGCGACGCTGCTGAAGCTCGCGCAGGAGGAAGTACCGCAGCTGGATGTTCTTTGCTCTGCCCTCAAGTCGAGGCTCCTAACACAGGAGGATCATGGCCTTGTTGTCAGCGTATAGAACCGGGGCAGAGCTAGGCCGCTCACCTAAGTCGGCAAGAAGGTCAGCCAGCGGAGCTCCTATGCCGCCATGGCACCTGCGTAGATCTCAGCCTTGCAGCTAGACTGAGCACCAGACGACGAGCGAGTGGACCTCCACGAGATGGCACCAGAACCAAGGCTAAAGCAGTAGCCATGGGAAGACCGGAGGGTCTCAGCGTCGTTTGCCCAAGAAGCGTCTGTGTGCCCCGTAAGGACCACTGGACTACGTCCTCCCAGCACTAGCCCCATACCCGATGTACTTGCAAGATAACGCAAAACCCTCTTAGAGGCCGACCAGTGCTGTGTTCGGTGTCTGTCTGTAGCCACAAAGAGGGCCAGGATGCTGAGAGGGTATGCGTGATCTGGGCGAGTGCAAGTCAACAGGTACATGAGGCAACCCACCAGCTTTGCGTAAGGACCACTGGGCTTTGCTGACTCCTCGTGAACTGGAGCTGAGAGCCTGTGGTCTACCGGCAGAGGTGTGGGCTGTGCGGATGAGAACTCAAGACCGAGCCTCTGAAGGACCTGGCGCACCAAGTGTGACTGTGTAAGAGTGATGGTGCGTGCTACTCTGTCCCTGGAGATCTGCAGGCCAAGGTAGTGGCGCAGCTCTCCCAGGTCAGTGCAGGTGTGTCGCCTCAGCAACTCAGCCTTCATGGAGGCCAGCGCATCTCTGTCTGCTATAGCAAAGTCCAGGTCGTCTAGACTAGGATGTAGAAAGGAGTCTGGCCAGCACGAACGAAGAGCGAAGGGTCAGCAGAGGACGGAAAGAACTGCAGGTCAGCTAGTGTGGCACGCAGCGTGTCGTGCCACTCACGGGGCGCCTGTCGCAAGCCGTAGACGGGGCGCCGAAGGAGCCACTGGGTCCCAGGAGGGAAAGTACCGGTGAAGCCCTGAGGGCAGCGTAGGTAGACCTGCTCGTGTAGGTTGCCCTGAAGGAAAGCAGTGGAGAAGTCGAGGGAGTGAAGCTCATAGTCACACTGTGCTGCTACGTGTAGCAGCGACCAAAGAGTAGTCATCTTCGGGGTCGGGGCGAAGGTCTGAAAGAAGTCCACCCCCTCTCGCTGACTGAAGCCTCTAGCCACGTAGCGTGCCTTGAACACAGGCTCTCCAGGGGGGCGCTTCACCTTGACGAGCCACTGGCCATCGACTACGTTCACCCCAGGTGGGGGAACTGTGTCGACGTAGGTGCCGGTAGCCCTCCAAGATGCCATCTCCTGCTCCATGGCAGCTATCCACTGAGAGGCCCTGGGTCCCGAGGTCGCCTCAGTGTAGGTGCGAGGGGTCGGGATGGCAAAAGCGTCTGGGTCACCCTCTGGGACTAGCAGCATGGAACAGAGATGGGGAGCAGCCTCGGATAGGAAAGCAAGCTTGTACTGCCTGTCCTCCAAGACGTCACTGCCGAGGGCAGGAGCACCCCCGACGGACGGAGGACAGACAGGGTCAGAGACCAGAGCGGTAGCGAAGTCAAGGCGGCGAGTAGAGGCAAAGTCAGCGACAGCAGCTACAAGAGCGTCAAGACATGAGACAGGAACAGACGGGTCGGTAACGAGGGAGGCAAGGACCCGAGGAACAAGAGGACGAGCTGCACGAAGGTAGTCAGACAGAGGGGGAGGCGCGACAACAAGGAAGGACGGAGGAGGCGAAGGCAAACAGAGAGGATGAGACGCGTGGGAACGAAGCAACATAGGGTGAGAACGCTAAACAAGAGAAACAGGACGAGCACGAGAGGGACGGCGAGACCAGATGTGATACGGAGGCGTCGGGTCAGGAGACATAGGAGGAGTAATAGGAGGGGAACGAGAGGGGAAACGAGCCGGGGACGAGTCCGGCGGAGGAAAGACAGGACCGTGAACAGGCGGAGGGGGAGACAGCGAGGGAGGCGCAGGCGAGTGGTCAGGGGAGGGAAGGCCGAGCAGGCGAAGGGCGGACACCGGTGGCGACTGCTGCTGCTGCTGCTCAACGCTGATACCTGGACCACTAGCTGCACCACTGCTACCTCCGGTACACTCCACGCCAGCACCCGCAGAACCAGAAACGTCTCCAGCGCCGGTGCCACCCCCGAGCCCGCCAGGACAAGCCATGACAGGAGCCCCAGGACTAGCACCCTCTCCAACTCCAGCACCCCCAGAGTCCACGAACGGCTGCGGCTGTGACTACGGCTGCGACGGCAGCGGCTGCGGCGGCGGCGGCTGCAGCGGCGGCTACGGCTGCGGCGACAGCTGCGGCTGCGGTGGCGACTGCGCGGAGGGAGGAGGAGACATCGGGGGGGGGACAGGCGACGCAGACTACGCCGCAGGGCCACCGAAGTCAGCCGACTCCTCGACCGGGACATCCGATGGGAGGGGAGTGACATGAGACACACCAGACGGAGCAGGACGGGGAGGGAGGGAAGCAAGGGCAACCAGGGGAGTGGGAACCAGAAACAAGGGGGGGAAAACTGGGAGACCTCGGTGAGGAAAGCGGTGGAAAAAGGAGACAGACTCGTCGAAAGTGACGTCACGGGAGTGAAGGAAACGATGAAACGGCGGGTGGTAGAAGTGCCAGTCCGACGAGTCAAAGGGGAAACCGAGGAAGACACAGGGGACGGTGCGGGCAGTGAGATTGTCCGCGCCGGAGGCACGAACGTGAGCGAGGCAGCCCCAGATGTGGAATACAGACGCGTGACCAGGGAACCCGGTCCAAAGGAGGGTCGGCGAAACCTGTGGCGGCTGAGAGTGAGGGCAATAGCCAAGTGCAAATGGCAATAACGAAGTGCAAATGGCAATAGCAAAGTGCAAATGGCAATAACGAAGTGCAAATGGCAATAGCGAAGAGCTAATGGCAAGAGCGAAGGGCATTTGGCGATACAGAAGGCGAGGCTCAGGCTAGGGGGACAGGTTACTTAGCTGCAAGCTGAAAGCAGCGCTGCAAGGCTCCTCAATCCCCTCCCCATCCCACCCCACCCCTCCCTCTGCTGCTCCCCAGAAGACGCTCCTTGCACCTTGCAGGTCTGCTGCGCTGGGAGATCGGGGGGAGGGGGGGTTGGGCGCGGGGGAGGCGGTGGAGGAGGGGAGGGGAAAAAAACCGAGGAGGACGATGGGTCTACGAGTGAAAGGTGGGCACACAAAAAAGCCAAAGCACGCAAGGATTGGAAGGACATTGAACGGGCAGCAGGAGGGGCTCGTGGCAAGGGGCTTACCTTGAGAGGCCAACCCCAACCCAGATACTCTCCCTCTCGGCAGCATCCCTCCCTCCCAGCGCCCCGTGTGCATGTACCTTCACGGCCACAGGGGAGGGACGCGGGGGAGTGGCGGTGCTGACCCCCACGCCCCTCCCCTCAACCTGCAACGGAACTGTAGAGCGGTTAGTAAGCGGCTGAGGGTAGAAGTGTGAGAGGTGTGCATGGGGTGGGTGGCAGGTGATAGCAGCAGAGGGGCCCTTGGAGCTGCACTAGGCACATGGTGCAGACCCAAAGGTAATATGTAGTAAGTTGGGGGATATAACATGGGAGTAGGCTTAACCTAGGGGCTAGAGGGGGGGGGTACCTGGGATAGGGGGATCTACACCATGTGAGCTAGACTGCTGCAAGTGGTTTGGTTTTGGGCAAGGAGCATGTGAAAGTGAGAATGCAGCAAGGGCGGAATGATAAAGCGCGCACAGCAGACTGAAAGGCAATGAGATGGGGGTAGCAAAGAGAAGGCGTGGGAGTGTACTTAACTGCTTAACTGCTGTGGCTGCCTGCAGGCTGCAGCGTCTTCAGCCCTCTCTGCCTGGCGTCTCTCAAACAGCCTCCACTGCACCCGCTGCAGAGATGGGGGGAGGAGGAGGCCCGCCTGCACAGCCACAGGGGAGGGGCGTGGGGGAGCGTTGGTGGTGACCCCACGCCCCTCCCCCCCACCTGTCATGCACACACGCAGCGGTGGTCAGTGCAGAGTGAGGAGAGGAGGTACGGGTGACACGGCAACTGACAGCAATCTACACGGCAGGGAGGGGAGGGGCCACTGGTGGGGGTTCAGCCACAAGCCACAGACCCCCAAGGGGACCTAAGGGGGGATAAACCTGTAGTAGGGGCTCAACCTGGGGGGGGCTGTAAGGCTTTAAGGGGGCTGAACCTGGGGGATCAGTAGGGCATCTATGACTTGTGAGCTTGGCCCCAACCAGAGGGGAGATTTAAGAAAGCTTGGCGGAACGAGAGGCAATGGCCAAGGAGGAGAGAATACTTAGCTGGAAGAAAGTTGACGCCCGGTTGCTTGCTGCCCCTTCCTCCTCCTCGCCTACAGCTGCCCCTCCCCCCACCAACCTGCACCGCCACAGGGGAGGGCGTGTGAGGGAGCGGCGGTGTTGACCCCCACGCCCCTCCCCTTCACCTGCCATGCACACACAGCAGCAGTCAGTGCGCAGTGGAGGACTGAGGGTCATGTATGCGGGAGAGCTGCAGAAAAGGGGGGGGGGAAGGGGAAAGGGGGGGTGAGGGTCCACTGGTGGAGCTCCAGCCACAAGCCATAGGCCCCTGAGGATACCTGAGGGGGTAAACCTGAGGGGGCTGTTAGGCTTTAGGAAGGCTGAACCTGAGGGGTTACCTGCAGTAGGGGGGGTCTGTGACTTGTGAGCCGGGCCCCATCCAGTGGCGAGATTTTGGAGGAGAAAGCATGGAAGCATGGAAGCATGGAAGCACATGATGTAAGAAACGAAGCGGAATGATCAGCACTTGACAGAACGAAATCTAAGGACCAGGGAGGCGAAAATACTTAGCTGGAAGTGCGAAGTGTGAAGCCCTGCTGCAGCCCCTTCCTTCTCCTCGGCTACTGCTGCCCCTCCTCCTCCCCAACTGCTGCCCCATCCCCAGGGGAGGGGCATGGGGAAGTGGCGGTGTTGACCCGCATGCCCCTCCCCGCCACCTGTCATGCACACATACAGCAGGAATCAGTGTGTGGTGAAGTAGCTCGGGGGTAAAGGCATGCACGAGGGGTGAGGTGCAGGGGCAGGGGGGAAGAAGGGACGGGGCCACTGGAGGAGTGCCAGCTACAAGCCACAGACCCATGGCGGCTATACCTGAGAGCGTGTGGCTGACCCTGAGGGCTGTACCTGCTGCACCTGGGGGGGGCTTACCTGCAGAGAGGGGGTCTGTGGCTTGCAAACCGCGCTGCCACCAGTGGCATCGATTTGAGGGGATGAAACGAGTGGCAGCAGCAAAGCGAATGAGAGCAGCGAGCAGGTGCATGGAGGAAGAGACACTTAGCTGAAAGCTGGGCGACTGACGACGGCAGTTGAAGCAGCAGCAGCAGCAGGAGGTCTCCTCTCAACGGGTCCTTAGAAGTTAGAATAGTGAGCGACTTCAGCTGGAGCGGCAGCAGCAGCAAGTGGGGTGGGGCAGGGCGCGCTAGCAGCAGAGAGGGGTGCTTGCCCTTGCTTCCGACGAGTATCCTGGAGGGAGGGGCCAGTGACGAGTGACGAGTGATGGCCAGTGGATGATAGCCGATCAGAGTGCACGTGTCAGAAGAACTGGTGGATCGGACGTCCCACGCGCCCATGACCATGCAGGAACACACCTGCGGGGGGGAAGGGGGAAGGGGGGGGAAGGGGGGTCCCCCATGGCACAGTGGTGCGAGCAAGCGACAGCGGGGAAGTAACAGGGAGGTGGGGGGGGGGGGGGGAAGGAGGACAGCAACGCGACGCATGTGAGCAGCTAAGACTGGACTGGCGTAACCCACTAGACAGGACTCTATGCAAGCAGCTCAGTCACCCTGTGCCATGGGTTCTTTCGGGGGGGGGGGGTGGGGAGGGGTGGGGTGGGGTGGGGTGGGAGTTAGAGGGAAATGGGAGCCAAGAGTGGTTGGGTGCATGAAACAATGATAAAGCATGGGGGTGCATGGCAGTGTGCAATTAGGCGCAACATGAGAGAGCATGCACTGGGCACTGGGCCGAGAATACTTAGCTTCAGGGAGCCTGGTGACTCTGCTGCCTCCCGTCAGGTGCTCGTCTGCTGCCTCCCGTCACTCCTTTGCGCCCCATGCTTCCAAGCATCCTGTTAGGCGGGGGGGTGGGGGGGAGGAGAAACGGGGCAGGGGGGAGAGAGTGAGAGTGAGCGTGAGGAGTGGCACAGGGCGGAGGAAGCCTGAGCGGAACCAGCAGAGGGCCTGCAGAGGGGTGTTCCTCGACCCGCCCTTCGCCACCATTTGCTGCCGTGGAGGGAAGGGAGCAGAAGGGGTGGAGGGCATTGATAGCGCGTGGAGAGACGAACGGAACCGCCGGCCCAACGAGCATGGCGGGAAGAGTACGCAGAACCACGCCTGTGGGGGCGGGGAGGGGGGGGAGGGGATGGGGGGGGGATGGGGCCCATGGCACAGAGGCGCGAGCAAGCGAGCGAGCGAACAACGACAGACGCGGCGACGCATGCACGCGACTCTGACCGTAACCCACTAGCGACTGGACCCTATGCGTGCGGTTCACGCGCCCTGCACCATGGGCCAGGGAGAGAGGGGGGGGAGGAGGTGAGGGTATGTGAAAATGCGAAGCGAAGGAAACGGAGCCGGAATCAGCGACGATAGAGTGGGGGGGGGTGGGGGGTGGGGGTGGGGGGGAGTTGGTGGAGGAGGGGTGAGAAACGAAGCAGTGTGCAAAGCGTGCTGTCAAAGTCAGGCGGTAAGGCGGAGGGCGAATACTCATCTGAAGAACGCGCGTTGCTGAGGGCGCTGTCGCGGCGAGGTGGACGCGATGGCGTGCAGCGCGCACGGCGGAACGCGACGTCCCTCGCGCAGTCGCCTGCCGTGCCGACTAGCGTGCCGTCGACAGCCGCGTCTCGACGGCGCATCTTGAGTCGAGCAGATGCATCTGCAACGGGAGGGAAGACACGAGCAAGTCGGAAAAGAGCATCAGAACTATGCGGCGGCGGAAACATGACATCTGATATAATTGGGAAAAGGAATTCTGCCAGCGAAGGAAAATCGTCGCGTTGGCAGGACTGACCTTGCCGGATTAACTGTCTCAGTATCGTCGCCGTTCGAATTGACGCCAACGAGAAGAGTTGTCGCCACCAGAAACGCCCGTGATAAAAATCGACGCCACATGAGACGCCAGCAGAGGACGGCGGAATGCGAGAAGCGAGAGCGAATGGTCGAGGACACGAGAAGCTCGTGGGGATGACAAATTGCCGCTTTAGCTACGGCGCGTCTTGTTTTGAGCAGGTGCATCTGCGACGGGAGGGAAGACATGAGCAAGTCATAAAAGAGCATGGCGACAAAAACATGACTTCTGATAAAATTAAAAGAGCAGATCGACGGTGGAATATCGCCAGCAAAGAAAAATCGCTGCGTTGGCAGGACTAACCTAGCCGGTGTCTTCGCAATCGTCGCCGGTCAAATTGACACCAACGAGAAGAACGCAGCCAGAAACGCCCGCGAGAAAATACGTCTCCTGTGCCAGCGCGAAAGCCGTCGCCAGAACGATAGAAACCGTCACCGGCGAGAAAAACGCAGCCAAAAGGTAGAGTAGACCATCTTCAGCGAGGAAATCAGTTTCAAGAGATAAGAAACCAACGGCGCCAGAGATAAGTCGACAGCAAGAGAAATTGTCGCCAGAGCGAAGTCCTAGGGAGAAGATTTGTCCCAGAGATTGAGCTCGCTGAAGATGAGGAATCGAATCGACAAAAATGCTCTGCGAAATTAGGCAAGAGGCATTGTGTGAGTCGAAATGTGCGGGGAAGGGGCTAAACGAGTGTGGGAGGGAGGTGCGCGGATTGGGCCTTGGTTGTGCGGATTGAGGTTCAGTTTGCTGTGCTGCTGCTCGCCTCTCGCCCATCAGGCTGGCGGAACTGGGGTTTCTGGGGGACCACCAGGTTCCCATACAGGGAAATCCAGCCAATCCCAAGGGTGGTTGCCCAACTTGGCGGAGCGGCTGCTTCCGCCACCGTCCACTTGTGGCAAACCGGGCCGAAGCGCCATGCCGCAAAGGCGGGCTGGAATCGCGAAAACGCGGGCAAGGAGGAAATTTTCCGGCGGAGTTTCGCCAGCCAAATGGTTGTGGCGAAGAATGATTTTCTTTCGCGGACGTTAGGTAGCTCAAGAAGGGCGAAGAGATTACCCTTCAGGAGGACGTTCGGTTTTCGCCACAATCCCAATGCCCAAACGGGCATGGTGGTAGCTGCGCCAACGTTGAGGTTTGCGCAGCGCATCCCCCAGGACTTCTGACTGGTGTCGGAGGCTCGAAGGAGAAATTTGCTTTAACGGGTAGGGGGGCTGGCGCAAACTTGGATGCTCGGTGGAAGCGTTGCCGCAAAATCCTTAAAGCCGCCGTCCAAGATTGAAAAAAAACCCGAAACCCGTAGAGGTAGTTGGGTGTTGGCGAGTTTAGCGAGGTGGTATGGAATGAACGAAGCACGTGATTGGGTGGGAATTTGGTGGTTTCACCACGGTGTAATTTGATTTTGGCCTTACCGGTGGGTCCGAGGTTGTTGCAGGCTAGGGGGGAAAGGCAGGGGGAGTTTTGTGGGCGGGGTGTGGAAAACATTTTGAAAATTGTCGCTGGCGGAAATTCCTGGGCCCCGAGTCGGAATCGAAATCGCCCCTTGGGTATGGGCGCAGTGGCGGGAGTGGGGGAAGTGGGAAAGTGAGGGCGGGGTGGGGCCTGGGGGGGGGGAACGAAATGGGCTCGGGGGAAGGAAACAAGGCGAGGGGAATAAACGCACAGGGAGCAGAGTGACAAGTTTCGAGGTTTGCAGTGCACCATTCTGGTTCAAGTTTTTGCACGGCTTTTGGCGAGATCTCGCCTAGCCAGCACTGCCTCACCAGGTAACCTAGCCTTTCAACTTATAGACAATTGAACCTTGCTGGCTACATTTGTACCGCGGCTTTAAGTTCCTGACACAGCAGATATTGTTCCACATCTTGGCCGAGAACTGATTCCCAACCCTCGATCCAACGGGTGAGATGCCTCCGCACAGTTCGACAGTTCAAGGCAGAGCAGTCGTTATTGACTACCCCAAGACCCTCTTTTACCAACAAAGGGATGGCCTCGCAATGCTGAATATAAACATTTTATGCTATAATAGTATGAACGAGCTTCTATTGCTATCGACAGTGGCTACAAATGCGGTTGTATAACCACACCTTCCTACCGACTGCGAAAAGCTGAGGTCTTATGGTCTCCTGTCTAGATGGACTGGGGAGTCCATATAAAATGTACGATCCTAAGGATTGCATGAAGGTTCAGAACAGTGAAAAAAAGGAAGCGTTTTTTTGTATTTACCGTTGTCTTGCACCACCATACAGTGTAAAGCGTCACACCCTTGGATTTTTGAGGTTGTTGTCTAACTATCTCCAAAAAGTTATTCCCAAGTAAGGTCTCGGAACAGAATGTACAGTTCACATTGTGCTATTTCACTTATGCATGTAGGTATCCAAGATAGGAAAATTCGTCAGTTTTGTTCAGTGCTTATGGGGGGGATTTTTCACAGGTGCATGCTGCCAGCATCAGGGTTCATACCATGGAAGAGTCCACTATTAGCGTAGACAGATTAAGTAGAATGAGGGAAACATGGTGGTTTTGTCGACGGGGTTGTACCCTCCCTAAGAGTACGCACCTATCTAGTTTATCAGATATACATATATGCTTGACACACCCCCTAGACTAGATGAGGGGCAGTGCCTGGCAAGAGACACACAGCTCAGGGTGGCACTACAAGTCCAACATCTGAGGCAAGGGTCCGAAGACTAGTCAGCAAGAGTACAAACTAAACAAGAGTAACCCATGGTGGAACTACTAGTCCAACCACAGGAAGAGAAGCCACAAGTCCAGCCAATATCATATAAGAGGAACTATACATCAAGGTCCTAGCAAGTGAGAAGCTACAGAACTAGACCAAGCTGTACACAGTGCCGCTGATGATCTTTAGGCGCAAGCGCCTCCGTAAAGATATCAACTGTGTTGGCATCGAAGGCCAAGTGTACTACGCGAGCCTGACGGCGCTGCTGTAGCTCGTGCAGGAGGAAGTATTGCAGCTGGATGTGCTTGGTTCTTCCCTCCAATCGAGGCTCCTGATACAGGAGGATCATGACCCTGTTGTCAGCGCACAGGACTGGGACAGGACTAGGACGCTCGCCTAAGTTTGTGAGCAAGAAAGTCAGCTAGCGGAGCTCGTGTGCCACCATGGCACCAGCATAGATCTCAGCCTCATAGCTACAGTGGGCAACAGACGACGAGCGGGTGGACCTCCACGAGATGGCACTTGCACCAAGGCTAAAGCAGTAGCCCTAGGAGGACCTGAGTGTCTCAGCATCGTCTGCCCACGAAGCATCTGTGTGCCCTTTAAGGACCACTGGCCTGTGTTCTCCTAGCACTAGCCCCATGTCCGATGTACTTGCTAGATAACGTAAAACCCTCTTATCGGCCGACCAGTGCTGTGGTCGGTGAATTCTTGTGGCCACAAAGCAAGCCAAGATGCTGAGAGGGTATGCAAGATCTGTACGAGTGCAAGTCATCAGGTACATGAGGCAACCCACCAGCTCTGCGTAAGGACCGCTGGGCTCTACTGACTCCTCAGGAATAGGAGCTGAGAGCCTGTGGTGTACAGGCAGAGGTGTAGGCTGTGCGGAGGAGAACTGAAGATCAAACCTTTGAAGAACCTGGCTTACCAAGTGTGACTGTGTGAGAGTGATGGTGTGCGTTGCTCTGTCCTTGGAGATCTGCAGCACAAGGTAGCGGCGCAGCTCTCCTAGGTCAGTGCAGATGTGTCTCCTCAGCAGCTCTGCCTTCACGGAGGCGAGTGCATCTCTGTCTGCAGTGGCAAAGACCACGTCGTCTACGTAGACAAGGATGTAGAGCGTGGTCTGGCCAGTACGAACGCAGAGCGAAGGGTCTGAAGACGATGAGAAGAATTGCAGGTCATCTAACGTAGCATGAAGCATGTCATGCCACTTGCGCGGCGCCTGCCGTAGGCCGTAAACCGGGCGCCGGAGCAGCCACTGGGTCCTTCGAGCGAAGGTGCTAGTGAAGTCGGGCGGGCGACGTAGGTAGACTTGCTCATGCAGGCTGCCCTGAACAAACGCAGTGAAGAAGTTGAGAGAGTGCAGGTCGTAGTCATGCTGTGTTACTTCGTGTAGCAACGCCCGAAGAGGAGTCATCTTCGGGGTCGGGGCGAAGGTCTGGAAGTAGTCAACACTCTCGCACTTACTGAAGCCTCTCGCAACTTAGCGCGCCTTAAACACCGGCGGCTCTCGAGGAGGGCGCTTCACCTTGAAGAGCCACCGACCATCGACTACGTTCACCTCAGGCGGGGGAACTGCGTCGACGTAGGTGTCGGTGGATCTCCAAGACGCCATCTCTGCGTCCATGGCAGCTATCCTCTGAAAGGCCCAGAGTCCCGAGGTGGCCTCAGCGTAAGTGCGAGGGGTCGGGATGTTAAAGGCGTCTTGGTCACCCTCAGGGACTAGCAGCATGGAGCAGAGATGAGGCGCGGCCTCGGACAGGAAAGCAATCTCGTATTGCCGGTCCTCCAGGACGTCACTGCCAAGGGCAGAAGCACCCCAGACGGACGGAGGACGGACATGGTCAGAGACCAGAGCGGTGGCGTAGTCAAGGTGGCGGGTAGAGGCAAAGTCAGCGACGGCAGCAACAAGCGCGTCAAGACTCGAGACAGGAACAGACGGGTCGGTAACGAGGGAGGCAAGGACCCGAGGAACATGAAGAATAGCAGTACGAAGGTAGTCAGACGGAGGAAACGAAGCGACAACAAGTGGCGATGAAGGAGGTGACGGGAGGAGCGGAGGACGAGACGCCTGGGAACAAAGCAACATAGGGTGAGAGCGCTGAACAGGGGAGACAGGAGCACGATTGGGACGACGAGACCAGAAGTGGGAGGGAGGCGTTGAGTCAAGAGGCACGGGAGGAGACACAGGAGGAGAACGAGGGGGGAGACGAGCTGGAGACGAGTCCGGCTGAGGAAAGACAGGGCCGTAGACAGGCAGGGGAGGCGGCGGCGGGGGAGGCGCAGGCGGGTGGTCAGGGAAGGGAAGACCGAGTAGGCAAAGGGCTGCTGCTCATCGTGACTACACCAAAACCACCAGCTGCACCATGGCTACCTCCAGGACACTCCATGTGAACACCCCCAGAGCGAGAACCCTCTCCAACACCGGTGCCACCCCCAGGACCACTGGGACGAGCCACAACAGTAACCCCAAGACTAGCATCCCCAGAACCAGCATCCCCAGAACGAGAACCCTCTCCAGCACCGGTGCCACCCCCAGGACCGCCGGGACAAACCACAACAGGAACCTCAGGACTAGCACCCTTCTCAACGCCCGCACCCCTAGAGCTCGCGGACCCCTGCGGCGGCTGCTGCTGCGGTGGCAACGGGGGCGGCTGCTGCTGCGGCGGTGAAGGGGGCGGCTGCTGCGACGGCAAAGGAGGAGACACCGGGGTTGAGATAGGCAGTGAGAACGGCGCTGCGGGGCCACCAGAGTCAACCGGCTCCTCGACCGGGACAGCCGACAGGAGGGGAGTGACATGAGATACACCAAACAGGGCAGGACGGGGAGGGAGAGGAGCAGGGGCCACCAGGAGAGTGGGAACCAGAAACAGGGACAGGGACACCGCGAGACCTCAGTGGGGAAAGCGGTGGTAAAAGGAGACAGACTCGTCAAAAGTGACGTCACGGGAGTGAAAGAAGCGGTGAGATGGCGGGTGGTAAAAGTGCCAGTCAGACGCGTCGAGGGGGAAACCAAGGAAGACATAGGGGACAGTACGGGCAGTGAGCTTTTGTGTGCCAGAGGTACAAACATGAGGCAGCCCCAGACGTGGAACGTAGATGCGTCACCAGAGAACCCGGTCCAGGGAAGGGTCGGCAAAACCTGCGGCCACTGGGAGTGCGGCCACATGTTAAGGTGGTGAGCGACGTAGCGCACAGCGAATGGCCATAGAAAATGGGGTGCACCGGCATGGATCATGGAGGTACGAGCCACCTCCATGACCAAACCGATGCGTCGCTCAGCTATCCCATTCCGCTGTGGGGAGTCCGACAGGGTGTATGAGTGGGTGATGTCCTCCGCACGACAGAATTGGCCAAGCCAACCGGAGGCAATCTCGCTGCCACGGTCAGAGTGGAGATGTAGCACAGTGAGACCACGGTGGACTCGTGCAGCTACGATCCACGGGATAAGAACGTCAGGCACATCGACCTTCCACTCCAGGGGAAACATTGTGGTGTAGCGCGTGTAGTCGTCGATAAGCACTAGGAAGTAGCGCTCTCGACGCGGCCCAGGGATGGGGGCTGGGCCCCAAACGTCTAGGTGCAGGGTCTGGAGTGGCACAATGGTAGGGGGAAGCAAGGAGGAGTGATGGGACATGTGACGTAGACGCAGGAGTGCGGGGTGACCTAGGCGATAATGCCATAGAAGCGACGGGAGAGTGAGCGACTGACACGAGCAATCTGCAGCAACCTGGGTCGACGCAGACACCTGGGGGGACGCCCTCACTAGGGGGGACGCAGTGTCAAGCATAATCAGGCCACACACAAGGTCCCCGGGGAGCGTGGTCAGAGGGGCACCCGTGGCAGCCTCGGTACAGACACCAAATAGGTTTATGGAGAACGAGGGGATGTGCAGGCATGTAAGAGAACCCAAGGGGACCACCGGGCAGAGAAGGGTGGTGGAGCTACGGGCAACTACCGGACCTGAGGAGGGGTCAGCAAGTGCGACACCGCTAGGGGCGGCAAGCGGCGTGAGCGTAGTGTGCTCGCAGAAGAAGCAGTCAGGCGCTCCAGAGTCAAGCGTGAAAGAGAGCAAAACAGTAGCGTCAGCCGATGGAGGGGTTAGCGTGGAGCCTAGGCTAAACAAGGCAGCGGGTCCTACACCTAATGCAGCAAGGGAGCCTAGAATACACACACGGGACACACCTACGCTAGGCAACACTTGGTAATAGGGTCCAGTCACACTAGAGTCATCAGCATACATTACAGACATAGCAGTCCTAATCTGAGCCATGTCAAGCTCAAAGACAGGCACACGGCGGCGCACCAGGGCGTACCCGTCAGGGGGGTCCGACGTTGGACCGAAGCGGAGACGGAAGAGGTCGTCGAGGTGGCGGTAGCAGCGAGTGGCCGTGTGACCGGGACAGTCGCAGACGGTGCCGCAACGGGGGCCAGACTGAAGATGGTACCGATAGGTGACCACACTGGAGTTGCCACCTGACACTAAGCTGCTCCCCCCACCACCACGTCCACCACCACCAGCGCCGCCACTCTACCACAGCGGCAGGGGTCCCCATGACGACTGCTGCTACTGCGACGGCTGCTGCTTCTGCTGCTGCTGAGTCTGCTGCTGTTGCTGCTGTTGCTGAGGCTACTGCTGCTGTTGCTGAGGCTACTGCTGCTGCTGCTACTGCTCCGGGGCACCAGCCCTAGTCCCCTCGTCTGAACCACCGTCCCCGCCCCCACCTCCATCATCTCCACCACCCCCACCACCCCCACCACCCTTCCCTCCACCACGCCCCCCCTTGGGGCGGTGGCTCTTACCCTGACGGGGCTGCGCTGAGGCCGCAACGGCGGTCTCAGAAGTAGGGGCTGTCTCAGCGACATCGGCAGAAACGTCAGAGTAAGTGTACTGGGAGGGAGCACCACCTTGAAAGATAGGGACCGCCGTAGTGTCGCTAGACTGAGCGATAGTGCGCTGGCGGGTCTCTATCGCGGACAGGGCGGGGACAAAGGCGGTAAGGGTGAGGTCACCTAGGTGCTGACTAAGGAAGTGGTTGCGGGCAGTGGCTAGGCAGTCCGGGAGGCGCGTGGCACTTAGGTAAAGGGTAGCGCAAAGTGGCGGCGGAAAGGCAGTGAGTCGAGCCTCAGTGCTAGCGGCGCGGTAGCTAGCCTCAAGTGCGCGGAGGTGAGTGGCAAGATCGGCGACATTGGGAAGAACGCAAGATTAGGGAACAGCATGCGGAGGATCAGGCGGTCAGCAGTGGCTGAGGCAGGTGTGGAATTAGTGCGCAACAAATGCATCTAAGAATTCCTTGGCGTTTGCTACTGAGATAATGCGGGGACGCTCAGACAGGGGGGGGGGCGTGACTAATAGCAAGCTGCGCGACGGCGTCGCGCGACTCCCAGACAGCAGCGGAAAAGGCCTCACACTCAATAGTGGTGAGGGCATCAGGGAGGGCAGCTGGCGCAGTGGGGCGGGAAGCATGCCATTGACATGAACAGCCAGGGAGTAGCCATCCTGGTGTTGAACTGTCAGGTGACGGTGAAGGTCGACGAGCCATGCCTTGAAGTCGATCGCCCGCCCCTCAGCGTCCAGGCGGTGCAGAGCGTCTACCATCCCACGATTTCAACTACACGGCGACACGACGGCACGACGACACGGCGGCACGGTGACACAGCGGCACTGCAGCTCGACGGCACTGTGGCACTGCGGCACTGCAGCTCAACGGCACTGCGGCACGACGGCACAGCACCACGGCTCCACGACGTCACGGCGGCACGGCGCCACGGCGTTACCGCTGCATGGTGACACAGCGGTACTGCGGCACGGCGACACCGTAGCACGGCAACACGGCAGCGCCGCGGCATGGCGGCTCTACACTGCGGCACGGGCCAGCGGGCGCGGGGTCAGCGGGTGCGGAACTGGCGAGAGCAGGGGCCAGAGGACAGGGGCTGGTGGCGGGCAGCTGGCGAAAGCGGGGCCAGCAGGCTCGGGGCTGGCGAAATTGAGGCCAGCGGATGCGGGGCGAGCGGGTGCAGGGCCGGCAGGCGCGGGGCCAGCATTTGCGGGCTGGCGAGAGCGGGGCCGACGGGCACGGGGCTGGTGGGCGCGGAGCTGGCGAACGCGGGGACATCGGGTGCAGGGCCGGCGGGCACGGGCCTGGCGGGCACAGGACAGGCGGGCACGGGGCTGGCGAAAGCGGGGCCAGCGAGCGTGGGCGAGCGGGTGCGGGGCCAGCAGGCATGGGGCCAGCGAGCGCGGGGCTGGCGAGCGTGGGGCCGACGGGCATGGGGCTGGCAAGCGCAGAACTGGCAAACGCGGGGCCAGCGGGCGCGGGGCTGGCGGGCACGGGACTGGCGGGTGCGGGGCTGGTGAAAGCGGGGCCAGCGAGCATGGGCGATTGGTTGCGGGGCCAGCAGGCATGGAGCTACCGGGCGGGGGGCCGACGGGTGCTGGGCTGGCGGGCGCGGGGCTGACGAATGCGGGGCCAGTGGGCGCAGGGCCAGCAGGCACAGGGCTGGCGAATGCGGGGCCAACGGGCGCAATGCGACGGGCGGCTACGGGCAGCTAGCAACGAGCGGCTGGAGACGGGCGGCTAGCTACGGGCGGCTAGCAATGAGCGGCTAGGTCTAGGGCTAGGACTAGGGTGGAAGCGTGGGTGGGCGGGATCCTAACCTAGCGTCATACCATGTTAGCGTAGAATGATTCACTAGAACGATAAAAACATGGTGGTTTTGTCTAAGGGGTTGTACCCTCTACGAGTACGCACCTATCTAGCCTATAAGATATATACAAATATGTTTGACATCCATGTTTCCCTGCTTTACAGATTCCACTCCATTTCTGCTCTTCCTATACTAGTCCCATCTAGGCGGTTTGGCAGCAACTGCTGCCTAATGTCTCTCCCTGCCTTTCTTCCCCAGATCCTCCTAAAGCTTCGGCACACAGACAGCTTGAAACCACACCCATCCTAGCTTACTTTCAAAGTCAGAAGACAGAGCTTGAAACCACACCCATCCTAGCTTACTTTCAAAATCAGAAGACAAAGCTTGAAACCACACCCATCCTAGCCTACTTTCAAATTCAGAAGACTGAGCTTGAAACCACACCCATCCTAGCTTATTTTCAAAGTAGACAAAGCTTGAAACCACACCCATCCCAGCTTACGGTCAAGGTGTGAAATCCACCCTCCACACCAACGACGACCACGGCCATCACTTCACACAACTTACTCCGCGTTGTCTGCTCATCTGCCATCACCTGTCAGATCCCCTGCTGTCGGCTCACTTGCTGTCGACCGTCGACCCAACCATCCCAGCTAATCCCCGGCTTACAGACAAAGTCTGGAAACCCACCCATGCTTGCTTACACATCCCATCCTTCCCCCGCACCAACAACGCCGACAACCACCCCCCGTCCCATCGCCACCAGTGCCACCAGCACCACTTCCCAACCCATCGTCCAAGCGCCCTCCGTCCAAGACCCTCCGTCCAAGCCCCTCCGTCCAAGCCCCTCCGTCCAAGCGCCCTCCGTCCAAGCCCCTTCAGTCCAAGCCCCCTTCGTCCGAGCCCCCTCCGTCCAAGCCCCCTCCGTCCAAGCCTCCTCCAAGCCCCCGTCCAAGCCCCCCCGTCCAAGTGCCCTCCGTCCAAGCCCCCTCCGTCCAAGCCCCCTCCAAGCCCCCGTCCAAGCCCCCCCATCCAAGCGCCCTCCGTCCAAGCCCCTCCGTCCAAGCCCCCTCCAAGACCCCGTCCAAGCCCACCCGTCCAAGCGCCCCCGTCCAAGCGCCCCCGTCCAAGCACCCCCCGTCCAAACGCACTCCGTCCCAGCGCCCTCCGCCCAAGCGCCCCCCGCCCAAGCGCCCCCCGCCCAAGCGCCCCCCACCCAAGCGCCCTCCACCCAAGCTCCCTCCGACAGAGCGCGCTACGTCCCAACGCCTTCCGCCCCAGCGCCCTCCGTCCCAGCGCCCTCCGTCCAAGCGCCCTCCGTCTCAGCGCCCTCATCCCAGCGCCACGTCCAAGCGCCCCCGTCCAAGTGCCTCCCATTCCGTCCAAGCGCCCACCGCCCTCCGTCCAAGCGCCCCCCCTCCAAGCCCCCCCGTCCAAGCCCCCCCGTCCAAGCCCCCACGTCCAAGCCCCCCCGTCCAAGCCCCTCCCCTCAAGGCCCCCCCCGTCCAAGCCCCCCCGTCCAAGCCCCTCCCCTCAAGGCGCGGGAGACCCGGGCAGTGCACGCCAAGGAGCGGGAGACCAGGGCAGCGCCCGCCAAGAACGGGAGCGCCGGGCAGCGCCCGGCAAAGAGCGGGAGCGCCGGGCAGGGCCCGCCAAGGAGCGGGAGCGCCGGGCAGGGCCCGCCAAGGAGCGGGAGACCCGGGCCGCGCCCGCCAAGGACCGGGAGACCCGGGCAGCGCCCGCCAAGGAGCGGGAGACCCGGGCAGCGCCTGGCAAGGAGCCGGAGCGCCGGGCAGCGCCCGGCAGACAGCGGGAGCGCCGGGCAGCGCCCGGCAAGGAGCGGGAGCGCCGGGCAGCGCCGGGCAAGGAGAGGGAGCACCGGGAAGCGCCCGGCAAGGAGCAGGAGCGCCGGGCAGCGCCCGGCAAGGAGCGGGAGCGCCGGGCAGCGCCTGGCAAGGAGCGGGAGCGCCGGGCAGTGCCCAGCAAGGAGCGGGAGCGCCACGCAGCGTCCGGCAAGGGACGGGAGTGCCGGGCAGCGCCCGGCAAGGGGTGGGAGCGGCGGGCATCGCCCGGCAAGGGGCGGGAGCGCCGGGCAGGGCTCGCCAAGGAGCGGGAGCGCCGCGCAGGTCCCGCCAAGGAGCGGAAGACCCGGGCAGCGCCCGGCAAGGAGCGGGAGCGCCGGGCAGCGCCCGGCAAAGAGCGGGAGCGCCGGGCAGCGCCCGGCAAGGAGCGGGAGCGCCGGGCAGCGCCTGGCAAGGAGCGGGAGCGACAAGCAGCGCCCGGCCCGAAAACAGAGCGCCGGGCAGAGCCCGGCAAGGAGCGGGAGCGCCGGGCAGCGCCCAGCAAGGAGCGGGAACGCCGGGCAGTGCCCAGCAAGGAGCGGGAACGCCGGGCAGCGCGCGCCGAGGAGCGGGAGCGCCGGGCAACGTGCGCCAAGCAGCGGGAGCACCGGGCACCAACCGCCAAGCAATGGGAGCGCCGGGCAGCACCCGCCAAGCAGCGGGAGCGCCGGGCAGCACCCGCCAGGCAGCGGGAGCGCCAGGCAGCGCGCGCCACGCAGCCGGAGCGCCGGGCAGCGCCCGCCAAGCAGCGGAATGTCCAGGCAGCGCCCGCCAAGGAGCAGGAGCGCCGGGCAGCGCCCGCCACAGAGCGGGAGCGCCGGGCAGCGCCCGCCAAGCAGCGGGATCGCGGAACAGCGCCCACCAAGAAGCGGGAGCGCCAGGCAGCACCCGCCAAGCAGCGGGAGCGCCGGGCAGCGCCCGCAAAGGAGCGGGAGCGCCGGGCAGCGCCCGCCAAGCAGCGGGAGCGCCGGGCAGCGCCCGCCGAGGAGC
Source organism: Closterium sp. NIES-67 (assembly GCA_027943415.1). NCBI lineage: Eukaryota > Viridiplantae > Streptophyta > Zygnematophyceae > Desmidiales > Closteriaceae > Closterium > Closterium sp. NIES-67. The sequence continues at coordinate 93,625 of BQMB01000949.1, read as the reverse complement.
GGGAACGCCGGGCAGCACCACCCAAGAAGCAGAAACGCCGGAAAACGCCCGCCAATGAGCAGGAGCGCCGGGCAGCGCCCGCCATGGAGCGGAAGCGCCGGGCAGGGAGCGCCAAGCAGCAGGAGCGCCCGGCAGCGCCCGCCAAGCAGCGGGAGCGCCGGGCAGCGCCAGCCAAGCAGCGGATTCTCCGGGCCGCGTCCGCCAAGGAGCGGGAGCGCCGGGCAGCGCGCGCCACAGAGCGGGAGCACCGGGCAGCGCCCTCCAAGCAGCGGGATCGCGGAACAGTGCCCGCCAAGAAGCGGGAGTGCCGGGCAGCACCCGTCAAGCAGCGGGAGCGCCGGGCAGCACCTGCCAAGCAGCGGGAGCGCCTAGAAGCACCCGCCAAGCAGCGGGAGCGCAGGGCAGCGCCCGCAATGGAGCGGGAGCACCGGGCAACGCCCGCCAAGCAGCGGGAACGCCGGGCAGCGCGCGTCAAGCAGCGGGAGCGCCAGGCAGCGCCCGCCGAGGAGCGGGAGCGCCGGGCAGCGCCACCCAAGAAGCGGAAACGCCGGGCAGGGCCCGCCAATGAGCGGGAGCGCCGGGCAGCGCCCGCCACGGAGCGGGAGCGCCGGGCAGCGCTCGCCAAGCAGCGGGAGTGCCGGGCAGCGCCCGCCAAGGAGCGGGAGCGCCGGGCAGCGCCCGCCAAGCAGCTGGAGTGCTGGGAAGCACCCACCAAACAGCAGGAGCGCCGGGCAGCGCCCACCAAGGAGCGGAAGCGCCAGGCAGCGCCCCCCAAGCAGCGGCAGCACCGGGCAGCGCGCGCCAAGCAGCGGAAGTCCCGGGCAGCGAACGCCAAGCAGACGGAGCATCGGGCACAGCGCGCCAAGCAGCGGGAGCGCCGGGCAGCGCGCACCAAGCAGCGGAAGCGCCGGGCAGCGCGCGCCAAGCAGCGGGAGCGCTGGGCAGCGCGCGCCAAGCAGCGGGAGCGCCGGGCAGCGCCCGCCAAGAAGTGGGAGCCACGGGCAGCGCCCGCCAAGGAGCGGGAGCGCCGGGCAGCGCCCGCCAAGCAGCGGGAGCACCGAGCAGGGCCCGCCATGGAGCAGGAGAGCCGGGCAGCGCCCGCCAAGGAGCGGGAGCGCCGCGCAGCGCCAGTCAAGAAGCTGGAGCGCTGGGCAGCGCCCCCCAAGGAGCGGTAGCGCCGGGCAGCGCCCCCCAAAGGGCGTGAGCGCCAACAGCGCGCGCCAAGGAGTGGGAGCGCCGGGCAGCACCCCCCAAGCAGTGTGAGCGCCAGGCAGCTCTCCCCAAGCAGCGGGAGCGCCGGGCAGCGTGCGCCAAGCAGCGGGAGCGCAGGGCAGCGCGCGCCAAGCAGCGGGAGCCCCGGGCAGCGGGCGCCAAGCAGCGGGAGCACCGGGAAGCGTGCGCCAAGCAGCGGGAGCGACGGGCAGCGCGCCCCAAGCAACGGGAGCGCCTGGCAGCGCGAGCCAAGCAGCGGGTGCGCCGGGCAGCGCGCACCAAGCAGGTGGGGCGCCGGGCAGAGAACGCCAAGGAGTGGGAGCGCCGGGCAGCGCCCCCAAAGGAGCGGGAGCGCCGGGCAGCGACCGCCAGGAAGCAGGAGCGCTGGGAAGTGTCCGCCAAGCAGCGGGAGCACCGGGTTGCGCCCCCCAAGGAGTGGGGGCGCCGGGCAGTGCCCCCCAAGGAGCGGGAGCGCCGGGCAGCGCCCCCAAAGAAGTAGGAGCGCCGGGCAGTGCCCCCACAGGAGCGGGAGTGACGGGCAGCGGGAGTGCCCGGCAGCGGGCGCCAAGCAGCGGGAGCGCCGGGCAGCTCCCGCCAAGGAGCGGGAGTGCTGGGCAGCGCCTGCCACGGAGCGGGAGCGCCGGGCAGCGCCCGCCACAGAGCGAGAGCGGCGGGCAGCGCCCCCAAAGGAGCGGGAGTGACGGGCAGCGCCCCCAAAGGAGCGGGAGTGACGGGCAGCGCCCCCAAAGGAGCGGGAGCACCGGGTAGCGGGAGCGCTGCGCAGCGTGCGCCAAGCAGCTGGAGCACTGGGCAGCGCGCCCCAAGCAGCGGGAGCGCCGGGGAGCGCCCGCCAAGGAGCGGGAGCGCCGGGCAGCGCCCGCCAAGGAGCGGGAGCGCCGGGCAGCGCCCGCCAAGGATCGGGAGCGCCGGGCAGCTCCCGCCAAGCAGCGGGAGCGCCGGGCAGCTCCCGCCAAGCAGCGGGAGCGACGCGCAGCGCCCGCCAAGGAGAGGGAGCGCCGCGCAGAGCCCGCCAAGGAGCGGGAGCGCAGCGCAGGGCCCGCCAAGAAGCGGGAGCGCCGCGCAGCGCCCGCCAAGAAGCGGGAGCGCCGGGCAGCGCCCGCCAAGCAGCGGTAGCGCCGGGCAGCGCCCGCCAAGCAGCGGGAGCGCCGGGCAGCGCCCGCCAAGCAGCGGGAGCGCCGGGCAGCGCCCGCCAAGGAGCGGGAGCGCCGGGCAGCGCCCGCCAAGCAGCGGGAGCGCCGGGCCGCGCCCGCCAAGGAGCGGGAGCGCCGGGTAGAGCCCGCCAAGCAGCGGGAGCACCGGGCAGCGCCCGCCAAGCAGCAGGAGCGCCGGGGAGATCCCGCCAAGCAGCGGGAGTGCTGCGCAGCGCCCGCCAAGGATCGGGAGCGCCGGGGAGCGCCCGCCAAGGAGCGGGAGCGCCGGGCAGCGCCCCCCAAGGAGCGGGAGCGCTGGGCAGCGCCCGCCAAGCAGCGGGAATGCCGGGCAGCGCCCGCCATGCAGAGGGAGCGCCGGGCAGCGCCCGCCAAGGAGCGGGAGCGCTGGGCAGCGCCCGCCAAGGGGCGGGAGCTCCGGGCTGCGCCCGCCAAGCAGCGGGAGCGCCGGGCAGCGCCGCCAAGGAGCGGAGCGCCGGGCAGCGCCCGCCAAGGAGCGGGAGCGCCATGCAGCGCCCCCCAAGGCGCGGGAGCGCCGGGCAGCGCCCGCCAAGGCACGGGAGCGCCGGGCAGCGCCCGCCAAGGAGCGGGAGCGCCGGGCAGCGCCCGCAAAGGCGCGGGAGCGCCGGGCAGCGCCCGCCAAGGCGCGGGAGCGCCGGGCAGCGCCCGCCAAGGAGCGGGAGGGCCGGGCGGCCCCCGCCAAGGAGCGGGAGCGCCGGGCGGCCCCCGACAAGAAGCGGGAGCGCCGTGCGGCCTCCGCCAAGCAGCTGGAGCGCCGGGCGGCCCCCGCCAAGCAGCTTGAGAGCAGGGCGGCGCCCGCCAAGCAGCGGTAGCGCCAGGCAGCGCCCGCCAAATAGCGGGAGCGCCGGGAAGCGCCCGCCAAAGAGCGGGAGCGCCGGGCGGCCCGCCAAGGAGCGGGAGCGCAGGGCAGCGCCCGTCAAGCAGCGGGAGGGCCGGGCGGCGCCCGCCAAGGAGCGGGAGCGCCGCGCGGCGCCCGCCAAGGAGCGGGAGCGCCGGTCGGTGCCCTGCCAAGGAGCTGGAAGCGGGCGGCGCCCGCCAAGGAGCTGGAGCGCAGGGAGGCGCCCGCCAAGGAGCTGGAGCGCCGGGCGGCTCACGCCAAGGAGCGGGAGCGCCGGTCATCGCCCACCAAGGAACTGGAGCGCCGGGCAGCGCCCGCCAAGGAGCGGTAACGCCGGGCAGCGCCGGCCAAGGAGCGCGAGCGCCGGGCAGCGCCTGCCAAGGAGCGGGAGCGCCGGGCACCCCCCGCCAAGGAGCGGGAGCGACCGCCAAGGATCGGGAGCTCTGGAGCAGGAGCTCCGGGCAGCTCCCGCCAAGCAGCGGGAGCGCGTAGCAGCGCTCGCCAAGGAGCGGGAGCCCGGCACCCGCCAAGGAGCGGGAGCGCCGGGCAGCGCCCGCCAAGGAGCGGTAGCGCCGGGCAGCGCCCGCCAAGGAGGGGGAGCGCCGGGCAGCGCCCGCCAAGGAGCGGGAGCGCCGGGCAGCACCCGCCAAGGAGCGTGAGCGCCGGGCAGCGCCCGCCAAGGAGCGGGAGCGCCGTGCAGAGCCCGCCAAGGTGCAGGAGCGCCGGGCAGCGCCCGCCAAGGTGCGGGAGCGCCGGGCAGCACCTAACCTTCAAACGGCTTAACCTACGAACGCCCTTCCACACGAACGCCCTACCACAGGAACGTCCTACCACACGAACGCCCTACAACACGAACGCACTGACACACGAACGCCCTGACACACGAACGCCCTGAGTCACAAACGCCCTCACACACGAACGGCCCAACACACAAACGGCCTAACGTACGAACGGCCTTACGTACGAAGGGCCTTACGTACGAACGGCCTAACGTATGAACGGCCTAATGTACCATTGGCCTAACGTACAAATGGCCTGAAGTACAAATGGCCTAACATACGAATGCGAAGACATACAAACGGCCTAACATACGAACAGCCAAACATACGAACGGAAGAACATAGGAACGCCCTAACATACGAACGGCCTAACATATGAATGGCCAAACATACCAACTACCTATAATTCGAACGGCAAAACATACGAACAGCCTAACGTACGAACGGCCTAACGTACAAACAGCCTAACGTACGAACGGCCTAACGTACGAAGGGCCTAAAATACGATCGGCCTAACATAGGCACGGCCTAACATTGGCACGGCCTAACATACGAACATCAAAATGTACGAACAGCAAAACGTATGAACTGCAAAACGTACGAACGCCCCAACATACGAACGCTCCAACATACGAACGCCCCAACATACGAACGCCCCAACATACCAACGCCCCAACATACCAACGCCCTAACATACCACGCCCTAACATACCAACGCAATATCATACGAACGCCCTTACATACGAACGCCCTTACATACGAACGCCCTACCATACGAACGGCCTCACAGACGAACGGCCTCACACACGAACGGCCTAACACACGAACGGCCTAACACACGAACAGCCTAGCACAGGAACGGCCTAGCACACGAACGGCCTAGCACACGAACGGCCTAGCACACGAACGGCCTAGCACACGAACGGCCGAGCACACAAACGGCCTAGCACACGGACGGCCTAGCACACGGACTGCCTAGCACACGAACGGCCTAACACACGAACGGCCAAACGTACGAACGGCCTAACGTACGAACGGCCAAACATACGAACGCCCGAACGCCGAAACATAAGAACTCCCAAACATACAAATCGAACATACAAACCCCCAAACATACAATATATGCAGCAATTACCCGCAACCTTCAATACAATCTACTTCGAAAATCACCGGGTTTGGTGTTGCCCTGAATCTCTTGCTGCCTGACATAGAGGAAAGATTCTGCAGAATGAACAGCCGAGCCAAGGGGGGAGGGGGGATGAGGCAGAACAACAGGAGAGGGTTGAGAAGGGAGGGGGAATGGGAGATAGAGGGGGGGGAGCACGTCTGAGGTGAGAAGAAGAAGAGGGGGACACAGAAAGAGAGGACGGGGTGGGTGGCAAAAGAAATGGACTAGCAAAAGAGATGGACTAGCAAGAGAGATGTTCACTCAACGGAATGAGGTATTCCAATAGCCGCCAGGCGCCGTAGCCAGAGAAGCTGAGGAGGGGGGGGTTTCAGAGGCGGGGGGGAGTGGGGTTGGTTTGAGAGAAGGGAGGTAGAAACCCACAACGCCTATCAAGAAATGGCGCAGAAGCTGTAGAAATGCACAGAGAAGATGCTCATATCCCATGCCCTCATATCCCATGCCTTCATACCCCATGCCCTCATATCCCATACCCTCATATCCCATGCCTTAATAGCCCAAGATTGCCCAAGCACCCAAGATCGCCCAAGCACCCAAGATCGGCCAAGCACCCAAGATCGGCCAAGCACCCAAGATCGGCCAAGCACCCAAGGTCGCCCAAGCACCCAAGGACCCAAGGTCGCCCAAGCACCCAAGGTCTCCAAAGCACCCAAGGTCGCCAAAGCACCCAAGGTCGCCCAACCACCCAAGGTCGCCCAACCACCCAAGATCGCCCAACCATGCCTCCCTAGTTGCGCCAACTACCCAAGTCCGCCAACTACCCAAGTCCGCCAGCTAGCCAAGTCGTCAACTACCCAAGTCCGCCAACTATCCAAGTCCGCCAACTACCCAAGTCCGCCAACTACCCAAGTCCGCCAACTACCCAAGTCCGCCAACTACCCTAGTCTGCCAACTACCCAAGTCCGCCAACTTCCCAAGTCCGCCAACTACCCAAGTCCGCCAATTGTGCAAGTCCGGAGTGCCTTCGACTGGAGTGCTTTCGACCAGAGTGCTTTCGCCTGGAGTGCTTTGGACTGGAGTGCTTTCAGCCAGAGTGCTTTCAGCCGGAGTGCTTACGACTCGAGTGCTTCCAACCGGAGTGATGCCTGACAGCTGCCCATAGCTGTCAAGATGTGCCTGCATCCGCCCGCGCGTCCTCCTGCCGCCCCTCCACCCCCGTCCCCTAGCCGTGCCTCTGCAAGAAGCCCCCATGTCATGCTGCACGCCAGCGGTCCTGGCATGCAGCAGCCTTGTACCGGCTGTGATGGCCGCACCCCCACCACTTCCTCAGCAGCTGCGGCCGCCGCAGCAGCCGCTGGTGCCGCCGGCTCTGGTGAGCGCACCTTCTCAGCTCCCAACGCCCCTGCTCGCAAGGACGGCGGAGAGCCAGGGGGGGTTGACGCCCCCGCCCCCGTCCTCGCGGTGCTGGATCGGCCTCGCCATCCTGACCAGTACAAGGAGGTGGATCCACTGGGGAGACCCTGGAAAAGGTGACCCTGGAGCGCCTTGCTGCAGATGGTGACTGGTCCGCTGACCCGCTTGCTGACCACTGATTGGTTCGCCGGTCCGCGCATACCAGGCATTTCGAGCATACCTAGCATAAGCATGAGCATACCCAACACACCAAGCACTCAAGGCAGGGAGGGTGGAACTCAAGGCATGGAGGGTGGAACTCATCACAGGGAGGGTGGAACTCAAGGCAGGGAGGGTGGAACTCATGGCAGGGAGGGTGGAACTCATGGCAGGGAGGGTGGAACTCATGGCAGGGAGGGTGGAACTCATGGCAGGGAGGGTGGAACTCATGGCAGGGAGGGTGGAACTCAAGGCAGGGAGGGTGGAACTCATGGCAGGGAGGGTGGAACTCATGGCAGGGAGGGTGGAACTCAAGGCAGGGAGGGTGGAACTCATGGCAGGGAGGGTGGAACTCATGGCAGGGAGGGTGGAACTCATGGCAGGGAGGGTGGAACTCATGGCAGGGAGGGTGGAACTCATGGCAGGGAGGTGGAACTCATGGCAGGGAGGGTGGAACTCATGGCAGGGAGGCTTCTGCTGCTGTCTCTGCCTCTGCTGCAGTGAGGTCGGCATCTTCTGCTATTGCCGCTGCTGCCGCCGCTTCATCCATGTCGCCATCGGCTTCTGCTGCCACCGCGACATCATCCTCCTCGTCGTCAGCCAAGTCCTTGTCGATGTCCATCGTGCGGTCATACAGAGGGTTCACATACTTGCTCTCACCCTCCTGAACATGGACGTCGACAATGACTTCCACGCGCGGCTTCTAGCGGAGGTGATGGAGAGCCAACTTGTCCTCCGAGCCATCCAAGGCGTTCGAGATCCCAAGGTCTTGTACGAGTTCCGAATGAGCTCCTCCGGTTCGGGATCCCAAAGGTCCCAACTACCGCCCATGAAATTGCAATCCACTTGAGAATGAGCTATGCTGGGGTTTTTTCAGATTTCCTGCAGAGGGAGCAGAGGAGGTCAACGGCAAGAAGCCAGCGTTTAGAAAGCGAGGGATAACATTGAACAATGGTCAGAGTGCAGGAAGCATTCAACGAAGCAACGGGCACATGAAGTGGGCTCACCTGCTGTTGTTTTAAGGTCAATGCCGAACTCCTCGAACCAGGTGCCATAGTCGCTACGCACACCAGCTTTGAAGCTCTTGTTGACAGTGACATCCAGCAGTTGCATGAGAGGCATGCAGCCTCTAGGGATAACTGCACGCGTCAGCTTCCAAAGCTTCATCGTTTGTCCGACCGCCTCTTGAGGTGCCCCTTGTAGGAGTCGAGGATGATAAGCGCATCCTTGTGCCTGTTGCCGGCTTTGCGCAGCGGTCAAAGGAAGGGGTTCAGGACTTGAGTAGTCTAGTCTTGGACTAGCTTGTCGTCCATCCAGCCCTTATGCTGGGCTTGGATGATGACACCTGCATGCACCCAAACACCACAGGCAGAGAGTCAGTCAACAGACGACAGTGTGGAGCAACCAAGGAAGCCGCCAAAGTTCAGAATCCTTACCCGAGGGAACCTGAATCTTTGCCAGGGAACCTGAACCATGAAGATGACACAGTGGCGGGAGTTTCATTCCTGAAGCTGTGACCACCAGCATGACAGTCAAGCGCTCTTTCCCGAACCCGGCGGTTCTCACGTGGACTATCCACGATCCTTTATGCTCCAAGGTCCTTTCTTGCAGCATCTGGATGGAAAGTGGAGTCTGATCCGCGTTGACGATGAGGTCGAGATTGTAGCCATTGAGCCGTCGCATTTGCTTGACGAATTCCCAGAACGTGTGGACTTTCTCCCGCATGTCTGCATTAGACAGAAACAGAGATAGAGAATTAGTCGGGATTTCCTGTAAAACACATGCACTACTCGGTAGGACTAGCGAGATGGGAAAGGAAGCTTACCATCGGCGAGCTTCTGCCCCATCCTCATCTTCACCCATCGTGTCAGCCCAAATCGCTCGCGGAATCTGAAGGTCCAGCGGCTGGACGCGCGCCAGTCGACATCAGGATGGCGAGCCCTCATGTATGAGCGGCTCCACATCTGCAGGAGCTTCACGGAGACGGCCAAGCCCTTCCCTCGGTGCCGCAGAAACTGACGGTAGATAGCCACTTCCATCGTCGGGAACTTCGCCGGACGACCCGCGCCAACGAGCTGCTTTCGACAGCTTGCAGCAACATGGAGTCTAACGTGTGCCTTCTTCCACTCCCGAATCATGACAGGCTGCACACATGCGAGCATGGCCAATGCACAGATGGAGAGGTCAGGCTGAGAGCCAAACATTCCTAACCAGTACAATTTCTCTGAAGTGGTATACGAGCGGCGTTTCCGTTTCGTCATCCTGCTTCGAGGAGAGGGGGGGTTCGCGTTGTGGTTGATGATCGGGCCACGTGGACGGTGGACAGGCGTGGGGAAGCTCGGCACAGTGACACAAGGCAGAGGACACCGACCCTCCGTCGCGTCGGTCGCTGAGTCTGTGGCGGTGTTGTCGCCCTCACCAGACGTGTGACTTAGGCTCCGAGAGGGCGATGATACAGTCGGGCAGGATGGATGGTGGAAGAATGTCTGCTGGCCGTAAGGGCCTCTCTGATATAGCAAACGCGACATTTCTGTGCCAGACGCCATGGCGGGAGCGTCCTACAGAAACTGAGGTTGGGATGCCTCAGACAGCCCACGCAGGGGTTGTCTTGTAGGCATCCTTCTGTCAAATGGTGAAATGAGGCTAGTTTGTGGGGTAGACCCACTTCAAGAACGGGATGGAGGAGAAGGAAGGAACGTGCACGACTCCCTCGTCTCTGTCGATCATGAACAACCCCTTCACGGCCGTCCAGCGCACGATTCCGTGCGATGGACGGTCGTGGATGGGTCCTTAATGGAGTCTCCCCTTGGATGTCGTCAACCAACGCTGTGATGGCACAGCGTTGCATGGAAGCAGCTAGGATGAGGCCGCGGCATGCGTTCATTGGCTAATTTGCCAACATTGTCCGTGACTCTGCTGGTTTAGCTGACGACATGGCGATGGACCACATCGTCAAGTACGCGACGAGTTCACGGAATGTTGATACCTGACTAAGTACAAAGTGGTGTAACATGCACAAACAATTTGCAATTGGAAAAACCATATGCACGTTCCATAGAGCCATGGTGATATATTCTCTTGGCCTTTAATTCCACCCACCCCAAATTTTTCATGAATTTTTATTAGCTCCCTAGGGTACTGTATACGGGGGAATACGGTATTCCCTGAAAGAATTCGAAAGGTGGTGCAAGAGACTAAGTTTAGAATCTGCAGACACAAGTACTTGAAGTAGAAAGTAATACTGGAAGTACCTCCAGTAACAGCCAGTATTAACAAGTTGTAACACCAGAGTCAGTATTACAGCCTTGCGATACTTCAAGACTTAACCAAGGATCTTTGCTGCAATGGTAGACTCGTAAGACAGTGGAAGTCTTAGAACTTGTAAAGTGTTGACCAGAATTTACTGAAGAACAAGTTAACAATTGAAGTTGTACAAGCTACTTTTATATCTGCTAGAAATACCTATTCGGTGATGTATCTGTTCGAGCTATTTGCGCTATGCGCTCTAACCGCTACTGAAAAGTGCGCGACTGTTCGCGTGACTGAAACGGCTTGCTGACGTAATCATCCAGACGAGCGCTATTTGCTGACGTCATTCTACGGATACTAACTACAGTGTAACTCGACAATATCTATCGGAACTACTTACAGAAATGCTTAAGTACGATTTTATCACAACACTCCCCTCCATTTTTGGAAGTCCGATAGTGTCACTTCTTGATAATTCTGCAGAGCTCGTTACAGCATTGGAACTTCTGACGTGTTAGCTTCTTGGTGAGAAAATCTGCAGCCATTTCATTGGTCGAACAGTAGACCAATCGCATTTTCCCCTTGTCGACTTCATCTTTGACGAAAAAGAACCGCAGCGAAATATGTTTCGTCCTGTTGGCGAAACCAGGCTGACGCGCAATTCTGATTGCACTTTGGTTGTCGCACTGCAGGGTGAACTGTGTACTTGTCGTTAATTTTGCTTCCTCCAGTAGCTCTTGCAGATGGAGACCTTTGCGAGTAGCTGTGCAGGCAACTATAAACTCGGCTTCTGCGGATGAAAGAGCTACTAGCTCTTGCTTTGTAGAATTCCACGAGATAGTCCCAATAGGTTTGAGACGATAGATGAATCCAGTGTGCGATCGACAATTAGTAGCATGATCAGCATCGACGTACCCGCTAAGATATAAGGTTTTCGTAGTAGTAACTTGGTAGGTAAGTCCGACTTCAGGTGTCGAAATGAAATACTGTAGAGCGCGAAGAAGGTCTAGCCAATTCTACCCCTCAGGTCGACGCAGAAATTGCGCGAGCTGGCTAGCGACATAGGCGAGATCCGGATGACACGTTACAGCTGCGAATAGAAGACAACCCAGTTGCTGCTGATAAACCTCTAGTTCTGCGTTATCGAGTGGAGTAGTATCCGGTTGATAGTTAGTCGGTAGAGATTGGTAAGGAGTGGTTACTATTGAAGCTGTGAGATTAAAATGTGCGGCTAGCGTAGCTGCATACTTTGAAGCTGTAAGATGAATAGCGGTTGCTGTTCGGTGGATGTTGAGTCCGAGAAACTGTGTGACTGTAGGAGCGATAGTAGTCTGTAGATTCTGTTGAAGTTTCTGTTCGAAGATAGTAGCAAGAGAATCTGTAGTGCTGATATAAAGTAAGTCGTCGACGTAGGCAACGAGTAGAATGTAGTCAGTACCATCGGTAAGTAGGTACATTCCCTGGTCGTGTGGAAGCTGATGAAACCCGGCAGTTCATAGCTGATGATGTAGATACTGCAGCCATATTCGTGGAGCCTGTTTGATGCCGTAGAGATACTTTCTGAGATGGCATATGGGAGGATTAGTTTTGTAAGAATGCGGGTACTCAACCAGAATTAAAGCGTCGACGGGTGCATATAAAATTGCATTGGCGACGTCGGTTTGTCGATATTTGAAATTCCGTTAGGCCGCGATACAGAGGAGAATCCGGACACTAGTGTGTCTGCCGACGGGAGCGAAAGTTAATTCGTAGTCGAGTCCAAAAGTTTGCTCGAAGCCGTGGACGACCCATCGCGCCTTGATTTTCTCAAAGGAACCATCGGCATTTGTCTTCACGCGGAAAACCCATTTCCGGTAAGAACTCTACTCCCCTTTGTTGCTGTCAGCAGGATTAAATCCCACGTACCTCTGTTTTCCAGAGCTGCTAACTAGGTTTATGGCTTCGTGCCATTTCTCTCAGTGTTGACTTGTCAAAGCTTGACGAACACTTTTTGGCTCCAAAATATTACTGTTGTTTGCCTATACTGCGACTCCAAGTCCCAATACTTGTAGACCAGTTTCTGTAAAACGCGGATGATTTGAGTTAACATTGGAGAAGTTGTGTTCTGATCCCTGTTCCCCCCCAACTTCTTCAGGTGTTACACGAATTGCTGCTTCGGAGACAACTGGCATGGGCTGCTGCTGACGATCGCGTTTGTAATCAAGAACCACATCGCGAACATCCTCTGAGTCTGCTTCGCTGAGTGGGATAAATTTAGCAGTTCTGGCTGACGTGGTTGGCACGGGGATGTATGTGGTAGCTTCAGAGGACTCAGCCACGGAATCATCCTGTACATCTGCTTCGGCGTCGTCGGAAGCGAAGGCACGCGATCCTTCAAATAGCCTGGTAGGATTGGCAGCTGCAGCCTGGTGAGCACGAAAAACAGGTAACGTGAGTCGTTCGTAGAAAACACAATCACGTGCTGGTACGATTTGACTCGTGCAAAGATCCATAATTTTCCACGCGTAAAACTGCTTCTCAATGCCAAGATGTATCCCCCACTTAGCCTGTTCTACATTTTTTTCCGAGTGCTGCTGTCGGAGGGCAATATTGAACGATGCAGCCGAAAACCCTTAAAATTTTGGTGTTGCCGACGCTTTTTGTCCACTGTAGGTGTGGCGAAGAAAATTGCGGAAGTGAAGTTGTCGACAGCAACTTGTGCAGAAGAACTGCATGGTCCAAAGCGTAAGTCAAAAAATGTGGTGGCAATGCTGCCTAAGTCAGCAAGACTCGCATATTTTCTTGCAATATCCTGTTCATCCTTTCTGCTACCCCCATTTGTTGATTTTGATTTGGCAAAGACGTTCTGCGCTTGATGCCGAGGGTTGAAGGTAGTTGGTGAAGTTTGTGTTCGTGTACTCTCTTGCTCCGTCACTTTGAAACTCTTGTAACTTCTCCCCCGATTCTCTTTCAGCCACCGCGAGCCATGCGACGAAGATAGAGTGAGCCATGTGCCGATCCGGGATGTTCGCCGTCCAGACATATCGAGTAGAAGCCTCTATGAAAGAGATCATATATAACTCCCCCTTAGGTCCTGCTTCAGGTAAGTTGAGGATGTCGCTGTAAGCTTTCTGCATAAGTGTGTATCGAGTTGAACTCGTAAAGTGACTTGGAAAAGGTTCGTGCGGAAGATTTGCAGTTGTGCACGTGGTGCAGACTGCTGGTCTTGACGATGGCTTCATCTCAGTTCCATCCGGTAAGAGTAAACTATTTTTGTCAAGAACCGAAGCTCGGATAGTATGGTTAAGTATCCCCGGTAAAGGATGTCCTAACCTTTGATGCCAAATATCTTCTATTGCTTTGTGTTCTGTTGATCGCAGATAAAAATGAGCGTTAGTATAAAATGAAGAAACGATGAAAGGAGAAAACGCCGGTGATTCGTCGAGTTGTCCAGGAACGAAACGAGTAAGAGGTTACTTCATGGTTGTAATTTTATTATCGAGAACTTCTTCCGGTTGAAGAACTAATTCCCCTTCCTCAATTTCTGTTTCTGTTGAATCTGCTGCAGGTTGACCGACAAGAACCCCTGTTTCTGCTTCACCGCTACTCTGCTGCTCTGCTTCCTCTGCTTCACTGCTGCTGCTGGGTCCCCAAGGTACTGTAGGTTTGTTTTCAAGTTGTTGTAAAGTGTCATAGTAATTCCTCCATGGTGATGTATCTTCCTTGGCTGTGTTTTTTTGCCAGGAATCAAGAACCGTTATAACCGCTGCTGCTGTACGAGATCCTGTCGGAACTGCAGTTGCACAAAAGTCGCTGTCAATGTTCTGAAAATCAGTTTCTTCGGGATGTTGGCAAGGTCCAAGAGATAACACTTTCTCAGAAGAGCCAGAAGTCCCTTGTGACTCGAATTGAAGAACGGAGACCCCATACTGAGTGGCGGCTCTCCCGATGTAAGTATTTGTATTATTATGATAAAGCTCCTGGTCCATTGTCTCACAATTGCCTTGTGTCCTGATCTTATGTCGCAGGATTTGAGCCGTTGAAAGAAGATTAAAGCCAAGTCCAGCGATGATAAGGACATTCGTAACGTGTAAGGAAAAACTTGTGTCCAGGGAATCCAACATGACGGTGCCGATTGACCTTGCCATAATGGTTTGTCTATTTGCAACTGTGACAGGTACTAGACGTCGAAGCGGACGCTGGTGAGTAATGAAGAGCGTCTTGGCAGAGCACATGTGTTGTCCACAACAACTGTCAAGATACCAAGTGTTTGGTCCTGCGATAACCCGAGCAATATTAGCATATACTTGAGGTAAAATCATGTTCTCAGGTTGCTCGATGGAGTTTTCGTCGTCTTCATCATCGAAATCTGAGTCTGTTGCATGAACTGTTGTAACGCAGCTGAAAACTTGTTTTCCTGATGTTGCAGGAGTTGTTGTTGATGGATTCTGCTTCACGGGTTGCTTGAACTGCTGCGACTGCTGCTGCACTCCTCTTTTCCTATCAGCTTGAAGCTTGATGCAAAATTTTATGCTGTGTCCATCCTTTTTGCAGTAGTGACATAAGAACTTGTTGACACTTTTTCGTGGGCGTTGAATAAAAATTGATGTTAACTGCTCCCTTTTTGTTACGTGATGTCTGCAGGTCAAGATCTTGCTGCTCTGCTTGAAGGATTGAGCTAATTTCTGTTTCCGAAAGATTTGGTTGAAGACGAAGAAGAGATCGACATTGCCGCCAGTCTGCTCCAAGACCAACAAGAAGGACTGTTACAAACATGTCCTTTGAGAAGTATCCGCCGCACTTTTCCAATTAGTCACGAAGTGTTTGAGCCCTGTTGATATAATCCGAAACGTTCTCGTTGCCCTGCATCTGTACAGTTGTCAGTTGTGAGAGAATTTTACTCATGGAAATTAGATCCTGTGCCATGTATAATCCCTTCAAATGCTTCCACGCAGATTCTGCTGGAGTCCAACTGGTGTGAAGAGAGCGTGTACCAAGCTGCTCTCTCAGTGACGGATTGAGGATAAGGACGGTGTAAGCGTCGAGTGAAGCATGAAGAAAACTCTGTTGTTCCATCTGTGTTCCCGTAACAGGATACGAATAATCGCTACTAAAGAACGGCCACAATCCAGCGGATTTCGTGAGAGGCTCGAATTCGAAACACCAAGCGTAGAAGTCAGCGCCATTACAAGGTATAGTTGTCTTGATCTGTGTATTGCTTAAAAGGTTCGGAGCCTGAAAGACAGGGCCAGTGAAAGAAATCTGTTGCTGCGGAAACTGCTGTTGCGGTTGCTATTGTTGCTGAAACTGTTGTTGCGCTTGCTGCTGTTGTTGAAGAAATTGAAATTGTTGATGTTGAGCAAGTGTAAATGCAAACAAAGAAGGAGCTTGGAGCGGCTGCAGCTCTTGCATAGCTAGAACCATCAATGCTCATACCATTGAAAACCGCTATTACAGATGCTGCTGCTTGTTGCTGTGATGTTGCAGGTGCAGAGGACGAAGTCCCCGGTGGATGCACAGTAAGCAAACCTTGCTGCTGTTGCGGCATCCCAATTGAAGAATAAGCAGGTGGAAAATTTCCAGCTGCAGGGTCACCTGCTTGACCAATGAAGACTGTAGGATTTGTAATACCCGTGGGTCCAGTTGTTGAAGAAGCAGACGTTGGAGATGGTGATGGTCTAGTCATTTGTAAAATTGACAATTGTCTTAATTCCAGACAGCTCTCATTCCGTATTTGCCCGGATATAGTACTACGTGGTCTTATATCGTTTTAGGAGCAATTTAGGGGTGTTGCTTATAACTGAGTAAATTAATCAAAAATACGGGGCTTCAATTCCCTGGTTTCTTGCCTTTTGCTTCGATTTGTAAACTTGTATCGAAAGTCCAGGGCATATTCAGCATATAGGGTTAAAAGGGGCTTATCCTATATACAACGGAAAGAACGGGTCTATACAGTGAGAAACCGTGATAAAAGAACTGCCGGAAATATGCCCCACAAGGGGCTTTAATTTTTCAGGGTCTTAAATCCGGGCAAATACGGTTACATGAAAGAATTCGAAAGGTGGTGTAGGAGACTAAGTATAGAATCTGCAGACACAAGTACTTGAAGTAGAAAGTAATACTGGAAGTACCTCCAGTAACAGCCAGTATTAACAAGTTGTAACACCAGAGTCAGTGTTACAGCCTTGTGATACTTCAAGACGTAACCAAGGATCTTTGCTGGAATGGTAGACTAGTAAGACATCGGAAGTCTTAGAACTTGTAAAGTGTTGACCAGAATTTACTGAAGAACAAGTTAACAATTGAAGTTGCACAAGCTACTTTTATATCTGCTAGAAATACCTATTCGGGGATGAATCTGTTCGAGTTATTTACGCTATGCGCTCTAACCGCTACTGAAAAGTGCGCGACTGTTCGCGTGACTGAAACGGCTTGTTGACGTAATATGAATTTTTTTTTGGAATTTAAAAAAAAAAAAAAAAAAAAAAAAAAAAAAAAAAAACAGATTGTGATTCGATTTGAAGAGGAGTTTTGCTGTAAAGGAGACAAGCTCCTTCACATTCTCGCAGGTCCGATGGGCCTGCCACCTAGTCTCATTCTCATTTCTCTTCTCTGATTGCTTACTACCATCAGCACACTCTAAACCCCTCCTATGCCCAGACCTGGGCATAGGAGCACGCTACTTGAGGACGTGATTGCTGCACGTTTTTCTACCATGACTGGAGGAATTGCTTCTGCTGCAACTGGTCGTCCTCCTGTTTCAAGAATGAATTTAAGGAGCAATGGACGACGTGGATCCCCTGTGTGTGAGGGAAGTCAAGATTCTTCTACTCACCGTGATCGTTCCCACTCTCCATGCAACAGAAACGCATCTGTTACTGCCTTGGATCTGCTGAATGGCACTCGGCGAAACCCCGTTCAGCAACCCGGATTGTCTCCTGTCGGAGATCGTAACGCTTCTGACGGTCACGATTTTCCCCCCGGGTTTCGCGGCGAGCGGCGTGAAGAACGTGAACGTGTCGACTTGAACCCGCCAGGAGAAAACGCCCCGACACCCATGGAACAGTTGCGCGCGGCACCCCTCGGCCGCAATCATGACGGTCCTGCGCGCGAGGCTCGCAATGATCATCGCGATCCTGGGCGCGCAGGTCAAAATGATGAGCAGAATCCTGAGCGTGACCAGACGCGTCAAGACCTGGGTCGTCAGAATCTTGACCAGCGTGCAAATCGCCAGGAGCGCCAGGATCGTGGCGATCGCCATAATCTGGACGTCCACGCCGATTTGGAATCTCGCCCGACGAATCAGCGCGCACAGCAGGATCTTGTCATCATCGCCAATGGATCTGCAAATTTCGCCGAAATGATGGCGCGTCTGGACCCCGCCACCTAGCGAAATTTCCAGCGAATCTTCACGGGTGCTGCAATTGGTGAACGCGTTACAGCGCGCTCCTCTGCTTCTACAGCGCCCCGATCTGCAGAACACATTCCTGCTCGTTACAACAACAACGACAACGCTAATAATGACGCAATTCATCACGTCATCGGTCTCCTCGCGGCCCTTCAGCGTGGACAATCCGGTGATCCAGCACCACCCCCTGCACCTGCTCGACCTGCGGCAGCAGAAGTGCCATGCTCCCGCCCTCCTCCCGTCGCGGACGAACCCGAGGGCGATGGCGCGGACGACGACGCGCCCATGGAAACCCTCGACGAAGGTAACGCCGCTCGTCTCAAGTCCGGTTCTACCGCCCCGAATCTTGCTCCTATCCCTCCTGCACGTCCGCAGTTGCGTTCTTCTTTGGTAAAAAGTGACGGCATTCGAACCCAACTTTTTAGTTTCGAGCGTATCCAGGCTATTGCTCGGCACGCGCTCTCCGCTTTGCCCCCTAGTGGTGGCGAGTTAGCCGCCGACTATCTCCAGCAGATAGTCGAGGAGGCGGAGGAAAAGATTCATTTCTTATTCACCGCAGGTCAACGCGGTTTTGAAGAGGCCAATATGGCCCTAAAGATTAAATATGGGGAGGTGGTGGAAGATAAAAACGTTAAGGCCGCCACACAAATTGTGGTGGCCAGCAAAAAGAGACCTACTAGACCCACCACCTTAACATCCCGCACCAATCCCCCCCCCTCGTAGTAGGGGTGAAGACGCACGTACTTGGAATACGTGGCGTCGGGATGGCGACGATCGATGCTTTTATTGTCGCGAACCCGGTCATGGGTTTAAAGATTGTCCTCGCCGAGGCCAAGGGGCCAACCGGCCGGCTAAGATTGTCTAGAGGCTTTGATGGCCGATTCTTTGTAAAACCTTGATGCTATAAATCTATTATTTCATGTTAAAGATTGATTTTGTGCCAATTGGTGATCGAGCATGCGGCTCAAATCCGCTTCGAATATAGCACGGCAATATGCTATTCAATATTTGCGTGAAAAAAAAAAAAAAAAAAAAAAAAAAAAACAACAACAACAAAAAAACAACAACAACAACAACAACCCCAAAAAAGGGAGTAGGGGGAAGCATGAGAACGACAGAAGTGCCAGAAAAGAAAGGCAGTCCAAAAGGTACAAAACGCACGTGGAACATTGGAACACGCACCTCCGACCGATGAAAGCATGAGAACAATTGTAACATTGCTGGTGCGCACACTGCGAAAAGTGTTGCCTTCATTCTTGCTTTCGCTTCGACTATTTCGAGCACACTTCTCACGCTACGCATGCTTCGGCAAACGTATTTGTACAGTCAAGAACGATAACTTACATCCGGCCCTTGCGGCTTTTTTATTGTACTTGTTCGTCACCGCCCCTCACCAGAGCTTGGCTCCTTCGCCGTACATGTTGCCACATCGGGTGATACAATATGTATGCGAGGATGCCTGCGTGCCTGCTTTGCATGGTGGTCCGGTTGGTGCGATAGCCGCTTCATGCTATCGGTCCTCGCGTCAGGCTACCGCCTTCCGTAGGCTCCTTCAGAGCCTACAGTGCGGCATGCCTCAAACCATGCCGGGGCACTCCAATTCCACACATTCCCGGTGGAGGCGGTGGACGAGCTCCTCGCTACGGGAGCGGCCCGGCTCGTTCCTCCATCGGAGCCACTCACATGCATCAGCCCGCTTAACGTAGTCGTCCAACCTTCCAAAAAGAGGCTCATATTGGACCTCCGCCACGTGAATTCATTTCTTTCCGTCCCCCGTTTTCGCTACGAGGGCTTGAATCGGGTGCCCGACTTGGTGCAGCAAGACGATTGGCTATTCACCATCGATCTAAAATCCGGCTACCACCATGTGGATATCCATCCCTCGTATTGGCGCTTCCTTGGTTTTACACTCCAAGGGCAGCGCTACCAGTTTCTATCATTGCCTTTTGGTCTAGCTACTGCGCCGTTCGTTTTTACTCAGCTGACCAAGCAGCTCGCAAAACGTTGGCGCGGACCCGGCATCCGACTTATCCCATACGTCGATGACATTTTGTTCATCAATGCTACTCGAGCCGAGGCCCTTTGCCACCGTGCCGTCATTTTAGCGGATCTTCAGTCAGCTGGCTTCGCTGTCAACTTCAAGAAGTCGCAGCTCGAACCAACCCAGTGCCTAAATTTTTTGGGCCTCCTGCTGGACACTCGCACCACGTCTTTCTCCGTCGATGACGGCAGACGCGAGCAACTCTTCGCCGAACTTGAGCAGACATGTGCACTTAGCGCGCAAGGGCGGCCTATCCCAGTCCGTCGGGCCGCTCGCATCACTGACTTGCTAGCCTCCATGGCGCTCGCACTTGGCACGGTCGCGCGTGCCTTCTCCCACAATCTTCTTTCTCAGATCTCTGAGTGTCACTCTTGGGGGGCGTCAATTCTCTTGACACCCAATTCTCTCGACGAGTTGCGTTTCTGGCTCACCCAGTTCGATGTCTTCAATGGATCGCGCTTCCACAATCCTCATCTCTACGACGTCGTCATGTATGTGGATGCCAATGATCGCGCATGGGGCGCGTGTTTTTCAGCGCCGGACGGCGACGCCGGTTCGCATGCTTCACCACTCCCCCGGGCCCTCGTCTCTTCATCCAGCACGCTCCGCGAACTTGCTGGCATCCTTTGGGCACTGTCAACCTTTCTTGACAAGGTCCGACGCTCGCACGTCCTGCTCCGCAGTGACAGCCAAGTGGCCTATTACATTATGAAAAAAGGGGGTTCCCGCCGGCTTGATTTGACTCTGATATGCCGAGCTATTATCCACCTTTGCGTGCGCCACCAAATTCGGCTCACAGTCCAGTGGATCCCACGCACCCTTAATACAGAAGCCGACGCGCTCTCCAAGTTGGATCTTCTCGACGATTACTCTCTCGCACGACCTTGGTTCCTTCTGCTAGAGAGGCGTTGGGGTCCTCATACTATTGATTTGTTCGCTTCCCCGGCTAATGCGCAACTGGCTCGTTTTTGCTCGCTCGAGCTCTCTAACGCGGTAGTCGCGCAGGATGCGCTTTCTCTTAGCTGGTCGGGCGACAACTGCTACGCCTTTCCTCCCCCACCCCTGATCCCCGCTGTCCTCGCTCACGCCCGCCGCTCGCGCACCTCGCTCACCCTTGTAATCCCGCATTGGCCTAGCGCCTTTTGGTGGCCACTATTATGCCCGGACGGCTCCTCTTGGGCCCCCGCTGTGGTCGCAACCATTCGCCTTGCTCCTGGCTCTAGTTGTTTGCGCATTGGTAGCGACCATTCTGCCTTTAGCAGTGCAGGTCTCCCGAACTCATTGATGTACGCGCTTCGCTTGCTATTCACTAATACATAGCGCTTTGCCTCTGCGCAGATTCCTACCTCGGCCGCTTACTTCTGGATCTCTTGACGCTCACAGTCGATCTTCGTGCACAGTCTACTCTTCGAACATACGAGCCCTACTGGCGACAGTATCGGGCCTTTTGTACCGCGCACTCGCTTCCTTTTCTACCTGCCAGCGACCTTACGGCAGCACTGTTCCTGTTGCACTCGATCCGCAGTGGCGCCACTATTTCAGCAGTGCGATCCGCATGTTTTGCCATCTCATGTGCCCATTGGCTGGTCGGCCTTCCTTCTCCTATTCGCGGCCCGTTATCTTCCCAAGTGAAGGAGTATGCGCAACGCCACTGCGGCAAGCCTGCTCGAGCTAAGGAGTCGATACCACCCGAAAAAATCTACGATATCTGCGACGCCTACTTCGCGTCGTCCGATCCTGCGACCTTCCAGAAGGGGCTGATCCCTCTCCTCATGTTTGCAGCCTTTCGGCGCTTCTCTGATCTGATATCCCTCCAGTGGCACCATATTGAGTTTGACCGGGACTGTATGTGGTTGTTCATTCCCCGCTCCAAGACCGATCGGGCGGGTACTGGTGCATGGATTCCTGTGGCTGCCTCCTCCGCTCGCCACTGCCCCGTCTCTCACGTCCAGCAATTCCTATTCCTCGCTGGGTACTCCGCCCAGTCTCTCGGCCCCCTCATCCGTGTGTTTCAGCCGGGCTCTCGAGCTTCCCCTTCCGATCGCTCCCCTTCGTATGCCACCATTCGGAGTTGGTGCCGGGATTCCTTCTCTCGGGTCGGACTCAATCCTGATGTCCTTGGCACACACTCGTTTCGCAAGTCCGCAGCCATCACGGCCATTGATGTTGGTGTTCCTGATCGGCTCTTTAAGGCCCTCGGCCGCTGGCGCAGCGACACGGCTAAGGAGCGTTATGTCACCCAGCTCGATCACGAGCTTATCGCTGCCTCATGGACCCTTCAGGACCCTCTCCGCTCCAGTCCAACTGCTCGATATGCAGCCACGCTTGAGCGCCACCGCCGTCAACCCCCTGCCTGATGTTTCGTTCGACCTACGACGACTGCACTGCACACTCCTCTGAAAGTCGTGTCACAATCTCAATAAATTTTTAGGAATAAAAAAATAGCAGATTGTGATTCGATTTGAAGAGGAGTTTTGCTGTAAAGGAGACAAGCTTCTTCACATTCTCGCAGGTCCGATGGACCTGCCACCTAGTCTCATTCTCATTTCTCTTCTCTGATTGCTCCCATTCCCCTCTCCCATGTTCCTAGTCGGCATCTACCTATTTAGCTTCGTCCTTTAGAACATCCATGTACTTCCAACTATGAGTGTGCTGTATCATTGAGATACCGTAATCCCCCGTATATAACACCCTATGGTGTATATAAAAATTCGCTAAAAAATGACTGGGTGTTAACAGTGGCCCGGAAAAATATAGTGCCCATGTGTTATGTAAAATGCAATTTGAATTTGAGTGTTATAAGCCTTGTGTGTTCAAAAATGCGCGGAGCGACTGTTAGCGAGGTACAGCATCCGCTACGACAAAACTCACAAACCAATCGTCGTTGGCCAATCCCTGCTGAGTGCTGTAGTCAGGGCCAGGTTTGTGCGGCACCTGCGACCGTCATGATCGCAACAGAATCCGCGACTTCGACGGGAGGATTTCGCTCGGGAGGATTCTGACTGTCAAATCACAACAGAATCCGCGAATTCGACGGTCGAAATCCTCCCGAGTCTCGACCTTTGCTGACGTTTTGATTTCGCGCTGCAACTTGTGTTGATGTTTCTGCCCTTTTTTTCGCTGCTAATGGTAGTTGACATTGCATTTTTCATCCTGTTCGTTATTTTTTCTCAATCGAGCTGAGCTTGAAAAACTACGAAATACTGTTCTTTGCTGCATAAAACGAGGAGGGTGTTATGTAAAATGCAACCCCCGAAAAGCGGTTGCTCTCCTAAATTCACCCTATCATAAGCTCTCCCCCGCATAAACCACCCGCGGAGTGACTATTTCGGCGGGTGTTATATACGGGGGTCCGGGGATTACGGTATGAAATGCTATGATGACTGCACTGCACACTCCTCTGAAAGTCGTGTCACAATCATCCAGACGAGCGCTATTTGCTGACGTCATTCTACGGATGCTAGCTACAGTGTAACTCGACAATATCTATCGGAACTACTTATAGAAATGCTTAAGTACGATTTTATCACAACATTCCCTACATCACATGCCAATGCCTATAATGGCCATAGATTCCTGGATCTGGATGCATACTATCATGCATGGAAATGGTTTGAACTTGGGCTTAGAAGAGAGGAGGCTATTGATGGGGAATCTGGTACCCAAGCCTTCAGATTGTATGGCTAGTACGGTAACCTGACTCCTACAACACAGGCAACTCATAAATATGGTACATGGTGTCAAACATGTCTATGTGTTATGTTTGTATAGACTGTATAGGGTAGCCTCTTAGAGGGTACAACACTTAGCTATATTGTGTGTACTCTCTCTGTATCCCTAACACTTCAATTTCTGATATGGTATCACGCGTAGGTAGGATCCCCCCCCCCCCACCTACTGCTTCCGCTCGCCCCCCTAGCCCCGTCGTGACTCCCCCCTAGCCCCGTCGCGCCCCTTCCTGGGCCCCATCGCGCTCCTTCCTAGACCCCGTCGCGCCCCTTCCCAGGCCCCGTTGCGCCCCTCCCAGGCCCCGTCGCGCCCCTCCTGGGCCCCGTAGCGCCCCTCCTGGGCCCCGTAGCGCCCCTCCTGGGCCCCGTCGCGCCCTCTCTGGGCCCTGTAGCGCCCCTCCTGGGCTCTGTCGCGCCCCTCCCAGACCCCGTCGCGCCCCCCCCTGGGTCCCGTCGCGCCCCTCCCAGGCCCCGTAGCGCCCCTCCTGGGTCCCGTCGCGCCCCTCCCAGGCCCCGTAGCGCCCCTCCTGGGACCCGTCGCGCCCTTCCTGGGCCCCGTAGCGCCCCTCCTGGGCCCCGTCGCGCCCCTCCCAGGCCCTGTAGCGCCCCTCCTGGGACCCGTCGTGCCCTCCTGGGCCCCGTAGCGCCCCTCCTGGGCCCCGTCGCGCCCCTCCCAGGCCCTGTAGCGCCCCACCTGGGACCTGTCGCGCCCCTCCTGGGCCCCGTAGCGCCCCTACTGGGCCCCATCGCGTCCCTCCCAGGCCCCGTCGCGCCCCTTCCAGGCCCCGTCGCGCCCTTCCTGGGCCCCGTAGCGCCCCTCCTGGGCCCCTGCAGCGCTCCTCCTGGGCCCCCCGTCGCGCCCGCCCGGTCCTGTCGCACCAGCCTGCTCGGCCCCGTCCTGCTCGCCCGGCCCCGTCGCAGCCGCCCGGCCCCGTCGCATCAGCCCGGCCCTGTCGCGCCCGCCCGGCGCTGTCGCACCGGCCCGGCCCTGTCGCCCCCGCCTGGCCTAGTCGCCCCTGCCCGGCCCCGTCGCGCTCGCCCGGCCCCGTCGCCCCGGCCCGGCCCTGTCGCACCAGCCCGGCCTTGTCGCGCCCGCCCAGCCCCGTCGCGCCAGCCCGGCCCCGGCGTCCTCGCCCGGCCCGGTAGCACCTGCCCGGCCCCGCTGCCCCGGCCCCGTCCTCCTCCCTGGTACGGTTCCCCCCCACCTTGCCCAGCACAGCCCTGCAGCGTACCGCCACGCGCCACCCTGTACTGCCTTACACCGCACTGCACCGCACTGCACCCCACTGCACCGCACTGCACCGCACTACACCGCATTGCACCGCACTGCACCGCACTGTACCGCACTGCACCGCACTGCACCGCACTGCACCGCACTGGACCGCCCTACACCGCACTGTACCGCACTGCACCGCACTGCACCACACTGCACCGCACTGTACCGCACTGCACTGCACTGCACCGCCCTGCACCGCACTGGACTGTTCCTGATGGCGGCGGAGCTTCGCTTCGACGCTGAAGGTCAGCCCCTAGAGTTCGAGGCGTGGCTTGCCGACCTCCGCCGCCAACTCACTGGCCAGCGGCAGGATGGTGAACCGCTTTCCGCACATCTTGACGGTCGCTCCCCTGCCCAGACCCTCCTGCTATTCTGCCCGCTGACCCCACACCCACTGAGCGTGAGTCTACTGCTGCCACTGCCCGTGCGTGCTCTGTCTGGCTTTCTCGCGATGCTGTCGCCCAGCTTGCCATTAGCAACGCCCTCCCCCCGTCCGAGCGTCCTCGCTTTAGATCCCTCACTACTGCTCAGGCATACTTAGATGCTGTCACCAAGCGCTATTCCACCCCTCCGGCTGCCTCGGTGGGTCGCCTGATCCTCCCACTGCTCTTTCCTGACCTTGCTTCGTTCCCCACTGTCTCTGACCTCGCTGCCCACCTGCGCTCGATAGAGGAGACCTGGCGCGCCGCCTGCACTGACGCACAGCTTAGAGCCCACCAGCCGCCCATTACCTCTACCCTCTACCTGCTTGCCACCCGCCTCCCTGACCGCCTTGCTGTCGCCCGCGACCGCTTCCTTAGTGTTCACCCCGCAGACCTCACCCTCACTGACTTTGTCGACACCCTGACTGTGATAGAGACCCGTCACCGCTCCATCGCCCAGGCGAGCGGTGTCGTGCCTGTCCCTATCTTTCAGGGTTGTGCCCCCGCTCAGGGCACCTTCTCCGACGGCTCTGCCGCAGTGGCTGAGACTGCTGCTGCAGCGCAGGCCCGTTCTGGGAAGGGCCGCCGCCCCAAGGCTGGGCGCGGCGGAGGGGGCGGCGGGGGTGCGGGCGGGGGTAGTGGTGGGGTCGGGTCGCCTGGTGCTGGAGCGGACGAGGGGACCCTGCCCAGTCCAGCTGAGTCGCCGCCCCTGCAGTTGCAGCAGCCGCCGCAGTCGCAGCCTTCGCAGCAGCCGCAGCAGCCGTTGCAGACGCGGCAGACAAGTGTTCTCCCGCCAGGGTGGCCCGGCGCTGGCGGTGGACGGGCGCGTGGTGGTGTGCCGCGTGGTGGCTCTGCCGGCGGGCGTTGTCAGTACCAGATCCCGACCGGTCCTCGCCGCGGCTTCGTTTGCGGTAAGATCGGTCACTCCACTCCCCGCTGTTTTCGTCGCCTGGACGACCTCTTTCGTCAGCGCTTCGGCCCGTCGCCAGACCTCCCGGACTGGCACAGTTTGCTTAGTCGACAGATTCAGATCTTTGATATGGACATGGATGCCATTGTTTCTGCTCTGCATGTGATGTATGCTGATGACTCTAGTGTGCTTCCGGCTTATTACTCACTGTTGCCTAGTGTAGGTGTGCCTAGTGTACCCTCCCCTGCTGCGTCAGACGTAGGATCCCCTGCTTTGTGTAGTCTTGGTGCTTCTGCCGTCGTTCCGTCGCCAGCCCCCTTGGCTTCGCTTTCCTTCACCTTGGACTCTGGCGCCTCTCGGTGTTTCTTCCGCGACTCCACCACCCTGACGCCGCTTCCTGTTCCTGCTGCCGTTTCTCTTGCTGACCCCTCCGGCGGTCCGGTAGTCGCCCGCAGTTCCACCACCCTTCCCTGTCCGGCGGTTCCGTCGGGCTCTCTTACAGGTCTGCATATCCCCTCGTTCTCCAGGAACCTAGTTGGTGCCGGCTGCCTCCAGGACCTTGGCGTCACCACTACGTTCCCTGGTCACGAGCGGTATGCTGTCTGTACTGAGGCCGCCACTGGTGCCCCCCTGTCCACGTTCCCCCGGGACCCGGTATCCGACCTGTTCACTCTGGACACCGTGCCCCCCCCGGCTGGAGCGCCCCCTCAGGTGGCTGTGTCTACCCAGGTTGCTGCTGCCTGCTCCTGTCGCTCCCTCACTCACCCGACCCTCCTGTGGCACCACCGCCTAGGTCACCCTGCGCTCCTGCGTCTACGTCACATGTCCCAGCACGGTCTTGTCCTTGGTCTCCCAGGTTCACTCCCCGCGTTTCCCTCCTCCCCAGCTCCACCTTGCACGCCTTGTGTCGAGGGTCGGCTTCGCCGTGCCCCTCACTCCTCCTCGTTCCCCCCTACCGCCGCGCCGCTGCAGACCCTGCACCTGGACGTCTGGGGCCCCGCCCCCGTCCCTGGGCCGCGTCGCGAGCGCTACTTCCTTGTGCTTGTCGACGACTTCACTCGTTACACCACAGTCTTTCCCCTGGAGCGCAAGGCCGACGTGCCTGGCGCCCTCATCCCCTGGCTTGTCTCTGCGCGTGTCCACCGCGGTCTCCCTGTCTTGCGTCTTCACTCAGACCGTGGTGGCGAGTTTGCCTCTGGTGTCCTTGGTCGCTTTTGTCGTGCGGAGGGCATCACCCAGACGTTCACCCTACCGGACTCCCCACAGCAGAATGGGGTCGCTGAGCGACGCATCGGTTTGGTCATGGAGGTCGCTCGCACCTCCATGGTCCATGCCGGTGCACCCCATTTTCTGTGGCCGTTCGCTGTGCGCTACGCTTCTCACCAGCTTAACCTGTGGCCGCACCCTCAGCAGCCGCAGGTTTCGCCGACCCGTCTGTGGACTGGGTCTCCTGGTGACGCGTCTGCGTTCCACGTCTGGGGCTGCCTTGCTCACGTCCGTGCCTCCGGCACGGACAAGCTCACTGCCCGCACCCTTCCCTGCGTCTTCCTCGGTTTTCCCCTTGACGCGTCCGACTGGCACTTTTACCACCCGCCGTCTCACCGCTTCTTTCACTCTCGTGACGTCACCTTTGACGAGTCCGTCTCCTACTACCGCCGCTTCCCCCACCGTGGTCCCCCGGTTACCCCCCCCCTGTTCCTGGTCACCCCTTCCCCGGTAGTCCCTGCCCCTCCTCCTCCTCCTCCCCGTCCCGCCCCCTCTGGTGTCTCCCACGTCACCCCCCTTCCGTCCGTGGACCCGGTTGAGGAGTCTTCTGACTCTGGTGGCCCTCCGGTGCAGTCCTCGCCGGCCGCCCCTCCCCAGGTGTCCCCTCCCCAGTCCCCTCCTCCGCCGCCCCTGCCGCCGCTGCAGCCGTCGCCGTCGCCGCTGCCGCCGCCGCCGCCGCCGTCGCCGCCCCCGTTCGCTGACTCTGGGGGTGCTCGTCCCGGTCGCCCTGCGGGTGGTCCCTCTGGGGGTGCGGGTGTGGAGAGTGCCGGTGGTAGCCGAGGAGCAGCTTGCGGTCCAGGTGTCGCCGTTGTGCCGCCGCAGCAGCAGTTCCCACCGGTGTCCGCCCTTCGCCTGCTCGGCCTTCCGTCCCCCGACCCTGCGTCGGTTCCTCCCCGCCCGTCTCCTCCTCTTCCTGTCTACGGCCCTGTTTTCCCTCCGCCGGACTCGTCCCCGGCCCGTCTCCCCCCTCGTTCCCCTCCTGTGTCCCCTCCCCTGTCTCCTGACCCGACTCCTCCGTCCCACGTCTGGTCTCACCGTCCCTCCCGTGCTCGTCCTGCCTCGCCTGTCTTGCGCTCCCACCCTATGTTGCTTCGTTCACACGCGTCTCGTCCTCCCCTTGTGCCGTCGCCTCCTCCGTCCTCCCTTGTTGTTGCGCCCCCCCCGCTGTCCGACTACCTTCGTGCCGCTCGTCCTCTCGTTCCTCGGGTCCTTGCCTCCCTCGTTACCGACCCGTCTGTTCCGGTCTCGTGCCTTGACGCTCTTGTCGCTGCTGTCGCTGACTTCGCCTCTACCCGCCGCCTTGACTACGCCACCGCTCTGGTCTCTGACCCTGCCTGTCCTCCGTCTGTCGGGGGTGCTCCTGCCCTTGGCAGTGACGTCCTGGAGGACCGCCAGTTCGAGCTTGCTTTCCTCTCCGAGGCTGCTCCCCATCTCTGTTCCATGCTACTAGTCCCTGAGGGTGACCCAGACGCTTTCGACATCCCGACCCCTCGCACTTACGCTGAAGCGACTTCGGGACCCTGGGCCTCGCAGTGGATAGCTGCCATGGAGCAGGAGATGGCATCTTGGAGATCCACCGGCACCTTCGTCGACGCAGTTCCCCCGCCTGGGGTGAACGTAGTCGATGGCCGCTGGCTCTTCAAGGTGAAGCGCCCTCCTGGAGAGCCGCCTGTCTTCAAGGCGCGCTATGTGGCTAGAGGCTTCAGTCAGCGCGAGGGGGTGGACTTCTTCCAGACTTTCGCTCCGACCCCGAAGATGACTACTCTTCGGGTTCTGCTACACCTAGCTGCTCAGCGTGACTACGAGCTTCACTCACTTGACTTCTCCACTGCCTTCCTTCAGGGCAGTCTACACGAGCAGGTCTACCTGCGCCGTCCTCCGGGCTTTACTGGCACCTTCCCTCCTGGGACCCAGTGGCTCCTGCGGCGCCCCGTCTACGGCCTGCGCCAGGCTCCCCGTGAGTGGCACGACACTCTGCGTGCTACGCTTGCTGACCTGCAGTTCTTTCCGTCTTCTGCAGACCCTTCACTCTTCGTTCGTGCTGGCCAGACTCCGTTCTACATCCTCGTTTACGTCGACGACCTGGTCTTTGCTACAGCAGACAGGGACGCGCTGGCCTCCGTGAAGGCAGAGCTGCTGAAGAGACACACCTGCACTGACCTTGGAGAACTGCGCCGTTACCTTGGCTTGCAGATCTCCAGGGACAGAGCTGCGCGCACCATCACCCTGACTCAGTCACACTTGGTGCGCCAGGTCCTTCAGAGGTTCAGCCTTCAGTTCTCCTCTGCACAGCCCACCCCTCTGCCTGTAGACCACAGGCTCTCCGCTCCAGTGCCTGAGGAGTTGGTAGAGCCCAGCGGCCCCTACGCAGAGCTGGTGGGTTGCCTCATGTACCTGATGACTTGCACTCGCCCAGATCTCGCATACCCTCTCAGCATCCTGGCTCGCTTTGTGGCCACAGGCAGACACCGAGCGCAGCACTGGTCTGCCGCTAAGAGGGTTCTGCGTTATCTTGCTAGTACATCGGGCATGGGGTTAGTGCTAGGAGGACGCAGGCCAGCGATCCTTACTGGGCACACAGACGCTTCGTGGGCAGACGACGCTGAGACTCTCCGGTCTACCCAGGGCTACTGCTTCAGCCTTGGCTCAGGTGCCGTCTCGTGGAGAGCTACTCGCTCCTCGTCTGTTGCACAGTCCAGCTGTGAGGCTGAGATCTACGCCGGTGCCATGGCGGCACAGGAGCTCCGCTGGCTGACCTTCTTGCTCACTGACTTAGGTGAGCGGCCTAGCTCTGCCCCGGTCCTGTTCGCTGACAACAGGGCCATGATCCTCCTGTGTCAGGAGCCTCGACTCGAGGGCAGAGCGAAGCACATTCAGTTGCGGTACTTCCTCCTGCGTGAGCTACAGCAGCGACGTCAGGCTCGCGTAGTACACTTGACCTCAGGTGCCAACACGGCTGATATCTTTACGAAGGCACTTGCGCCTAAAGATCATCAGCGGCACTGTGTACAGCTTGGTCTAGTTCCTGTAGCCTCTCACTTGCTAGGACCTTGACTTTGTACTGTCCTTTATATGTATACTCAGACTGGACTTGTTTGTGTCCTCTCCCAGTGGCTGGACTAGTAGTACCGCCCTGCTCTTGTGCTTGCCTTGTCTGTACTCCTTCTGACTGGTCGCTCAGACCCTTGTCTCAGAGGTTGGACTAGTAGTGCCGCCCTGAGCTGTTTGTTTAGGACTTTCCCCTATGCAGTCTAGGGGGTGTGTCAAACATGTCTATGTGTTATGTTTGTATAGACTGTATAGGGTAGCCTCTTAGAGGGTACAACACTTAGCTATATTGTGTGCACTCTCTCTGTATCACTAACACTTCAATTTCTGATACATGGTGCACAGAGGTGCCAACACAAAGGTTACAGCGACAAGACAAGAGGGTGAGCCGAGAGACGGAGAGAATGTTACCACCACTGCCTTCACACACTCACACATGCAACCTGCCAGACGCACACATAATGTGCATGTCTGCATGGTTCTGTTTCATATTCTTCCTCTCACACAGCTTCCACTTCCACTCTCATCCCCACCTCTTCCCCTTTCCGCATGTCTACGCCCTTGGCCACACCATGGCTACCCCATCCTTTCTCAGACCCTCCGTCCCTCCGTCTCTCCGTCCCTCGGTCCCTCGGTCCCTCCACGCCCAGCTTTGCTTTTCTGACTGGAGCTTAAAGCACTAGCCCTGGGGGTCACCCACGCCACTCTCCGCCCCCTCACAAGCAGAGTAGGCCCCTGCCCTGCTGACGTGGCAGCAGGAGTAACAGCCGCAACAGCAGGAGCGGGGCCAGGAGTGTTAGCCTGAGCATCAGCAGCAGTCTTACCAGCAGTAGTAGCAGCAGCAGCAGAGAGTGCGCCTGCCTGGTTCTCAGAGCTCCTCCTGCTGCTGCTGCTGTGGCTGCTGCTGCTGCTGGTGCCATCACTCTCCCCGCTCTCACTGCCCCTCTCCTGGATCATGCTGCTGCGCTTGGGCTTCCGCCTCGACCCCGCCCTGCTGAACTGCGCCGCACGGCTGCTGCTAGAGGGGGATGGAAGGGAGAGGGAGGGAGCAGCAGCGGGGGCAGGAGGCGCAGAGAAAGCAGTGGGAGCAGTGGGAACGGCACATGTTGCAATGTCTGCTGCTGCAGACGATGCTGACGGATTTGGTGGAGTCGGGAGTGCGTTTGAAACAAGGAAACCGGTGGGGCAACTTCTTCTGCTGGTTCTGTCGTCTTCCCTTCCTGTCCCTTCGCCCTCCCCTCCTCCTCCAGTGGCTGCTGCGTTACTTGCAGTGAGTTGCACCAGCACCTCATGGGCGTGGCGCGCTCTGCGGTCAGCAAAATCACCACTGCCCTTCACAGGGCCAATGCTGTCACCCACACTGCCGCTCACACCACCATGGTCAGCAGCAGCAGTAGCAGCAGTAACAGCAGTAACAGAGTTACTGCCTGTACCTGCAGACGCTGCTCCGTGATACCCCCCCAGCTCCACACCCACTAGCCCGTCTAATCTACCACTCCTGGTCTGCGCACCCAACCCCTCAGCGCCCACTGCAGCCCTGCCTCCCCCCCCCTGCACCTCCCTCCCATCTTCATTCCTCCGACCCTCTTCCTTCCTCTCCTCTCCCGTCCCTCCACTCCCTCCCTCCACCTCTGCCGCCTCCTCCTCGGGCTCCTCCTCCACCTTCCCCAGTTGATGTCCCCAGCTGCTGCCCCCACTCCTGTGACTGCTGCTGCTGCTGCTGCTGCCACTCCTCCTGCTCTTCCCCACCATCCTCCCATCCCCTCCCCCTCCCCCAACCCCCCCTCCTCCTGCTCCTTCCGCTGCCCTGTCACAGTCCAACCGGCTTCCCTGCAGGGCAGCGACACCACCAGCACCCCCCTCTCCACCCCCGCCCGCCTCCCCCCCCTCTTTCCCTTGCTGCCCATCCACATGAGCAGCGACATCCTCAGCAAGCCTTGCAGTGTTCCCGGTGCCACCACTGCCATCCCCATCACCACCACCACCAGCACCAGCACCAGCACCAGCAACAGCACCATTACCAGCAGCAGCAGCAGCGGATGCGCCAGGAAACTCGCCCCCCTCATCCTTACCCCCTCCCAGCTCTTCTTTCCACTGTTCGTCCATTTGAATCACCCCAGTGTTGAAAGCAATGTAGGCCGGCCGGGAGAGGCGCGGATCCGTTGACCTCAGGAACCGAAGCAGCTCCCGGCGCGAGCACGTCACTGTTACAACGCCCTTCCTACCCTTTTCCTTTCCCCTCCCACTGCCTTCACCAGAACCCGCCGCATCGCCGCCAGCCAAGCCAATCCCAGTGCGACTTTTACCGTGCCCTGGCTCCTCCCCACTTGCCCATTCTCCCTCCCCCGTCCCTCGTGCTTCACCCTCCTCCTCCTCCTCCTCCTCCTCCTCATCGTCCTCCTTGCTCTCCTCCCCCCTCTCCCCCTCCTCCCCATACTCCTCCTCCCCTTCATCATCTGACCCATTGCAGGCGAACACACTCTCCGTCGCCTCTGGCTTCCTCATGGCCCTCACCATCAGCCTGGCCCTGGGGTCTCGCAGCGGTATCACATCAACCTGCAACGCACGCTCACCAGCCCCACCAGCACCACTGCCACCGCCACTACCCGCACCATCTCCACCACCAGCACCGGCACCGGCACCGGCACCGGCACCGGCACCGGCCGCACCAGGAGGGGTTGTACCACCCCCCACGCTGCTGCTGCTGCTGGCGCCGGTGGCAGCAGCAGCAGCGCCAGCAGCGCTGGTGGCCTGTGAGGCGTTGTCCCACGCGCCTGCTGACGACGCGGAAAGGGAGTCGTGCCCCGTGCCCGTGGACGACACGTCCGAGTCCCCGCGGTACAGACTCGAGGGCGCGGGGGAGAAGGACGCGCGGGGAGGCGTGGCGGGGAGAGAGGGAGTGGAGGCACCGGAAATGGAGGAGTGAGGCGGAGTGGAGGGAAGGGGAGGGGGGGTGTGGGGGGGAGTGGGAGGGCACAGGTCGTTCGAGCCACAGCTGGTGGCAGTCCCAGTAGCACCGCTCTCCTGCTCCTGCCCATCCCCATTCCCACTCCCACTCACCTGCCCACTCCCCACCTCATGCCCTTCCCCCTTCCCTTCCCTTCTCCCTTCCCCCCCTCCCCCCCCCCCGCCCCCCTCTCCTCCCCCTTCAGAAACGCCGGGGTGCGTGGGGGGACCCTCGCCACCAGCCCCTGCCACGCCGCATGCGCCTCCGCAACGAGCTTCCCAGCCAAAAACCTATCCCCCGCGCGCTCATTAAGCCCGAACACCCACTCTCTGTCGCCCGCCTGCACGCACTCGCTCTGCCGCAGCCACTCCCGGACTTCTTCCAGCGTGCCCGGCATCACGCGGTGCACGTCCCCCACGTCGGTGACTCGCCTTGCGCGCCGGTCGCTGACGGCTATGCCCAGGAGCTTCCAGGAGAGGCGCATGGTGGGCAGATCCACCAGCGCGAACGCAGATACCACCTTCACCGCGTACACCTGCCGGGAGGGAAGGAGGACGGGTGCTGGAGGGACTTTTGAGCCGAGAGAGACGGGCGAAGGGGGCGGGGGTGGCATTGGGGGGGGTTGAGGGGGGGAGAGGAGGGGGGGATGTAAAACTGGGCGAGAGAAACGTGAGGAGCATGAAGGGACGGGATGGCGATGTGGAAGTGGGGATTGGGAGAGGAGGGGGACTCAGAAGCCAACACCAACCCATGAAGGTGGAAGGGGCCCGGGGGGGGGAGAAGGGGGGCGGGGGGGAGGTGGGGGAGGGGCTGCGGGCACCTGTCCTCTCTTGCGCGCCTTGCGGCCCAGCTCCACCATTTCGAGCGGGCGCCCGTCGTAGCGCAGCCCCAGGTAGTCCAGGTTCGGCAGCTGGGGGTCCGCCCACGTTTGTGGCAGCAACACCACGTTCCACGGGCAGTTCGACGTGTAGTGCACCGGAACCACGCCGGAAGGAACCCGCATTACCTCCCCCGCGCCCTCCGCGCCTCCGCCGCTCCCTCCGCCGATTCCTGCGCCGCTGCCTTCCCCCCACGCGCCTTCCGCTCCCCCGCCGCCCGCTCCTCCTCCCCCCAGCTGTTTGCGCGCCAGGCGCAGCGGGGAGAACTCCTCGTCCGCAGCCACTTCGAAGCGCGCCCAGGACTTCTTAGGCGTCGTGCACACCACGTGCATGTGTCCGTTGCGGGTATTAAGAGGTATGTGATGCCAGGGGGAGCACGTGCGCCCGAGGCGGTCCTTAAAGCGCATGCGGTAGCCTAAGCTGCCCGCCACGCCGCTATCCACCGTCTGCCACGTGAACGCGTCCGCAGCGGCGCCGCCAGCGCCACCCGCGGGGAAGGTTCCGCCAGCGCGCGGACCGAAAGCTCCGCCTGTTGAAGCGCCGCATCTTCCGCCGCCGTCCCCGCCGCTGGCGCTGCAGGCGCCGGTGCGGTCTCGCAGATCTACCGGACCGGCGGTGGTGGTAAGCGGCGCGGCCGACGCGAACTTAGGGTCGTCCGCGGATCCGGCGCGAACGGCTCCGGAAGGGAGGAGCCTGTGCAGCGCACCGAGCGCTGGAGACGCGGCGGCAGAGGCAGCGGCAGAGGCAGAAGGAGAAGTGAAATCAGAGGCAGTGGTACGAGATTGATGGTGCTCGCTGTTGTCGCGAGAATATTGCGATCGAGAAAGGGATGAAGTGGCGGTGACAGGAGGAGGTTGATGTGGGTCGACATGCTTCGCGAGCAGCTCCCTGTTGGCGGGCATGACGGAAGCAGTCAACTGCAGTGACGGAAGCAGTCAACCGCAGTGACGGAAGCAGTCAACCGCAGTGACGGAAGCAGTCAACCGCAGTGACGGAAGCAGTCAACCGCAGTGACGGAAGCAGTCAACCGCAGTGACGGAACAGAACAACTGGATCTGACGGGTCCTCGTCTACTAATGCTTCCGCTCCTGCTACTGCTGTTGCTGTTGCTGTTGCTGTTGCTGTTGCTGGCCTAATCTCCAGTTATCACGCCACACCGCCGCACGCGGCCATGTATGTTCATGAAACCCGAGCAGCTGAGTAAGGCGCTTCGACACCCTAGAGGTTACCTACCTGCCAAGAATGGTGTTAGACCTGCCGTCCTAGGCCAACTTATATGGAATGATGGAGAGTCAGCGGCTGGGACGAGGCCATTGGAGAGAACGTGGTGCTGCTGTGTGGTTCGAGAAAATACACATCCTTCGCTTGGGCTGGTTTGGGTCATCCAGGCAGATTTGAATAGTGCAGCCTGGGGATGGCCGGTTGGGGAACAAGTGCACAGCACGTGCGCACCACAGTTGTAAAGAAAATCCCTTTTCCTTAGCAAACACTGCTAGAACGGAGTACACCTAACCCGCGGTAATTTTACACCCTGAAACTGGGCGGCAGCAGAATTTTCGTTTCCACCCTGACCATTTCTGAGTGCGTTTCCCTTGTTCCCTGGACCTAAGCACGGCAGACTCAAAGCGGGCAAATACTTTGAGCACTGCCTCAGTTGACGTCGGGTTTCCTGACTCGAGAAACACTAATTCGA
This sequence comes from Closterium sp. NIES-67, assembly GCA_027943415.1. Lineage (NCBI taxonomy): Eukaryota > Viridiplantae > Streptophyta > Zygnematophyceae > Desmidiales > Closteriaceae > Closterium > Closterium sp. NIES-67. Next base: position 58,024 of record BQMB01000949.1, on the reverse strand, counting down.
GCAGTAAACGTTTCGTACAGAAACGCAAACTAAATTCGTTTTTCAAGGGTAACTGGATCTGGTCTTCAGGAGCTGCTTTCGGGGGGTGAATACCCTCTCGGCGGCACCCCCTATGAAAATACTGGGGGTGAAATTACCGCGGCTAGGTGTACAGCCCTTACTTTCGGAAGTCCAGGCTCGGCCTACAACCTAGGTCTTGAACTATGTTCGAGACCCCAAGCCTACACGTGGAGTCGCGTCCGACACTTTCGAGCCCCGAGGCATCCAAACCACCTCGCACGTGTTTAGTGGCCCTCCTCGAGGCTCCCTTACCAGGCTAGCTGTGCTTGTATTCAGCCCTGTACTTCACTACCTCTCTCTTGCACTACTCGACTCCTATCCGGAAATTATCATAACAGCTGGTATCAGAGGTACATTCCTACCCATTTAGGCTTCCGTGGTGAGATAGTTTTTAGAGGGACCTCGCACGTTAGGAGACAGGAGCTGTTCAGCAGTCGTGCAGTGACTTCTCTAGTCTCTCCATACAGTATTTGTCGTATGCGCTCCATGTCTTTAACCTTGCAGGTGCCCATCGTGTTGTCAGTAACGCTAGCAAGCTAGGTAAATTCATCGTTAACAACCCTCATCGTGATAGTATTAAAAATAAGGCTCATGAGCAGATTGCTGAGCTGTCAGAGGCGGCAGCGAGTATGTCGGTACTGACGACGAAGTTTGGTAAAATGATGGCGATGATGGAGGCCATGTCCCTGGAGCTCGCCATGTTGAAATAGGAGAACGTGAGCCTTCGCCGGGCGCGTGGTGAGACACATTAGGAGTCACCTTTTATAGCGGACGAAGACTGTCTGAGCGCACATCAACTGCAGGCGACGTCAGCAATATATGACGACAGCACAAGCGAGCGACAGGCAGTTGTGAAAATCAAACACGCGATACTTCCGCCCTTCAATCCACTCGAGAAGTACATAACGTTGAGTGGGTGGCTGTTCGTCATGGAGCTGATCTTCAATGCTGCTGATGTCAACGACGATGAGGCACGCGTCAAGTTGGCAGTGTCTTTATTACGAGGTCCTGCATTAAGTTGGTGGCGATAGTACATGACGTTGCGAGGGATTCCGACAGACCGGGAGCAGACGATGAACGGGGAGCAACAATTGGCTTCAGCTTCAACATGATCCTTGTTTGGTGTGGTCGAGAGCCTTACCTGGCAATAGTGGGGTACACTGCGTCGCAAGCGTTTCAAGCATGTATTTGCATACGATAATGCTCGTGTAAATTTGCACGGATGGCGTCGATCGGGCTCTGTCCTAGAATACACGCCATCTTTCTACGACGAAACCGACGATCTACACAAGACTGAGAAGATGAGCCGTTACATCCTACGGCTAAAAACGAAGGTCCAACGAGAAATTTGTTGCACCGCCCGACGACATTCTTGGAAGTGCAGCAAGTCGAAAAAACATGAGACGAGAACAATGTATGGCCGAGGGTGAATTTCCCGGAGGGAAGTCATTTTCGAGGGCAGAACAGTTACCCCTCCATCAACGGCGATGTGGCACCACCAGATGTGGTGTTTTCATTGTAACCAGTCGGGACACATCATGTGGGGCTGTCCGGGGTTGCAGAAATCGGGAGCCAACGACGGGAGGAAGTCGGGAAATGGATCAACTCTGTAGCGGTATGGCCCCCTACTGACAACCCTTCGTCGCCCAAAGATCACCACTCTCACCGAGTAGTCGTGCCGATCTATGCGATCGGCCACACCCGGTTAAAGGGGGTTGAACCTGTTGACTGCCCTGTGTTGGTGGAAGGGCACGTTGATAATACAAGACAAAAAATATTCGTGGATGGTGAAGTACCGCACAGTCTGTTCGATGTGACGAGAGCGAAGAAACTGAATCTGCAAATAGAGTGATGCATGCCTGAGATTGATGCGGTTGGTCGACGGCACGCCACTTGCAATCCGGGAGTGGGTGAAACACGTTCGCATTGATTGCGAGAGCCAAGTCAGCTTCGTCATGCAGATACTGGCGACTACGTTGGACGACTGCGATGTGCTCTTTGGGCGTGACTGGCTTTACAGGTATAATGTAATCCGAGCATTGATTGGAGGAATTGGGCCCTTCGTTTGAAGTGGGATGGTGAGTGGCGACGATTGCCGAAGTGGAAACCACCCGACCCATAGTCAACACTTGTTAATCAAGTGATGATCAAGCGTATGATGGCGCGCGGCGTGGACGTCTACACCGTCCGATGGATTGCATCTATGATTGTGGCTGAAGAGACTGACCTCGAGAAGCTATGCACGGTTTGAAAGAGAGATGGTGTTGTTTGGGGGGGCAGCGGGCTATGTTTGAAATAGAGTCGGAATCAGTTTGTGCATCGAAACTATCAAATTTGGGGCGGAACTACTGTTCACTTGCTCATGTGACGACGATCTTGCCTGTCGTACAACTGGTGAGGTGTCGCATTGATTCTGACTCCCTCATGACACCCGACAAGCAAACAAGGTCCCAACTTGAAAAACGAGTTGGGTTCCATGTAAAGAAATCGCACACGCGATTTCTTCTGACACACGAGTTGCTCAAAGCGAGGATCCCAAGAAGCGATTTTTCAGAACCCAAGGTTTTGTATTACTAGTGTAGCGAAGTGAGCGAGAGCCAAGTGACAGAAAAATGGCCCATCTACCCTAGGCGAAGGGACAACACTGCCAGCGAGATGAGATGGAGCTCGCTAGGCTTGAGCGATGTCGCTCGCAGGTACAAGCGACGAAGTGGAAATGCGACAGGTAATGAAGGAGGTGTTCAAAAGATACGTAGATTTGTATCTGGGCATATTACACGACAACAGATGTGACATGTGAAGCATATTTTACCAAAACAATACCCTGTCAAAAACGAGACCATGTACTACAACACCCTCGGGATTGGCTCCTCACTTTCCCTGGCAAATAGGATCAAGAGTCACGAAGCCCCACCTACAGCCGCTCGCTACCTGGCAAACAATGCACCAAACTACCAGTACACCAGCATAACTAATAAAGAAATCAGCCCAAAACAAATCAAAACAATCTCACAATTTTAGGCCGTTTTAACTACTTGATACATTCATTAGTTACGAACCACAAACACTTTCAGGGCAAAATACTCGACGACAATCCAAAAAACAGCAACTTTGTAGTGTACCGACTAATGATATTATCGTAGTGTACAGGGGCACAGAGCACCAAAGAATGCCCTTGAAGCAGCACCCAGCAGCCGTATCCGCTATAACCATGCGGCCGAAGTATCCGATTGGAGCAGGGGCTAACGGGGAGTAAGAATGGGAGCAAGGGGGTTTGAGAATGGGAGCAGGGGGTGAAATTGAGAGTGCATGGGAGCAGAGGGGGAGGGGAAACGGAGGTGAAAAGCGAAGGGGTGAAATTAGAAGCACGAGGCACATGGGAGTAGGGAGAGGGCACAACATGGGAGTATTCGTAGGAGTGGGGGGGGTAAGAATGAGGGCAGGGAGGGGAACAAAGGATTCGTGTGAGGGGAGCGGAGGTGAGGGGAAAGGAGCAGAGGGGAGCGGAGGTGAGGGGAAAGGAGCAGAGGGGAGAGGAGGTGAGGGGAAAGGAGCAGAGGGGAGATGAGGTGAGGGGAAAGGAGCAGATGGGAGATGAGATGAGGGGAAAGGAGCAGAGGGGAGAGGAGGTGAGGGGAAAGGAGCAGAGGGGAGATGAGGTGAGGGGAAAGGAGCAGAGGGGAGATGAGGTGAGGGGAAAGGAGCAGAGGGGAGAGGAGGTGAGGGGAAAGGAGCAGAGGGGAGATGAGGTGAGGGGAAAGGAGCAGATGGGAGATGAGGTGAGGGGAAAGGAGCAGAAGGGAGAGGAGGTAAGGGAAAAGAAGGTGAGGGGAGAGGAGGTAAGGGGAGAGGAGGTGAGGGGAGAGGAGGTGAGGGGAGAGGAGGTGAGGGGGGAGGAGGTGAGGGGAGAGGAGGTGAGGGGATAGGATGTGAGGGGAGAGGAGGTGAGGGGAGAGGAGGGTTTAGCTGCCGTCATCCAGCTCCTCTCCCCCTCTCTCCCTAACTTCTCCGCCTCACAACGCGCCTATTCCCTGCCCCCTTCCTTCTACGCCGCATCCACACGCTCCTATCCGCTTATCCCCGCATCTACGCCGCATCCGCACGCTGCTGTCCGCCCATCCCCCCTGTAAACCGTGGCCCCACGTGGCTATCCACCCCCCCCCCCCCCCCCCCCCCCCCCTCTACACCGCATCGTGACACTGGTGTCCGCCCATCTTCCCCTCTACGCTGCTATCCGCCCTTCCCCCCCCTCTACTCCTCCCCCCACGCTCCTATCCGCCCTTTCCCCCCTCTACGCCTCCTCCCACGCTCCTAGCCGCCGTTCCCCCCCTCTACGCCCCTCCCATGCGATTATCTGCCGTTGCCCCCCTCTATGCCTCTCCGCGAGTCTCTGCCAATCCCCCCGCACATGCCACATCCACACTTCTATCCGAGGGGCTTTGGAGGGAGAGCATGGCGTGGGGGTGGGGTGGGGGGGCGAGAAAACATGGCGAGGGGTTGTGGGAGACAGAGCGGGGCGACGGAATGGCGGGGAGCAAGGCGGCTAGGCTAGTAGCGGAAACGCAGAGGCGCGTGTGCCGCATTTCGCTCGTGTTTGTGTTGCTATGCTCTGGATGAGGGGCGCGTTGAAGTGGGAGCGTGGCGGAGTCTAGTGCGACGTGTGCTACACGCGCCAAACCAAGAGTAGGGCAAAATGGGGCCGACAAAGAATTTCGGGGGGTGTGACGAGGGCGAATTGCGTGACGTGTGGCAATGATAGCGTCTGACGCGGATGGGTGTGAGTTGGGTGAGAGGAGCGGGTGGTGTGGCGCGTGACGCTGGCGAAAGCAGCAAATTTTGCCTCTCTTAGTAACTGGAAAAATAAATTCTAAGTGCGCTATCATTGCTTATGCCCCCTACACGTTTTTCCTAAATCTTAAGGCAGATGGCGGGGGTCGCGCGAAGGGTATTAGCTTAGCTTACTGCGAGCCTGAGGGCGGCAAGTGCGTTAGCACATGTCCCAAATGGTTTGCCAAACCTTTGGGACTTGATGGTGGGTGTGCGACAGATAGGGAGGGAGAGGATCGTCCACCCTTTAGGTGGTGGTGTTGGACCAATCAGACTAACCCATTTTCCGTCATTGCTTGTCGCAGGGGCTTCTGGGTAACCCGGTCAATTTCGGTTGGGTTTCAAAAACCTTTGGATTTGGTTTTCTGCTTCTTTAGACCCTCGCTTCAAGTCGCGAGTGTGTCAGAAGGGTCACACCATACATTTCACCAGGCTGTTTGTTGCGTCAACCAATCATAATCCAGCTATTCATTTCAAACTCCTTTCCATCTGAAATTCACAACAGTAATTCTAGTGGGTCATCCTATACTTCAACATAATTCCGAAGGCAAATGTTCAAGTTGGGCCCACCTTTGCTATTATAGCCTCGGGATTGAAGGAAAATCCATTTTCCTTAGCGAACCCCGCAAACACCGAGAACAGCCCTGACTTTCAGAAGTCCAGGCTCGGCCCGACAACCTAGGTCCCGAACTACGTACGAGAGCCCCAAGCCTACTCGTGGAGTCGCGTCTAACACTTCCGAGCCCCGAGGTGCCCAAACCACCTCGCATGGTTTGTGGCCCTCCTCGAGGCTCCCTTGCTAGGCTAGGAGTGCTTGTATTTAGCCCTGTGCTTCACTTATACTCAGCACACTTTAATCACTGCCTCTTTATTGCATTACTTAACTCGTATCCGGAGATTAACATAATAGTATTCCTCGAGAGTACATTTTTCACATCATGTGTGCGAAGAGAGTGAATATTTGTGGAGTAGACTAATATCATTTTATGCACTCTGTCATTAACAGATTCACATGCTGGATGGCTATGTGATTCAAATATCTGCCGAGAACCATATTTGGCGTACTGGAAATTTGTAACAGCATCACCTATATGTGGCATCCTCTAATGTAACACATCTTATCAATTGTGTATTGTGAAACTACATACCGTATTCCCCCGTTATAACACCCGCCGAAAGGGTCACTCCATGGGTGCTATTGTCAACTCATACATGTTATGCATGTAGAAGTTATAGGCTAGCATCGGTGTGTGCTCCTAGTGAGTACAACCCAACTGCTATATGTGTCATGTTTTCCCTTCGAGTAATTATTCACGTATTCTAACAATTATATGCGGGGGGCAGGGCCTAAGATTCATTTTCGGGTACGCTGATTCGTCAGCCTCACTCCCCAAATTTAGGCTGATGCATCAGCCTTGTGTTAAAGTAGCTCTAGGCTAGGATACTCGGCAGGAACAAGGCCGCCATGAATGTGGCGGCGGGGTTTAGCTAGGAGCTGGACGAGAGTGTCGAGAGAGAAGGGAATTGGATTAGGAAGAGAGGGGAGTACAAGGAGGGGTTTGTACCCTCTACAGAAAGGTTCAGTAACAACCTACCAAGCCTATATTAAATTATAACTTATATAATTTGAACACACCCCCTAGGCTTGGTAGTGTCAAGCCCTCTCACACCCCCACACCCACACCCACACCCACACCCACACCCCCTAGCCCAGCACCCCCATTCCCAGCAGGAGCCGCAACGACTCCGGAAGTGGGCAGCTCCCACGGCCCTTGGGACGGCAATGGCGGCAACAGCGACAGTGACGACAGCGGCGGCGGCGTGCGGCGGCGCCCGGCCCGCAGCAACAGCGGCGGCAGCGGCGGCATGAACGTCAGAGGCTGGTGCAGCGGCCCCCGCCCTCTCGGCGGCATGTCCAGTCACCTTGGCGTTGGGGAGGGCCCGCATGAGGCAGTCGTTGGCTGCAGCAAGGAAAGGGGGGGAAGCAGGGGAAGGAGGGGGGAGGGGGGGGGGGGAGAGGGGCGCGGGGCGTAGTCCAGACTCACGCCGGCGGCTGCAGAGCGGGCGGCAGGTCCGGCGGCACCATTGACGATGCGCGGCCGGCTGTCGCCCGATGACGCCGCCACGGCAGCAAACAGACGCCGCCACAGCGCGACGTCGATGCCGCGGCGGCGAGGCGGAGGTGCGACTGTAGCTCGACTAAGCCGCCGCGGCATGTCAGAGAAGTCGCCACGGCGGCACGGAAAGGCAAGGCCGCCACGGCGGCAGGAAAACGAAAGGCCACCATCAGCGGCACGATACGAAGTGAAACGTAAGTTAAGGACGAGGCGGAAGCGTGGAAGGCAGGACCGGAAACGGCCTGCTCTGTTACCATGTTAAAGTAGCTCTAGGCTAGGATACTCGGCAGGAACAAGGCCGCCATGAATGTGGCGGCGGGGTTTAGCTAGGAGCTGGACGAGAGTGTCGAGAGAGAAGGGAATTGGATTAGGAAGAGAGGGGAGTACAAGGAGGGGTTTGTACCCCCTACAGAAAGGTTCAGTAACAACCTACCAAGCCTATATTAAATTATAACTTATATAATTTGAACACCTTGCCCCTAGAAAAAAGGCTGAACTTTCAGTGTTGGCAAAAAAAAAATCGCTGATCAATCAGCGTTACCTAGAAGAAGGCTGATGCACAAATTCAGCAGCGCTTTGTAGATTAGCTCTGGCTTTCAGTAACGAGGTTATGTCCTGGCTGCGCACTTGACATTTCGATGATTGGCTGGCGCGGTGACAATTTTCCGGTCTAAGTACGAAACATTTTTTATGTAAGCATCGATACTAGGAATTTGAAACCGACGGAAACGGGTGAAAGTATGGCCGGCGTTGGGCTTTGGAATCCGGATGCAGCTGAAAGAAACCTTGAATATGCGCGAATGTTTTATGATTACCTTTCAATCGCGGGGTTTTTTAAGGTAATTCCGCGTCAGCGTGGTGCCCGGACCACACCGAGTCAGGGCGCATTCCTCACCGATGTGGCTGACCATTTTGTGGCGAGTTGATTACGGTCGATATTCCAGCCTGAGAGATGGGAGACGATCGTGAGCGTCTGTAAGTTTGTGGCAAGTTTCCTGCCACTGGCGAAGAATACGCCCTCAAACAACAGCAACGCAGCTGGGAGGGGACACGTGTCTGCATGAGGAGTTTTCCATATACAGTACTATACTCTACGTACTCTTGGTTGTGGGGAAGTGGGAGAAGGGAGGTACGTATGTGGCTGTAGGGTGGAGTGGAGACTTGGCAAATCTTCCTTGGTTGCGGGGGTATGAGAGGGGTGTGAGTGAGTTGTGACTGGTTGCAGGGAACTTCGCCAAAAATATGTCTTGCGGGTGTTAGGAGTGGGGTACGGTGTGACTTAGCCAAAAAAAATTGGCATACGGGTGTTCTGAGTTCGGTGTGACTGCATGCGGAGGACTTCGCCGATTTTTTTGGGGGTGTGGGTGGGTGCGTCTGACAGGGCGGGGGAGTTGGGCAAATGACGCTGTACTCGGTTTCAGCGCCGCCCCACATATTTACGCCGATGCTTCAGCGTACACCCTAAAAGAAAGTCTGAAATTTCAGGCAACACACAAATAAAAAAGCTGAGTGTTCAGCCTTGGTACCAACAAAATGTCTGAAAAAAGGCTGAATCAGCGTAAAAGGGCTGATATCTAGGGCCCTGGCGGGGGGTTGTTAGAATGAGAAGTGAATGATCAGTCGAGAGAGAGTACAGGTGAATATACCTAAGTGTTGTACCCTCTAAGAGGTGGCCCTATACAGTCTATGCAAACATAGGAGATACACATGTTTGACACACCCCCTAGACTGCATAGGGGCATGTCCTGAACAAGCAGCTCAGGGCGGCACTACTAGTCCAGCCTCTGAGACAAGGGTCTAAAAGACCAATCAGAAGGAGTAAAGACAAGGCAAGAACAAGACCAGGGCGGCACTACTAGTCCAGCCACTGGGAGAGGACACAAGTCCAGTCTGAGTACACATATAAAGGACAGTACAAAGTCAAGGCTCTAGCAAGTGAGAGGCTACAGGAACTAGACCAAGCTGTACACAGTGCCGCTGATGATCTTTAGGTGCAAGCGCCTTCGTAAAGATATCAGCTGTGTTGGCACCTGAGGCCAAGTGTACTACGCGAGCCTGGCGTCGCTGCTGTAGCTCGCGCAGGAGGAAGTACCGCAGCTGAATATGCTTCGCTCTGCCCTTGAGCGAGGCTCCTGACACAGGAGGATCAGCGAACAGGACCGGGGCAGAGCTAGGCCGCTCACCTAAGTCAGTGAGCAAGAAGGTCAGCCAGCGGAGCTCCTGTGCCGCCATGGCACCAGCATAGATCTCGGCCTCACAGCTGGACTGGGCAACAGACGAGGAGCGGGTAGCTCTCCACGAGACGGCACCTGAACCAAGGCTGAAGCAGTAGCCCTCGGTAGACCTGAGTTTCTCGGCGTCGTCTGCCCACGAAGCGTCTGTGTGTCCAGTAAGGACCACTGGCCCACGTCCTCCTAGCACTAACCCCATGCCCGATGTACTAGCAAGATAACGCAAAACCCTCTTAGCGGCAGACCAGTGATGCGGTCGGTGTCTGCCTGTGGCCACAAAGCGAGCCAGGATGCTGAGAGGGTATGCGAGATCTGGGAGAGTGCAAGTCATTAGGTACATGAGGCAACCCACCAGCTCTGCGTAGGGGCCGCTGGGCTCTACCGACTCCTCAGAAACTGGAGCGGAGAGTCTATGGTCTACAGGCAGAGGGGTGGGCTGTGCAGAGGAGAACTGAAGGCTGAACCTCTCAAGGACCTGGCGCACCAAGTGTGACTGAGTCTATGTGATGGTGCGCGATGCTCTGTCCCTGGAGATCTGCAAGCCAAGGTAACGACGCAGCTCTCCAAGGTCAGTGCACGTGTGTCTCTTCAGCAGCTCTGCCTTAACTGAGGCCAGTGCGTCCCTGTCTGCTGTGGCAAAGACCAGATCGTCGACGTAAACAAGGATGTAGAACGGAGTCTAGCCAGCACGAACGAAGAGTGAGGGGTCTGCGGAAGACGGAAAGAACTGCAGGTCAGCAAGGGTAGCACGCAGCGTGTCGTGCCACTCACGGGGAGCCTGCCGCAGGACGTAGACGGGGCGTCGCAGGAGCCACTGGGTCCCAGGAAAGAAGGTGCCAGTAAAGCCCTGAGGGCAACACAGGTAGACCTGCTCGTGTAGGCTACCCTGAAGGAAGGCAGTGGAGAAGTCGAAGGAGTGAAGCTCGTAGTCACGCTGAGCAGCTAGGTGTAACAGAACCCGAAGAGTAGTCATCTTCGGGGTCAGAGCGAAGGTCAAGAAGAAATCCACCCCCTCACGCTGACTGAAGCCTCTAGCCACGTAGCGCGCCTTGAACACAGGCGGCTCTCCAGGAGGGCGCTTCACCTTGAAGAGCCAGCGGCCATCGACTACGTTTACCCCAGGCGGGGGAACTGCGTCGACGAAGGTGCCGGTGGATCTCCAAGATGCCATCTCCTGCTCCATGGCAGCTATCCACTACGAGGCCCAAGGTCCCGAGGTCGCCTCAGCGTAAGTGCGAGGGGTCGGGATGTCGAAAGCGTCTGGGTCACCCTCAGGGACTAGCAGCATGGAACAGAGATGGGGAGCAGCCTCGGACAGGAAAGCAAGCTCGAACTGGTGGTCCTCCAGGACGTCACTGCCGAGGGCAGGAGCACCCCCGACAGACGGAGGACAGGCAGGGTCAGAGACCAGAGCGGTGGCGTAGTCAAGGCGGCGGGTAGAGGCGAAGTCAACGACCGCAGCTATAAGAGCGTCAAGGCACGAGACCGGAACAGACGGGTCGGTAACGAGAGAGGCAAGGACCCGAGGAACAAGAGGACGAGCGGCACGAAGGTAGTCAGACAGCGGGGGGGGTGCAACAACAAGGGAGGACGGAGGAGGCGACGGGAGAAGGGGAGGACGAGACGCGTGGGAATGAAGCAACATAGGGTGGGAGCGCAAGACAGGGGAGGCAGGACGAGCACGGGAGGGACGGTGAGACCAGACGTGAGACGGAGGAGTCGGGTCAGGAGACAGGGGAGGGGACACAGGAGGGGGAAGACGAGCCGGGGACGAGTCCGTCGGTGGGAACACAGGGCCGTAGACGGGAAGAGGAGGAGACGGTCGGAGAGGAACAGATGCAGGGTCAGGGGACGGAAGGCCGAGCAAGCGAAGGGCTGACACCGGCGGGGACTGGTGCTGCGGCGGCACAATGCCGACACCTGGACCGCAAGCTGCTCCTCGGCTACCACCGGCACACTCCACACCAGCACCCCCAGAGGGAACACCTCTAGGGCCCGAAACCCCTCGAGGACCGGTACCACCCCCAGGGCTACCGGGACTAGCACCCCCAGAGTCAACGAACGGGTGCTGCGACGGCGGCAGCGACAACGACGGCGGCGGCAGCGACAACGACGGCTGCGGTGGCGGCGGCGGAGGTGACAACGGCTGCGACAGTAGGGGCGACAGCGGCGGCAGAGGCGGTAGAGAAGGGGACGCCTGGGGAGGGGCGGCCGGCGAGGACTGCGCCGCAGGACCACCAGAGTCAGAAGACTCCTCAACCGGGACCACCGACGGAAGAGGGGTGACGTGGGACACACCAGAGGGGGCAGGACGGGGAGGAGGAGGGGGAGGGGCAGGGACTACCGGGGAAGGAGTGACCAAGAACAGGGGGGGGGTAACCGGGGGACCGCGGTGGGGGAAGCGATCGAGTAGGAGACGGACTCGTCAAAGGTGACGTCGCGAGAGTGAAAGAAGCGGTGAGACGGCGGGTGGTAGAAGTGCCAGTCGGACGCGTCAAGGGGAAAACCGAGGAAGACGCAGGGAAGGGTGCGGGCAGTGAGCTTGTCCGTGCCGGAGGCACGGACGTGAGCAAGGCAGCCCCAGACGTGGAACGCATACGCGTCACCAGGAGACCCAGTCCAAAGACGGGTCGGCGAAACCTGCGGCTGCTGGGGGTGCGGCCACAGGTTAAGCTGGTGAGAAGCGTAGCGCACAGCGAACGGCCACAGAAAATGGGGTGCACCGGCATGGATCATGGAGGTGCGAGCCACCTCCATGACCAAACCGATGCGTCGCTTAGCGACCCCATTCTGCTGCGAGGAGTCCGGTAGGGTGAACGTCTGGGTGATGCCCTCCGCACGACAAAAGCGACCAAGGACACCTGAGGCAAACTCGCCACCACGGTCGGAGTGAAGGCGCAAGACAGGGAGACCTCGGTGGACACGGGCAGAGACAAGCCAGGGGATGAGAGCGCCAAGCACGTCGACCTTCCGCTCCAGGGGAAAGACCGAGGTGTAGCGAGTGAACTCGTCGACAAGCACAAGGAAGTAGCGCTCTCGACGCGGCCCATGGACGGGGGCGGGGCCCCAGACGTCCATGTGCAGGGTCTGCAGCGGCGCGGCGGTTGGGGGAAACGAGGAGGAGTGAGGGGCACGGCGAAGCCGACCCTCGACGCAAGGCGTGCAAGGTGGGGCTGGGGAGGAGGGAAAAGCGGTGAGAGAACCAGGGAGACCAAGGACGAGACCGTGCTGGGACATGTGACGCAGACGCGGGAGCGCAGTGTGACCTAGGCGGTGGTGCCAAAGGAGAGTCGGGTGAGTGAGGGACCGACAGGAGCAGGCAGCAGCAACCTGGGTAGACGCAGCCACCTGAAGGGGCGCCCCAGTCGGGAGGGTCACGGTGTCCAGAGTGAACAGGCCGGACACCGGGTCCCGGGGGAACGTGGTAAGGGGGGCACCAGTGGCGGCCTCGGTACAGACAGCATACCGCTCGTGACCAGGGAACGTAGTGGTGACGCCAAGGTCATGGAGGCAGCCGACACCAACTAGGTTCCTGGAGAACGAGGGGATATGCAGACCTGTAAGAGAGAGTACAGGTGAATATACCTAAGTGTTGTACCCTCTAAGAGGTGGCCCTATACAGTCTGTGCAAACATAGGAGATACACATGTTTGACAGGGGTAGCCTTTGACATGGGGATTTTTTTAGAGCACCCATTTTTCAACCATGAATAATGCATAAGACCCCCTACGTCTTTATGCAGGATTACAGAGGGACAAAGCCTACTTTTTGTAAAAACTAAACAATTTCATCACATTCTATATCAACCGCATATTAGCCACTACGACATGCCATACTAATCTACAATTACTTCAATCCATTCAACTAATCTATTGCCTATTACTAGCGCATTACATCTAGTTAGAAGTCAGCCTAAAAGAGAGCTACCACTCCTCTTCGTCTTCATGTCCAGCATGCCAAACCTCAGCATCGTCATCGTCAGAGGCGATGTCATCCCAGTCAAAGTCATCGGTCCAGCATGACGCCGCGAGTCCTGCAAGCACTTCAGCCGTCGGCATCATCTCATCGCCTTCACCACTGCCAACATTGCAGGCCGACGCTTCTCCCGTAAATGATGCAGACGCTGATCCTGCCTCTGCAGGTGCTGCTGCAGCTACCACAGATGCTGTTGTCGCTTCCTCAGGGGCCTTCTCAGGTGCTGCTTGTCACAGGATCGAATGCGTCGAGGAAAAGTTGCACTATCGATTGATACAAGGCACTTTTATACTTCCAAAGTACATCAGGTAACCAGGTTTATCCTATCCAAAGGGACCCTTCTAGGAATAGAATCACCCTGCGTATACAGATTTCGTCATTGCATGCTGCGCGGAGGAGTTGATCTACAATTTGGTTGAGGCGCTCGGTCTGTCCATCTGTCTGCGGATGGTAGGCGGATGACATGGCGAGTTTGGTCCCGAGTAGAGACATTAGTTCCTTCCAGAACTTGCTGGTGAACTTTGGGTCTCGGTCGGAGATGAGTGTGGTTGGAATGCCATGTTGTGAGATGATGTAGCGAATGAATAGTTGTATGTGTCGGGATGAAGTGTCCCATTTTGGAGAATTTGTCGATGACCATGAGGATTGTGTCATGACCGCTTGTGGTAGTTGGTAACCCGTCGATGAAATCCAGGCTAACCAGTTGCCATGGCTGTTTTGGGACAGGACGAGGCTGTAGCAGTCCTGCCTTTTTCTGCTTGGTGCTCTTCATCTGCTGACACGTAGCACACGAGGTGAGAAATTGCTGGACGACATCTGCCATGTGAGGCCAGTAGTAGTGCTTTGCAATACCGGTGGGCGTTTTGTTGCTACCGAAGTGTCCCGCGTATAGGACATCGTGGTATTCTTCGAGTGGTAACTGGCGAAAAGGAGGGTACAGTGATGGAAGAAACTGTCCATATCTTGACCCTTTGAGAGGTTAAAATGTATGTGTATTTTGATTACAGACTCTTCAGAACAGATGTCTTTAATTTACTAGTAGACTGCCTTCTGATCAAGAAGACCACATGTCATGCAGCCTGAACGGGCGTGTTTATTATGCAAAACCAACAACAAAATTCACCAAGTAGTATTCGGACAGTTGTGGCCAGATTTAAAGAAAGCAACTAACAATCCAAAATCCGTACCTAGTCCATCTCCCCTTAGCCCTAACCACTGCCTTCACCCTCCTCGGCATACTGTTAATGAGCCCCCTGGACACATCCACCCCAATCCCATCCCATGTGTCTTGCACCCGCTCCCAAGTCTGGAGCATCCCTATGGGAGGAAGCTCATACTTGGCAAGCTCTCTTTTGAGGTGTGCCCACAAGTGCTCTACGGGGTTGAGATCAGAGGAGGAGGAAGGCCACTTTAGGACTGAATACTGCTGCTCAGATAGCCAAGCTTGCACAAGGCGGCTCTTGTGCTTGGGGTCGTTGTCATGCTGGAAGATGACATCCGCGGGGGTTAGATTATAGAAATCGATGGTTTGTGCAAGCTCATCATGCAATATGCTTTTGTATAGCTCCCCATCCATGCAGCCGTCAATCTTACACATATATCCCGGGCCATCATATGTCATGCACCCCCATACCATTCATGACCCGCCCCCATGCTTGACGGTTTGCTGCACTTGGTGACCTTGCAGGGCCGCCCCGTCGCGTATCCAGGCGTACTTGCAGCCATCACTGGAAAATCGATTGATCTTGGTCTTGTCGGACTAGATCACCCGCTTCCAGTCTTGCACAGTCCAGTCAAGGTGCGCCTTGGCGAAATCGAGGCGGTCTATGATGTTATGGGCAGAAAGACGCAGCTTCTTCGGTTTCTGCATGGCTACTAAACCAGAATGCTTCAAGGCGTTGCGCACGGCTCTAGGGCATATCTTGATGCCGCGCTCTGATTCTAGTAGTTTCGTGGCTTCTATGCTAGTCTTCGCATGGCCGAAAGTGATTGCTCGAACCAGTGAGCGCCTATCACGTACCGAGAGCATGCACGGTCTGCCGTTCCTAGGAACAATCGGCCTGGCCGCTAGGCTGCTCGTGCGCTGGGCGGCTTCGTGTGCATATTTCTGTACCGTGCTCTTTCCTATTCCTAATGCCCTAGCGATTTGTCGGAAACTCTGACCCTGTCGAAGCAAGGTCACGATTCCATCTTTCTGGCTCGAAAGTAGCGGTCGCATCGTCGGTAGGAGCTTGGCGTAGTTGCCGCTGTACTAACGAGAAAAAAGGGGAAGCTTAGGTTGCGAGATCGCGAAATGCACGCACGAAATAGATCTGGACTCGATGTTGGCCTAAAGTGTCCACATAAAGTGACGTGCGCATATTATTGTACTCTTTACAAGAAACTCGATTAAAGTTACAACACCCAAGTACATTAAGCAGGTGAGGTCAAGAGGCACACTATGCAATCTGGTGTGGTCGAGTTATAACAACATATCATGCCTAAATCACAATGTCTATCTACTGCAATGGATTATTAGCCCACTTATTTCCGTCACTGTAATTGGGTACCCAGATTTTCGTTGATCCCTTTCGGTATGCGATGTCCGTCCCACTGTAGTAGGTGTCGTTTTGCTGCCAAAGGAATTTCGGGGTCGATGGCGTACCCGTGTGTGAAGAGCCCCTTGAGAAGTGGGTTCATCCCTTCGACCTGGATGGCGGCAATGTGTGCAGGCCGACTGAGAGCATCTGCTTTGTTTTGTGGCTGGGCTTGTACCCGATGTCATAGTGGAAGTGCGTCTCGAAGAAGTCAATTCACCGGACCAGCCGCCTGGAGAGGTGTGGTTGTGTCTTCAGATACTGTATTTCAGGCTGCAGTGGTTGGTGTAACTGGTTGTTTTCTATCCTTTGAGATAACATCTCCACGTTTTGAAGGCGATGATAATAGCAAGGGCCTCCTTGTCGTGTATCGGGTAGTTTAGTTCTGCCCCGTGTAGTTTCTTGCTGAGGTAGGCGATTGGTTGCAGTCCATTCCCCTAGTCTTGCATCAAGACTGCTCTCACTGCCTGGTCACTAGTATCAGCTTCGATGCCGTAGTCGAGTTCGGGGTCTGGCATGATGAGTACAGGTGCGGACGTGAGTGGTTGTTTCAGCTGCTCCACGGCTTCCTGATGTTTTGGTTCCCACGTATAGGGCGTGCGCTTTTTTAGCAGATTCGTGTGTGGTGTTGCAATTTTCGCGTACTGTGGCACTTACATGTTGTAATTGTTAGCGAAGCCTAGGAACTGCTGCAACTCCTTCACGTTCTCGGGTGTCTTCCACCTGCGTACGGCTTTGATCTTCTTGGAGTCGACGTGAACTCCTTGAGTGCTCACCATGTGCCCTAGGAATTGGACTTTCTCGAGGGCGAATTCCCTCTTGGATAAATTGACATAGAATCGTTCTCGTCGAAGAATGTCAAAGACGCATCGCAGGTGTTTGACGTGCTACTTAATGTCGCGCAAGTAGATGAGGATGTCGTCCACGTACACCACCACGCATTCGTCCAAGAGTGGGCGTAGAATCTGGTTCATTTCAGCTTGGAATGTTGCCGGTGTGTTGGTGAGTCCGAACGGCATTACCAGATACTCGTACGACCTGTATCGAGTTCGGAAGGCAGTTTTGTGGATGGAATTGTCTGCAATTCGTATGTGCCAGTATCCAGACCATAGATCTAGTCTAAAAAATACCATGGCTCCCGGAAGCTGGTCAAGCAGGTCATAGATTCATGGTATTGGGTATTTGTTCTTGACGGTCTCCTTGTTGAGAGCTCGGTAATCGATGCACATGCGCAGGCTTCCGTCTGGTTTCGGTGTGAAGAGTACAAGGACACCGTATGGCGAAGTAGATGGTCGGATGAGTCCTTTCGCGAGGAGATACTCGATCTGTTTCTTCATGTCACCTAGCTCCGTAGGGCTGAGCCGATATGGTGCTCGGAAGGTCGGCTTCGAAGCTGGTTTTTCCACGATCTCGTGTTGGTGCGTTCGGTATAGCGGCAGCTCGTTCGGAAGGTCATCGGGAAGAATGTCTTGGAAGTCCTTCAGTAATTCATTGATTTTTTGTAGAGGTTCCGAGGTTTTCTCTCCGTCGCTTTCCACATCCGTCGCTATCGCCAGGAACCCGGTGTCGGTTCGCTTTACGTCCTTCTCGAATCTTGAGAGTGTCTCCACTAGGAGATCTCCTGTATCGTCCCAGGTGGGTAGCAGGACTCTCCTCCCATTGTTGTAGACACTTGCGGTACGATTTACCCGGTTGATTTCGGGGTTGAATCTTTTTAGGAAGTCTCGCCTGAAGATCAAGTCAAGCTCTTTCATGTTTGTGATGGGGAGTCGAGGTTTCTAGCGTAGTGGTACGATATGTAGGTGTAATACTGCTTCGCCGTCTACTGGTAACTTGCTGCCGTCCACCATCGTTGCAGAGAATGCTGAAGGCTTGTACTCTTCCCGAAGTCGATCGATTACTGCCTTGTCGCAGACGGTGTGTGATGCTCCGCTATCCACAAATGCTTGGAGGCCTCGTCCTTTGCAGATGACCTCGAGCATGAGGGATGGGCGTTGCTCGGAGTACCCAAAGATAGTTTCGTTAATATGATCATAGGGTACATCCCAATATTCCGTACACACATTTTTCTTGCTATCTGTTCGTGGGTTAGCAGCTCACCGAGGCTGCTTGGAGAAAGTCTCTCCCTCAGGAACCTGAGCTTTCTTGACGACAGTGTGTGTCGTTGATGCCGAATTTGCTGAGCTGGATGCATCTTGAGGTGGAGTTTGGGGTTTTTGCAGCTTCTTTTAGACCCCCAACTTCCTCTTGAGCTGCTTCAGCTCCGCCGACGTCTTCCCTTGGGAATGGGTCGTCATTGTGGGTTGGTGTCGAGAGAGGACGTTGACTCCGTGGAAAGGTTGGTTTCTTTCCACATTCCTTAATTTTGTCCCCAAGTTTTCCGGGTACCGATATGATCTCCACAAGTTTCTGCTTTTTCTCGAGTCCCTCCTGAAATTTCTCCAAGGCTCTAGCCCCTCGAGAATCATAAGTTTCATTAAAGCATCTTTATAAGATAGCTTTAACTAATTCTGATAATTTCATGGGTCTTCTTAGAGTTTCCCCGTATCCGCGGAGTCTTTTTTCGCGGAGTCAGATTTTTTTTTCTGCGATTTTCTCTGGCTAAGACTGGTCATGGGGTGGAGATTTTTCCCCATCATTTCCTCCTGCTCGCGTCGAATCAGCTTCGTTGAAGCTGATTTTCCCGTAATCCCGCGGCCGCTTTCGGGTCTTTTCTTTTTCGCCAGCTAGATCCGCAATCACTGGCGAATTCCGTTTTTTGTCTTCTGATTGGCCAAAGAATTTCCGCCACTATTGCGTGCCCGATACTCTGCTCGTGCAGCTTTCATTTTGCTGCAGTCGAAGATTCGATGGCCTGGCACCCCACAAAAATCACACGTGTAGTTGGTGTTTTTTTTGCATGACCGCCCGTCGAACCTGTCGATTTTCATTGGGTCGGCGAACATGGGGTGAGCCGAGCGGTCGCCCTGTCGCGTACTACCGACGTGCAGCCGTCGTGTTCCGGCGTTGACCATGTCGAAGCGCTCTGCTGCCGAAACGACGTCACTGTAGCTCACGTAATTTGTCACTACTACCTGTCGTTTGATTTCGGTCTTCAGCCCAGCGAGATAGGACTGTACCTTTTCCCCTTCGGTTTGATCAGGAATGCGGTTATAAAATTCCTCCATCTAATGCGTGTACTGCACTACACTCCCGAACTGTCGATGGCGATGAATTTTTTCCCGGGCAAGGAAACCCGAATTTATCGGCTCGAAGCGTTTCAGCAGATCGGTGCAGAACTGCATCTACGTGGCTTCGCCGTGGATGAAGGTACTGTTACCGCCGATCCACTTGAGTGCCAGTCCTCGCATCAGTGTCGCCGCAAGTCGTACGCGTTGACCATCCCAGACTGGTGAGCTCCATCTGATGGCTGCGAAGTACATCTCCATGCCGGCCATCTGCAGGCGTCGGAATTTCGATCGCTCAGATTGAACGGCTCAAGTGGGCGCGGTTTCGGAGCCTCGAGAAAATGTTGCAACTATTGGGTCGTCACCGTTGTCGTGTCGTGCTGCGCCCCGGCGAGTCGAGTTACTCGCTCGAACTCGTTTCGCCAAGCTTTGCGATCGGCTCGCATCTCCTCCTGAAGGGCGGCGATGCTCGCGAAGAGCTGCTGGGTAACCTCGGCGTTGTCAAAGTTCGCCATCCTGTTCAAAACACGCGTGGGGGGGGTAATTCACAAAATGCGGAGCTGATGCTTATCAGAATTGGCGCCGAATTAGTCGTCCCCGGCGGTTTTTCGAGGTAGGTTTTCCCACTGCTTCTGCTTAGCTGAGCACTACTGAGTGAGAAAAGCTCTGATTACCAAGCGTTACAGGATCGAATGTGTCGAGGAAAAGTTGCACTATCGATTGATACAAGGCACTTTTATACTTCCAAAGTATATTAGGTAACCAAGTTTATCCTATCGAAAGAGAATAGACCCTTCTAGAAATAGAATCACCCTGCGTATAGCCACGCGATGCTATTGGCTTTAAGGGATTATGGCAGGGTAATGCTAGATATAGCGCGCCAGTACATCCCGAGCCTGATCGGTGATATAATTATAATAACAGGATAAACCAAAGGACTTATGCAGACGACGCCGAGACTTTCAGGTCCTCATAGGGCTACTCCTTTAGCCTTGGTGCAGGTGCCATCTCGTGGAGGTCCACCCGTTAATCGTCTGTTGCCCAGTCTAGCTGTGAGGCTGAGAATTACGCAGGTGCCATGGCGGCACAGGAGCTCCGCTGGGTGACCTTCTTGCTTGCCGACTTAGGTGAGCGGCCTAGCTCTGCCCCGGTACTGGTCGAGGCGAGCTGGAGCAACTGTGAGGGGTGTGCCTTGTCCTTCGCCAAAATGACGCAGGTGACGCAAGCTGGAGCACATGTGAGGGGCGTGATTGGTCCTTCGCCAAAATCACGCAAGTAGTTTGACGCGAGCTGGAGCAGGTGTGAGGGGCGTGACTGGACCTTAGGCAAAATCTCGCAGGTAACGCGAGTTGGAGCAGATGTGAGGGAAGCGATTGGTCCTTCGCCAATATCACGCAAGCAGTCTGACGCGAGTTGGAGCAGGTGTGAGGGGCGTGACTGGTCCTTGGCTAAAATCACGCTAGTAGTGTGAGAATTTGTACCCAATGAAGTCCGATCTGATATAAGGATCAGAATATTAGAAGAAAAACTGAATAAGTGTTGAATAGTGAGAGAGAGAACAAGGGTATATACCTAAGAGTGTTGTACCCTCTAAGAGGTGACCCTATACAGTCTATACAAATATGAGTTATACATATATTTGACACACCCCCTAGACTGCATAGGGGCAAATCCTAAACAAGCAGCTCAGGGCGGCACTACTAGTCCAGCCACTGAGACAAGGGTCTAAAGACCAGTCAGAAGGAGTACAAGCAAGACAAAAGCAAGACCAGGGCGGCACTACTAGTCCAGCCACTGGGAGAGGACACAAGTCCAGTCTGAGTACATACATAGATATATAAAGGACAGTACAAAGTCAAGGTCCTAGCAAGTGAAAGACTACAGGAACTAGACCGAGCTGTACACAGTGCCGCTGATGATCTTTAGGCGTAAGTGCCTTCGTAAAGATATCAGCTGTGTTGGCACCAGAGGCCAAGTGAACTACACGGGCCTGGCGGCGCTGCTGTAGCTCGCGCAGGAGGAAGTACCGCAGCTGGATGTGCTTCGCTCTGCCCTCTAGTCAAGGCTCCTGACACAGGAGTATCATGGCCCTGTTGTCAGCGTACAGGACCGGGGCAGAGCTAGGCCGCTCACCTAAGTCTGTGAGCAAGAAGGTCAGCCAGCGGAGCTCCTGTGCCGCCATGGCACCAGCGTAGATCTCAGCCTCACAGCTCGACTGAGCAACAGACGACGAGCGAGTGGATCTCCAAGAGATAGCACCAAAACCAAGGCTAAAACAGTAGCCCTGCGACGACCTGAGCGTCTCAGAGTCGTCTGCCCAAGAAGCGTCTGTGTGCCCAGTGAGTACCACTGGCCTGCGTCCTCTTAACACTAACCCCATGCCTGATGTACTTGCTAGATATCGCAAAACCCTCTTAGCGGCCGACCAGTGCTGTGGTCGGTGTCTGCTAGTGGCCACAAAGCGAGCCAGGATGCTGAGAGGGTATGCGAGATCTGGGCGAGTGCAGGTCATCAGGTACATGAGGCAACCCACCAGCTCTGCGTAGGGGCCGCTGGGCTCTACTGGCTCCTCAGGAACAGGAGCGGAAAGCCCGTGGTCTACAGGTAGAGGTGTGGGCTGTGGAGAGGAGAACTGAAGACCGAACCTCTGAAGGACCTGACGCACCAAGTGTGACTGGGTCAGAGTGATTGTGCGTGCTGCTCTGTCCCTAGAGATCTTCAGGCTAAGATAGCGACGCAACTCTCCAAGGTCAGTGCAGGTGTGTCTCTTCAGCAGCTCAGTCTTCACAGAGGTAGAGAAGTCGAGGGAGTGAAGCTCGTAGTCACACTGTGCTGCTACGTGTAGCAGCGCCCGAAGAGTGGTCATCTTCGGGGTCGGGGCGAAGGTCTGGAAGAAGTCCACCCCCTCGCGCTAACTGAAACCTCTGGCCACGTAGCACGCCTTGAAGACAGGCGGCTCTCCAGGGGGGCGCTTCACCTTGAAGAGCCACCGACCATCAACTACGTTCACACCAGGCGGGGGACCTGCGTCGACGTAAGTGCCGGTGGACCTCCAAGATGCCATCTCCTGCTCCATGGCAGCTATCCACTGAGAGGCCCAAGGTCCCGAGGTGGCCTCAGCGTAGGTGCGAGGGGTCGGGATGTCGAAGGCGTCTGGGTCACCCTCAGGGACTAGGAGCATGGAGCAGAGATGGGGAGCGGCCTCGGAAAGGAAAGCAAGCTCGTACTGCCTGTCCTTTAGGACGTCACTGCCAAGGGCAGGAGCACCCCCGACGGACGGAGGACGGGCAGGGTCAGAGACAAGAGCAGTAGCGTAGTCGAGGCGGCGGGTAGAGGCGAAGTCAGCGACAGCAGCAACAAGCGCGTCAAGGCGCGAGACGGGAACAGACGGGTCGGTAACAAGAGAGGCAAGGACCCGAGGGACAAGGGGACTAGCAGCACGGAGGTAGTCAGAGAACGGAGGAGGTGCAACAGCAAGGGACGAGGGAGGAGGGGACGGGAGGAGGGGAGGACGAGCCGAGCGGGAACGGAGCAACATAGGGTGGGTGGGCAGGACAGGAGAGACAGGACGAGCACGGGAGGGACGGCGAGCCCAAACGTGAGACGGAGGTGTAGGGTCAGGGGACAGCGGAGGAGACACAGGAGGGGAACGAGGAGGAAGACGGGCCGGAGACGAGTCCGGCGGCGGGAACATAGGACCGTAGACAGGAAGGTCAACAGGCGGGGGGGAGACACCGGCGCGCTGTCCGGGGAGGGAAGGCCGAGCAGGCGGAGAGCGGAGACCGGCGGCGACGGCTGCTGCGGCGGCGACGACGGCTGGGCCGGAACTCTCGGACCAGCAGAGGCAGAACGACCGTCGGAAGAACCTCAACAGCAGCACCCCCAGAAGCAGCACCCCCAGAGCGAGAACCCCCTCCAACACCAGCGGCACCCCCAGAAGCCAAGAGCGGCGGCGGCAGTGGCGGCGACGACTACGGCGGCGACGGCTGCGGCGACGGCTGCGGCGGCGACGCAGCGGCGGCTACAGCAAGGTTGCGACTGTGACAGTGGGGGCGGAGGCACCAGGGAAGGGGGACGCGGCAAGGACAGACCGAGGGAACCACCAGAGTCAGCAGACTCCTCAACGGGTACAACCGACAGGAGGGGAGTGATGTGAGAGACACCAGACGGGGCAGGACGAGGCGGGGGAGGGGCAGGGGCTCCGAGGGAGAGGGAGCAAGGAACAGGGGGGGGGGAGAACTCGGGGGAGGGAGGAGACCTCGGTACGTGAGGGGAAGCGGGAGCGGGTGATAGAAGGTCAGACGACCGAGGAGACATCGTCATAAGGGTCAACGTCGACAGAGAGTGGAACGAAGCGTCAGGGACGGCGGGGTCGGCAACCGGCGGGGACCATGGCCAGGTTAAGCGGCAGCGTAGCGTGGAGGACCAATGCCGGATCAGCGACGCCAGTCATCCAGGTCATAACCCCATGATTGCTGCTGTGGCGAGTCCGGCAAGGTGTACGCCTGGGTGATGCCCTCCGCACGACAGAACTGTCCAAGCCGACCAAAGGCGAACTCGCCGCCACGGTCAGAGTGGAGACACAACACGGGGAGACCGCGGTGAAGACGCGCAGCCACAACCCAGGGGAGAAGAACGTCGGGCACGTTGGCCTTCCGCTCCAGGGGAAACACCGTGGTGTAGCGCGTGTAGTTGTCGACGAGCACAAGGAAGTAGCGCTCACCGCGCGGTCCGGTGACGGGGGCTGGGCCCCAAACGTCCAGGTGCAAGGTCTGGAGGGGGGCAGTGGCCGGGCGCAGCGAGGAGGAGTGGGGGGCACGGCGGAGCCGGCCCTCGACGCACGGCGTGCACGGTGGCGCAGTCGAGGGAGGAAGGGCAGGGAGCGACGCAGGGAGACCTAAGACAAGGCCGTGCTGGGACATGTGACGCAGACGCGGGAGAGCAGGGTGACCTAAGCGGTGGTGCCAGAGAAGGGAGGGGTGAGTGAGGGACGGACACGAGCAAGCTGCAGCGACCTGGGAGGACGCACGAACCGGGGGGGAAGCGGTGTCGAGGGTAAACAGACCGGACACCGGGTCCCGGGGGAACATCGCAAGGGGGGAACCTGAGACAGCCTCAGAACAGACAGCGAACTGCTCGTGTCCGGGGAACGTGGTGGTAACGCCGAGGTCTTGGAGACAGCCGACATTAACCAGGTTCCTGGAGAACGAGGGAACGTGGAGGCCAGTAAGGGAGCCCGAGGGAACTGCCGGACAGGGAAGAGACGTAGAACTGCGCGCGACGACAGGACCCGCAGAGGGGTCAGCGAGAGAGACAACTGCAGGTGCAGCGAGCGGCGTGAGCGTGGACCGGTCGCGGAAGAAACAGGCAGAAGCCCCGGAGTTGAGAGTGAAGGACAGCGACGCAGTGGCGGAGGCCGGGGACGGAGCCTGTGCAGCGACTAGACTAGGCAACCTAGGCAGTCCTACGCCTGACGCAGCAGGGGAAGCAAAGCTACACAACGGTGCAACACCTAAACTAGAGTACACAGGGTAATAAGATCCAGCAACACTAGAAGCATCAGAATACAAGGCATGCACAGCAGCACCTATCTGATCCATGTCTAACTCAAAGATCGGCACGCCCTGGCGGAGTAGGCTGTGCCAGTCGGGGAGGTCCGGGGCCGGGCCAAAGCGACGACGAAAGAGATCGTCGAGGCGGCGTAAACAGCGGGCGGTCGCCTGCGGGCGGCGGCACAGAGTGCCGCGAAGAGGCCCGGTCTGAAGCTGGTACTGGCAGGTGACAGCACTGGAGCCGCCGGTAGACGCCAAGCTGCGCGGGCCGCCACCACGGCCACTACCTCCAGAGGTGCCGGGCCAAACAGGCGGGAGACGGGCCCACTGCTGCGGCGACTGCTGCTGGGACGGCGGCTGCGGCTGGGGCTGCTCCTGCTGCGGCTGGGGCTGCTGCTCCTGCCCACCAGTGGTAGTCGCCGCAGGTGGACTACCGTCACCACTACCGCCACCACCCCTACCTCCCTGGCGACCACGGCCACCACGGCGCGAGCGCTGCTGCGGGTGGACCGCACCAGCCGTCTCGGTGAGAGGGGCCGCTGAGGCGACCGAAGCCGAAACGTCAGTGAACGTACACTGAGAGGGGGCACAACTGTGAAAGATAGAAACTGCCGGCGCACCGCTCGACTGAGCAATAGTACGCTGGCGAGTCTCGATCTCTGTGAGGGTATCGACAAAGGCAGTAAGGGTGAGGTCACCCGGGTGCTGGCTAAGGAAGTGATCGCGGGCACTAGCGAGGCGGTCTGGCAGGCGCATGGCGATAAAATAGAGCATCATGCAGAAAGGGGGGGGGAGTGCAGTGAGCTGGGCATCAGTGCTGGCAGTGCGATAGCGGGTCTTAGGGCACGCAGGTGAGTGGCAAAGTCTGCGACGGTAGGGAAAGCTGCAAGGTCTGGGAAAAGCATAGGGAAGAGCAGGCGGCCAGCAGAAGCAGACACGGGTGTGGAATAGCGAGCAATAACAGCGTCTAAGTAAGCTTTGGCCGTGTCAATAGTAGCAAAACGCGAGCGCTCAGAGACAGGGAGGGCGTGGCTAATGGCAACCTGAGCGACTGCATCGCGGGAGTCCCAGACCGCACGGGCAAGCGCGGCAGTAGAGAAGGCCTCGCAGTCATCAAAGGAGGAATCAGCAGGGAGGGGAGCAGGGGCGGGGGGGCGGGGGAGCAAGCCGTCGACATGGACAACCAAGGAGTGGCCATCCTGGCGCTGACCTGTAAGGTGGCGGCGGAGATCGGAGAGCCAGTCGGCGAAGTCAATCGCATGGCCCTCGGCGTCCAGTCGGAGCACGAAGTCCGCCATCGTGCAGGGTCAGCGGCACAGCTCCACAGGAACACAGCGACACAGGAACACAGCGACAGCCCCCTCCAGCACGGCGGCCGCGAAGCGCCTCAGCATGGGCGAGCAGGGAGGGGAGGGGCCAGGCAGGTGCGGTGGGGGCCAGGCAGGTGCTGGCGAGGCGAGGCAGGCGCGGCGGGTCCAGGCAGGCGCGGCAGGGCCAGGCAGGTGCGACGGGGCCAGGCAGGGGCGGCGGGGCTAGGAGGCGCGGCTGGGCAAGGCAGGGGTGGCGGGGGCGAGGGGCGGCGGGGCCAGGCGGCGCGGCAGGGCCAGGCAGGCGTGACGGGGCCAGCAGGCGCGGCGGGGCCTAGCAGGCGCGGCGGGGCCAGGCAGAGGCGGCGGGGCCAGGCAGGGGCGGCGGGGCCAGGAGGCGCGGCAGGGCCAGGCAGGCGTGACGGGGCCAGGCAGGCACGGCGGGGCCTAGCAGGCGCGGCGGGGGCAGGCAGGCGTGACGGGGCCAGGCAGGCGCGGCGGGGCCTAGCAGGCGCGGCGGGGCCAGGCAGAGGCGGCGGGGCCAGGAGGCGCGGCAGGGCCAGGCAGGCGTGACGGGGCCAGGCAGGCACGGCGGGGCCTAGCAGGCGCGGCGGGGCCAGGCAGGCGTGACGGGGCCAGGCAGGCGCGGCGGGGCCTAGCAGGCGCGGCGGGGCCAGGCAGAGGCGGCGGGGCCACGAGGCGCGGCAGGGCCAGGCAGGCGCGACGGGGCCAGGCAGGGGCGGCGGGGCCAGGAAGGCGCGACGGGGCCAGGCAGGCACAGCGGGGGGCGAGGAGGCACGAGGGGCCCAGTAGGGGCACTGCGGGCTAGGAGGCGCGGCAGGGGCCCAGGAGGGGCACTACGGGCTAGGGGGCACGACCGGGGCCCAGGAGGGGCGCGACGGGGCCTAGTAGGCGCGGAAGGGCCTAGGAGGCGCGACGGGGCCTAGGAGGCGCGACGGGGACCCAGGAGGGGCGCGACGGGGCCTAGGAGGCGCGGCAGGGCCTAGGAGGCGCGACGGGACCTAGGAGGTGCGACGGGGGGGCCCAGGAGGGGCGCGACAGGCTAGGAGTCGCGATAGGGGCCTAGGAGGGGCGCGACGGGGCCTAGTAGGCGCGGAAGGGCCTAGGAGACGGGGCCTAGGAGGCGCGACGGGGACCCAGGAGGGGCGCGACGGGGCCTAGGAAGCGCGGCAGGGCCTAGGAGGCGCGACGGGACCTAGGAGGCGCGACGGGGGGGGGGGGCCCAGGAGGGGCGCGACAGGCTAGGAGTCGCGATAGGGGCCCAGGAGGGGCACGACGGGGCCTAGGAGGCGACGGGGCCTAGGTGACAGCACGACGGGGCCTAGGAGGCGACGGGGCCTAGGAGGCGACGGGGCCTAGGTGACAGCGCGACGGGGCCTAGGAGGCACGGGCAGAAGCGGTAGGTGGGGGGTCTAACCTACAGGTGATACCATGTTAGAAGAAAAACTGAATAAGTGTTGAATAGTGAGAGAGAGAACAAGGGTATATACCTTAGAGTGTTGTACCCTCTAAGAGGTAACCCTATACAGTCTATACAAATATAAGTTATGCATATATTTGACACTACTATCTAAGCCAAGCAGGAGCCTTCCGGGCTTGACATGGTGTTCTATACTGGTGGCAGGCAGGCAAGCACGCATTTGGAGCCCACCCCGGCCGTTGACTGAGTGGCACATACACGGACGCCCGTCTACAGTTGTATACACATATTTGAAACATGCAGTCACACGGCGAGAGATTCCCGCACGTGAGGGAGGTGTCGTTGATGGGCCACTGAGGCGGGGGGCAGACGCCAGGAGGGGCAGTGCAGGGGGTGCCTGTAAGGGGCTTTAAGAACATGCGACCACGGCAGGCAGATTCGCAAGGGCTACAGGCTCCCAATTTAAACGGCATGGCATATGCTTTTTTTGCCGCACACCCGCTGCCATAGGTCACCCCGTCGGCCCCACAAACAACAGAAGTCGCCATCGGGCAGAGGTCGGAAAATATCCGGTTTTTGCAGGGTATCAGGAGCAGTTGCCCTTGGGAGATGGCAGAGTCGTCGCAGGAGGGGAGGGTGTTGGAGGAGCAGATGGAGGTGGGGAAGGTGTTATTCAGACAGAGCGTGTTGAAGTACTTGGAGATGGATGCGAGGGTGTCGTTGGCAACGACGGTGTACGGAATGACGTCGGACGAGAGGGAATCGGTGCTGAATGCCTCGATTGCCCCGGCGATGCAGACCTGCTGCCCAATCTGGAAGTAAGGCGGGTCACACTGGGGGGGGAGAGGGAGAGGGAGAGAGGGAGGCAGCAGCACACAAGAACACAGGAGGAGCAAGGTCAGAACGACAGAAATCGTGATGAGAGGAGAATTGGTGGCAGGGAGGCCATAGATGGGCTTGATGGCACAGACGAACGGAAGCAGGGAAACTTTCCGTACTATACAGGGTTCAGAAGGCGGACTTAAAAAGGGGATGAAAGAGCATACCCTGAGGCCCGGATTGAGCTTCATAAAGTCGTCCATGGAAAGCAGCGCGGCGTTGGCGATGTGCAAGCAGGTGTCGGCCTGCGTGACCGAGTACCACTCCGCACACTCCACCGCCACCAGCTCCACCGTGAGAGGTGCAATGCAGAGTGTGAGCGAGGGGTCGAGCGGGTCCGTGGACGCACACCGCAACCCGGGATTGAGGCTGTTGGGGGGGGGGGGAGGACGAGGAAGGAGCACATAGCAGGGGGGAAAGTGGGTTGGAAGCAGCTTAGTACTCATGATTGAGGTTGTGAGGGAGGGTCGGGAGAGGCGAGCCGGTGGTTGGGAAGGGTGCGAGAAAAGCAAGGAAGGCAACGGAGAAGGGCTACAAAAAAGGGGTGGAGAGAGGCTGAAGCAGAGGCAGAGGCGAGGAGCAGAGTGAGAGGCAAAGGCACGGATGAAGCCAAAGTCAGTCAGAGGACTCACAGCATGAGCCTCGAGAGCGAGATGTTGGAGTTAACCGCCACGCCCATGCAGGTGTCTCCACTCTGCACTCTGTACGTCTGCCCGCACGAGACACTAGCCGGCATGGTGGTGGACAGCATGCCGGACCGCACACACACCGTGGACGACACGCGGAGCGAAGACGCTGGCAGCGAGCAGTTGATGCTGGGGTTGAGTGCTTGTAACACCTTGGTGGTAACGTTGTTACGCGCGGCGAGGGTGGTGCAGGAGTCGGCTGGGGCTATAAGGTCCATGGCGGCGCAGCCGAGGGAGAAGTTGGTGCCAGCCACTATGAGGATGAAGCCGGGCGTGAGGGGGGGGGAGGAGCAGTCGAGGAACGGGTTCTTGGCCTCCAGGAAGGCGGGCGTCACGTTGAACGCGCGGGCGAGAGACTGGAGGAGGGGAGGAGATAGGGAAGGAGATGGGAGAGGGGAGATGGGAGAGGAGGGAGGGGAGAGGGAAGGGAGATGGGAAGGGGAGAGGGGAGAGGAGAGCGGGAGAGAAACGAAGGGGGTGGGAAGGGGGGTGTGAGTCGGAAGATCAGGTGGGAAAGAGAGTGTGGATGCAGAAGAGTGGCAGAGAAGGGAAGCAAAGGGGAGGGGGTGGGTGGGTGGGCTCTTTACCTCGCAGGTGTCGCCCGCTGCAACCGTGTGAGTCTGCAGCCCGCTCTGGAACGTGCCCAGCACGCACGTCATCGCGCCGTCCGTGCGCGCTCCAATCACGGAGCCCTGCGCGACACACGCGGAGAGAGGGAGTTGTGGTGGGGGAGGGAGAGGACGGGGGAGAAGAGCGAGGGGGGGAGGCGCATGAGAAAGCGATTACTGGAAGAAATAGGGGCAACGCGGGCCAAAGGGGATGAGGAACGAGGGGAGGGGGCGAGGAGGGGAGAGGAGGGAGGGGAGTAGAGAGGTGGGGAGGGGGGGAAAGGAGGCAAAGGGGCACCGTACCGCGGGGCAGGAGCAGGTGTAGCTGCCGTCGAATTTGTTCGAGCACGTTCCCAGGCCGCACGGGTTCGGATTCGCGCCGCACGGATCAGCCCGCGCGCATTTGGGCGGCCCGGTCGATTCCCTTCTCTCGACGAATCCCGCGGGGCAAGTGCACCGCGGCGCGCTATCCGAATCCAACCTGCACGTGCCTCCCCCGCACGGCTGCGGGCGAACGTTACACGGGTTCGCGTTACTTCGCGAATCGTAAAAAGTTGGGTACACGGCCGGTTCGCTGTGGATGTTGCACTTCCCGCGCGGCTCGCTTTCGCCCAAAATCGGCAGCTTCATGTAACCCATTTCGCCCCACTCCGGCCCCCAGGTGTTTTTCAGCAGCCAATAGGGTCCCTCCACGGCGTCCAAATTGTAACCCACGACAATCATCGCGTGATCGATATCTTCGCCGCAAACTCCGTTAAATAAACCCCCGCTGTATCCCCGAAAATCATTGCTATCCGTCGCGACGTACACCAACACCGGCTGCTGCGAAACCGCTTTCATAAGCGAAACCGAGCTCTTAGCGGGGACTTTCTCCCAACCGCTAACATTCCCCAGCTTCACCGCTCCCGCCTGCAACCCGCGGCACGATTGCCCATCCATAGCCGTATACGGGTAATCCGCCTCCCGCGCGACGCCGCCGTTGCTCATCGCGTATAGGAACACCCACTCCGGCCACCCGCCGCGGCAGCAGCTGCCCGTGCCGCAGTCGCACGCCTGCTGCGGCGCGAGCGGCACGGGCGCGGAGGCGTTAGTGGCGAGCGCCCAGAGCATGGAGAGGAGGTCCGTGGCCGCTAACGCCCAGCAGCTCTCGCACTGGAGGTGGGGAAAGGTAAGGGGGGGGGAGGGAGGGAGGGGGAAAGGGCCGGCCGGGGAGGGGAGGGGGGGGAGGAGGAAGATTGTTAAGAGCGACGGTGAGGAGGTAGCATGGTGGTAACGGAAGGGGGGGGGGGGGGGGAGGGGAAGGGGGGAAAAGGGGGAGGGGGGAGGTATGGGGAATTGTGAAAAAAGCGGCGGGAAAACGAACCCTAAACCGACTCAACGACCGTTCTGCCTGAAGCTTGAACCTAGCTGCACGTCCGTTCTGCACCGCACAAAACCCGACGGCACCGTCGAGCACACTCCCTTACCCCGTCCTGGAGCAGCAGGCCCGTGCGATACCGCGATGCGCGCCAATCGACGAACCGCAACTGCGACACGGTTTCGAAGCGGTACCACGGCTGGTTCATGTCGCCCGCCGTCGGCGGCGACCCCAGCGCGGGGGCCTGGATCGGCACCACCTCCCCGTCCGCGCCCAGCAGCAGCCGCCGCGCCCGCTCCACGTAACTCAGCCGCGGGTTCCGCGCGCGTAGCGCCCGGGACCGGCGCGGGATAAAGCCGCTGCTGCTGCTGCTCCGCGCCATGCTACTGCTAGTAACGCTACTGCTTATAACGGTGCTACGGCCGTTCCGGCCACTCGAGGTAACGCGTTCTAGGTCTGCCGTCGCTCCGCCATACCCCTCCCCCAGAAACACCCGCACGATCTTCTCTAGATCGCTAGGCTGCGGTGCGCCGTGCTTCGCGGCGGCCCATTTCTCCCGCATGTGCGCCTCGAACACACACGGCTCCTGTCTCTCCGCTACCGCGGCTTCTCCGCTACCGCCGCCGCCATCTGCGGAAGAGGGACCCCGCGATAAGTCTGCGCTACTACTAGGGCCGTTGCGGGTGGCTAGGGTTGCTGTCGGGAGGAGGAGGGCGACGAGGACAAGGACGAGGAGGGAGCTGGTGCTGCGGAGAGGGGAAGAGGATAGTCGTCTCCACATGAGAAAGATTGGAGATTGCCGGATGACGCCGATTGGAAATTGCTGGCTCATCCCTCGTGCCAAGCTAGGAGGTGGCGTCGCGGCCTGCATCGTGAGGAGTCGTGACGAGCTCGATCGCCGTTCGCGGCGAGAGCTTCGCGAGGGGTGGTCGGCGAGAGGAGTGAGCGCCGTTTGTCCGCCCCCGTCGGAGCGGCCGTCGAACCGACAGCAGAAGAAGCCTGTCCTCGTACCGCCCTCGACACAGAGTCTATTTTCAAGCGGAGTCGCCATTATTTGGTTCGAAAAGGTGGGCGTTCCTAAAACTTTCATCGTATTTCCGCGAGATGGCAGTAGAATATTGTATACCAGTCGCGTACTGAAGAGGAGCGAACTTGATAGGCAGAAGAACAACGTATCTGCAGGGCGCTTTATGCGGCTTTGCGCAACTCCAAGAAAGACTGTAGGGAGGCGGCTGTTACTTCGCAGATTAGCATCATCGATCGAGGACTCGCTCCCTCCCTAGGGTTTGTCAGCTGAACAGCAAGCTGCTGGTGAACGGCTGCTGCAAATAGCTGTTGGGGGGGGGTCTTTCGGCCGATTTTGCTGAAACCTCCTTCCCCACTTGCTCGCGGGAGTTCGTTTCGCTGCTGGGCGTTTTGGCGGCAGCCTAGCTGCCTTCCCTCCCAAGCTCCCCCAACTGAAGAGAAGAGAACCATTTGATGCCCTGCACTGCAATGCAACAGCTGGTGTAGTGGCCGTGGCGGTGGGGCAGAGCCAAGTCCCCAAAGTGAGCAAGGAATGCAGGGTGGGGGGGATGGGGACGGGGGAGGGGAGGGCATTTTCATCATTGGGCGAAAGGTGCTGCTGAAATGACAGCTTGACGCGGGGGGAGGTCCCAGCCCAGTGGGCCTGGGAAGGAGGTCTGATTCGGCACAGGGCAAAACTGTCGCTCCTGGTGAAAATGGTCGGTGTTGCCCTCCGTCCCGCACCGAAGCAGGGCAGGCGGAGAAAGAAACAGCTCCTGAGAAATGGACAAGTCGCGCAACAGCCAGAAACGAGAGTGACAACAAGTGACGCTGGAGTGCCCCGAGGGAAGTGGCAGCTCAGCAGCAGCAGCCACTGTGCCGCCCTTGTTGTGCATTGTGTGCTCATCGGGCAGGGGGACGAGCTCAGCGGGCAGGGGATGATGTTGAGGGATTGACATGACAACAAGCTTGTCTGCTCGATGGTTGACATGGGAAGAAACTTGTCTCGGTTCGGTTCGGTTGGTTCGGTTGGTGTGGGAAATCATCCATCTCCTCCACCACTGCTACTGTACACCACTTCAGATTCTGCAAGACCCTCCGAATCTCCAATCCGACCGCTATGAGGGTGTGGGTGTCGTCGATGTCAAGCACGCGTCTCGTCTCGTGGTGGAGATCTCGAAGCTCCCACTAAACCAAAGTGAAACACTCTAGACTGGAATGCTCGATGAGTTGTCCCTAACCTGCTGCATGATCCATCCCCACTACGGTCGCGTTTATGTAAGATCAGCAGGTTTGATTTGAGTACCGGGTAACCCGTTAAAGAAACTGCTCCTAACCCATTCCGTGCCCTGTTTTGTTGAAAGAACTGGACGGACGGACTCCGTTAGTTCATTCAGAAGGTCAGAACCTTGACAGAACAAGTACACAGTACCGGCCCTGAGGGTGTTACTTTGCTGGTGAGAAGCCATCAATCTTTCCACCGTGGAACCGATTTTCACAAAACTGTGACAAAACTATAACAAAATGCCCTCTGAAAACAATATGTGGGTAATGAGGTGTATGTAAATACGCGGTTAAACAAAACAAACAAGCCGATGGCGCAACTCGTCTGCTCCTTATTGTGAAAAATGTCCACTGACCACGTTGACCTGATCCGGATTGCAACACGCCCAGAACCGCGTTCTACGGCGCACAGAACGGTGGGGAATCCGCAGTTACAACACTGTGCGGTGTGAGTCAGCAGAGATCCATTGACGGACGAAATCAGCCAACAGCAGCTAAGTGCTGGAGACAAGGCCAGCTGAAAAATGAAGATAAATATGTAGTTGCCTTATGCATGTACAGAATCAAGCCCTATATAGTAGAACTACAAGCAATATCATAACTACACGTTCAAGGCCCTTAGGCGAATGCCAAATACGGGAACAATGTACGGTACCACTTCATGCCAACATATCCAGCCCCATACAGAAAAGCCAACCTACAACCCCATTGATGCACAAAAATTGCGGCTCATAGAAGTAGCATCCTGCACACCACCGCTACCAACACTCGATACTGCAGTTGCTGTCGTGGATGTTGACGCCAGCTGGCGGCAGAATAGAAATGCAGCTTTGATCCTATCCTCAGGCGCAGCGTCCGGAGCAACCACCGAAGCCAAGCCCCTCAGTTCCCGAGACACGGCCGCCTGTCGACCAATCAGATTCCAGACAGCTGTCTCCGCGTCCTGTAGCACTGGTGCTGGGATCTGGTGAACAGCAAGGGTGAGGTGGAGAACATGGGGCGAAGGAGCGTGGGGGAAGGAAGGCATGATAGGGAAGGAAAAGACGGTGTGGGAAGGAGGGGATACGCCAGGGCTAGGGACTGGAAAAGGATGATGGAGATGGCAAAGGATGGCTAAGGATGGACAGGGGAAGGAGGAGGCAGCTGTATGCTGGCGTGCACGAGAGAATTGGGTACAGAACATGACGATGATGCCTGGACCCCCCCTGTGCATGCCCTTGCAAATGCACATGCACATGCACATGCATGGGCTCACTAGAGAACACTCTCTACGAATCACACGGCATTGTAGCGTATCAAACCTATAACTCAGCGAATCAACGTCAAGCTCTCACCAGTGCGGACGGCCCCTCAAACGCCTCTCCGGCCGCCTGCACTGGCTGCAGCATCAGTGGGTTGGACAGCTGCAGCGATACTGCCTGCACAGACGCTGCCTGCACCGATGCTCCTTGCATTGACTGCACTGGCTGCACTGGCTGTCGCAGCCCCGCCGGGTTTGATAACTGCATTGATGGCGACTGTTTGGGCAGCTGCAGAGACACCGGTTGCACAGATCGGCGGGTCAGAGGCCTGGTTACATCTACTGACAGCAGAGACTCGCTAAGAGGTGACTCGTTAGTGTGCGAGCCGAGAGCCAGGGGCATGAGGAGCATCACGCTGAGGCCGACTGCTGCTGCTGCCTTGGCGAACAGTGAGGAGAGCGAGGAGAAGGGTTTCGGGGGTGGCGGGGTGGAGGGTTGGTCTGGTGCAGACGAGGACGGGGGAGTGGAAGAGGAGGAGGCAGGAGAGGAAGAGGCAGAGGTGGAGGAGGCAGAGGTGGAGGAGGCAGGAGAGGATGAAGATGGGGTGTTGGAGGAGAGGTGAACACTTGTGGTCGTTGCTGTCCCTTGCTCCCCCTTGCTCTCATCCTTGCTCTCCCTCCCACCAGATTGTGAGGCAGCTTTCACCACCTCTCCCTCCTTGCCATCTCCCCCTTTCCCGTCCGCTGCCTCTCCTGCCCGCCTCTCCTCTGCTCGCCGCGTCTGCTGATCCACTACCTCCGATGGTGAGGCTACTGATTCGGTCCCTGTGGTCCCAACAACAGATTCCGCTCCTAGGAATGCCGGCGAGGGTGATGCTGCTGATGCTCCATTCGCTCGTGGAGACGCAGACAGCGCATCTTCTGCTGCTGCTGCGACCGTTGTTGATGCTGCTGCTGCGAATGCAGGAGCTCCTGAGACTTGAGCGACTGAGGCTGCGGGTTCTGCGGCTGGCGGTACTCTTGCTCGTGAGGCCGAGGGAATGCGGGCGGCAAGAGGCGCCGCTCCTGACTCACGCCGCTTGGCATCTAGTGCCACCACAGCCTCCCGCAGGCAAGACGCTGATGCTAGGATCTCCTCCTCCTCCTGGATACAGACATAACACAAGGAGGCATGGATATATTTTATTCAAGTAAACAACCATGTGATGTGAAGACCCCCTTCTCCTCCTGGATACAGACAGACACAACACAAGGAGGCATCCCCTCCACCCCCCCACTACCATAATCTCACCTGTGAGAAACAATCCTTAATGGACTCATTTGATGCTGCTGCTGATGAGGATGACGATGACAGTGGTGTATGACAATCGAAGTGTGTTTACCTCTGACAAACGCTTCTCTAGGGACTCATGCTCATGCTGATGCTGATAATGGTAATGATATTGATAACGGTAATGATGCTGATAATGGTAATGATGCTGATAATGGTAATGATCTTGATAAGGGTAATGATGCTGATAATGGTAATGATCTTGATAATGGTAATAGTGCTGATAATGGTAATGATGCTGAGAATGGTAATGATGCTGATAATGGTAATGATCTTGATAATGGTATTGATGCTGATAAAGGTATTGATGCTGATAATGGTAATGATGCTGATAATGGTAATGATGCTGATAATGGTAATGATGCTGATAATGGTAATGATGCTGATAATGGTAATGACGGCGGCAGTAGGTTTACCTCTGAGAGCTGCTCCACTATGGGCTGATCTGGTGCGGATGACAGTGCGGCTGCATCCACTGCTGCTGCGTTCTTGCCCAGTCGGGTCACATGCTGCTTCACCCTGCGCACGGCATGCACATGCGACACCACATTTCGGATGCAGGAAGACAGTGTGAACACCGGTGGCACAAGCAGGAGACAAACGGGGAGGAGCCTAGGAGGGGTGAACACAGGATGAAAACGAGTGTGGACAGACAGTGCAAGCAAACCAATCCCATGCACCTGCATACCTCAGAACCACGTCTCCCTCCAGGATCTCCCTCCCCCTTCTCCCCCCCCCCCCCCCCCTTCTTCCCCCCCAAAAAAAACCCACCTGGACTGCATCCATCATACCTGGACTGCAGAGCAGCAGCCCCCCGTGACAGCTCAGCTGCCAGCCTGGCAGCACTCGGCTCCTTCTGCCCGCCATCCGCGCCCGCCGCCCCTACGGTGCCACCCATGCCGCCCATTCCTGCCATCCCAAGCAGCCTGAGGGTGCCAGCACTCAAGCCGTCAAGCAACCCGGCCAGGCCCCACCCCTCTCCCCTACCCAATACGCCAGCACCAGCAACACCACCAGCACCACTAGCAGTGCCAGCACTTCCCCGAGCCTGGAGTTGCTCCTCCAGCCGAGCCACCTTCCAAGCCATCTGCCGAACCTCCGACCTAGCCTTGGCGAGCGCACGCAGGCTTGTTGTATCCTTGTCCCGGGCAGCCGCAAGCTGCCCGAACAGCGCTGACATCTTTTCTTCTGCCCGGCCAAGCAGAGCCTGCGCCACGCCCTCCTTCTTTTGCAACTCCTTCACCTGCCCTTGCAGTGAAAAAACTCTCTGATTGGCCAATTCCGCTGCAGAACGGGCAGCTGAAAGTTCTTCTTCCAGCCTCCCTATCGCATCCCCAGTAACCCCTGGTGCTACCTCATCCAACGAATCAGAACCCGCCACCTGTCCCACACTGCTACCACTGCTGCCGCCAGCTCGCAGCAGGTTGAGCTGGTGGAGGAGTGAGGTGGATCGCTGGGTTGCTGACGTGGCCTCCTGTGTTGCGCTGGCGAGCTCTGATTGGAGGAAGTCCACCTGCGCGCGGAGAATGGCGAGAGACCCCTCCACCTCCTCTGCTACTGTGGACTGCAGTGGGGGCAGAGGGGAAGGGGTGGAGGAGAAAAAGGCAGGGCGGGGATGGGGGGAGGAGAAAAAGGCAGGGCGGGGATGGGGGAAGGAGGGGGGGTGGGGGGGAGGCAGTGGGGAGGGCAGGGGGGGGTTGTGGGGGGGGGGGAGGATTGCGGAGGTAAGGGGTTGAGATAAAGCAGGGTCTCTTTGAGATTTCTCAAAAACGCCCTGCAGAGAGCAACATAGAGCATGGCGAGAGGTCCACCAACCCCCTCTGCCCCCACTGGGAGAGGGGTGGTGGAGAAAACAAGTTCTCATGCCCTCCTTGTGAGTGATCACCCCACCAACCAGCCATGTAACAAACGAACCTGAGCTGAGAGGCTCTCCACTTTGCTTGACAGCACCCGAACCTCCTCCCGAGCCTCGGCCTCTTTCCGAGCCACCTCCTCCACCTGTTTCCGAAGCTCCTCCTGCCCGCCCCTCGCTGCCTCCACCGCCTCTTCCGCCGCCCGCTCCCTCTCCCGCCCCTCCGCCACCTGCCGCTCCAGAAACGCCAACCGCTCCCGCTGGGCCGTGCGGGCAGCAGCCGCCCCGGTCAACTTGTCCGCTAGCGCCACAACAAGCCCGGCAAGGCTCGCCTCATTCTCCACCGCATCAGCCAGCGCCGCTCGGGCCTGGACCAGAAGCTGCTTGGAACCTTCACCCCCCCGCACGGATCCCTCCGATTCCAGCTTCACAAGAAGCTTCTCGGCAGCTTCCCGCCTCTCCCTAGCATCCCTCTGCATCCTCTTGGTCGCCCCCAGCTCAGCGATTACCGCTTCTGCCCTCGCCACCGCCCCCTTCCACGCCTCCCTCTCCCGCCTCTCCCTCGCCTTCACCTCCTCCAACTCCCTCGCGACACCTGTCAGCGCTGCATTGGCCCGCGCCGCCACCTCATTCGCCGCCTGCTCCCTCTCCCGCAGCACATCCACCAACCGCGCAAAGAAGTCGCAACGCCCGTGCGCGATTCTAGAGGCTTCTTGAGCAGCCGAGAGATCCTTTTCTAACTGCTCCACCTGCAGCGAGAGCTCCTGCACTCGTGTCTGTGCTGCTCTCTCCCGCGCTGCCACCACTTCAAGGGCCTCATTCACCCGCTCCGCTTCCCTCCTCGCGTCCCTCTCTCGCCCCTCCAGCTCCCGAACCACACCCGACAGGAACCCTACCCTCTCCTTCGCCTCTGCTGCTGCTTCCTTGGCTGCTGCTTCCCCCTCAGTCACCCTCGCCAGGTCTTTTTCCAGGGTGAACAGAAGCTGCCGAGCCGACGCCGCCCGGTGCTCGGCCTGCTGCTGCGCCGCCCGGAGCTCCTGCTCCCGCTCGCGCCGCTGCCGAACCTCCGCTTCCAGAGCTGCCACCCGGTCAGCCTCGGCGGCTGCCGAACCTAGAGCTGAGGCCTGGGTTGAGATAGAAGAGGCAACTGCAGAGGAAGGTGTGGAGGAACCTTTCCGTGCTTGCAAAGACTGCAGTTGGCCGGCGAGTTGACTTGCCAGCTGGGTGGCAGCAGCCGCCTCTTTCTCCGCCGCGGCGTGTTTGTCCTGTAGCGCGCTGAGCTGGCCCAGGAAAAAGGAGATCCGATCCTCCGCCGCCCGGGCGGCCTGGTCGGCAGCTTGCTGCTTCTCTTCGAGGCGAGAGATGTGAGCCTTGAGCAGAGCAATGCGGTCAGACGAGGTTAGCTGGGGGTGCAACCCCAGAAGACAAAGACGGATAGGAAAGGAGAAGGGGGAAGGGGCACGAGGAACGCAAGAGACGGGAGGATGAGGTGTTTGAGGCGCGAGACGCGGGCTTTCAGCAGCGGATCCAAGCAAAGAGATGCGCATGCGGCACAGAGATTAGTGCATCAGTATGTGGCACAGAGATTAGTGCATCAGACGAGCGATTGGGAAGACACAGGAGGAGGAGATTAGTGCATCAGGCACGGCAGCGGCAGGCGTGGAGAGGGGCAGAAGGGGGAGGGGCAGAAGGGGGAGGGGCAGAAGGGGGAGGGGGGTAGACGGAGGCGGGTGAACAGCAAGGGAGGCAGCCAGTGCACAGAGCAACGCAACCAGAGTGGCGGGGAAAGAGCAGGTGCACACGAACGAACCAAAGATTGCAGTGCCCAGCTCACAGCGCTCACCTCAACGTCGTCCATTTGCTTCTCCGCTGCCCTTGCCGCCCTGCGAATGGCCGCCTGCACAGATGGACACACGCACGTGTGTGGTGGAGTGCGCATGTGGGCACATGAATAGGTGGGAACAGAGCCAGTCAGGGAAAGGCTTTGCAGGGTTGCACCATGTGCAAAAGCGATGCCGTTGACACAAGCGAAAGCAACGAGGCAGATGGCAGATGGTTGCACGAGGAGGTAATGCGCATGCAAGCATCCAGTCATGCATCAGCATCGACACACACGCACGCACCTTGGAGATGGCATCAGAGAGTGCCACGTCAGCAGCCACCATGCGCTGGAATCCTTCCGCCACCAGCTTGCGCTCTGCCACCTGGCAGCACGCCATTGGGCAAGCAAGGAAATGGATGACAGAAGAGCTTCTCCACCAAGACCAGCTTTTTCAGAAGGGCTTTGGCTCAAAATAAGAAGGGCTGCATTCAACGGCTTGTGACTGGGAAGCTGGCTGAAGACTGAAAACCGCAAGACCATCCCATCCCATCCCACCCCACCCCACCCCGTCCATCCAGCCCTTGTGCCAAGGCAAGACGCACATACAGTGCAGCATACGATGTGTGGCGGGCTGCTCACCTTCCAGTCATTGACGCTGGACCCGGGCACGCCCTGCGCTATCCTCCTTTGAAGCTCCTCCGCTGCTAGGTCGGTGAGCCGCCTCATGTTGCTGCCGGCAAGCTGCGCATGCGCCTGTGCATGCACATGCACATGCGCACACATGCACCCACATGTGCATGCACATGCAACCGCATATGTGCACAGACACAGCGGGAGTATTGCATAAGTATGCATGCACATGCAACCACATATGTGCAGACACAGCGGGAGCATTGCATAAGTATGCATGCACATGCAACCACATATGTGCACAGACACAGCGGGAGTATTGCATAAGTAGGCATGCACATGCAACCACATATGTGCACAGACACAGCTGGAGCATTGCATAAGTATGCATGCACATGCAAACGCAACGCCTGGACATCCAACAGGGGGATGGACACAACCCTTGAGCCACACCAACAGCCACACGCACCAGACTGCCATACCTGCGACTGCCGTACCTGCGACTGCCGTACCTGCGACTGCCAAACCTGCGACTGCCGTACCTGCGACTGCCGTACCTGACAATTCATATCATACCTTCTTCCAGACCCGCATGGGGGGGTCGGCAGCAGGGCATGCTTGGCGCATGGCGGCCAGCGCAGTGCTCACATCCTCGCCCCTCACGAAGGTCGTGTAGCTGCTCACACACGTTGCACACGGCGACACGTGGCACACAGAGAGGCGTGGCACACGGAGAAACGTGGCACACGGAGACACGTGGAGACACATAAGGACACAGATGAGACAGGGAGCTCACGAGGTCAAACACGAGTCGAGATGCGGAGCTTGAGAGGTGGCGTGTGAAGAGGCCAGGAGGAAGGCCGATCGGACACACCAGGAGGTGACAGAAATAGGAATGGGAGAGACGGAGAGGCAGAGAGCTGGGAACGAACGACGGGGAAATGGGGCGGGAAGCAGGGGTCGGGGGTGGCGGAAAAGAGGGGTTGTGGACGGTACCCAAGGGCGACGAGAGCACTGGCGGTGTGAGGGGAGCGGCTGATGACCATGACTCTGTCTGTGCCCCGTCGCCTCCAGCGACGCCAACTCCCGCACTGCTTACCGCACCCTCTCACCAATGGCTTGCTAGTGCGTGTGTGGGGGGGGTTGGGCTTACCCAAGCGCGACAAGCGCACTGGCGGTGTGGGGGGAGCAGCTGACCACCAGGACCCTGTGCCCCGTCGCCACCAGCGATGCCACCACTCGCACCGCTTCCAGCACCTGCGATACCACGTCCTCCCCCTCCTCCCCCTCCCCATCCTCCTCCCCAAAAGAACCTTCCAAGTCCGACTCCCCCGCTTCCCCCTCCCCCAGTGTTCCCCCCAGTGATCCCCTTCTCCCCTCCCCTCCCGCCTCTTCCGCCCTCCCCGCGTCTTCCCCCACCGCCAGCTTGAGCGCCACTCCCCCCTCTCGCGCCAGCTGGCGGGCCACGGCGGACCAATCAACGGCCAGGGATGACTCGTGCTCCGACGGCTGTGATTGGAGGGCGAAGGGGGGCGAGGGGAGAGAAGGGGGTGGGGAGAAGGGGAGGGGGAGAAGGGGAGGGGGGGAAGGGGAGGGGGGGAAGGGGAGGGGGGGAAGGGGAGGGGGAAAGAAGAGAGAGAGCGAGAAGGGAAGAGAAGCGGGTGGAGGGAGGGAAGGCTGGAAATTAGGGTTTGCGAAGGAACAAGGAGATACGGTCAAAGGGACTTTCTCCACAATGTGGACTTGCACGTGTGTAAGATGGGAGGAGAGGGGGAGTGCGAGGGGGGGAGAGTGCGAGAGGGAGGAGGAGAGGCGCTACAGGAAGAGCAGAAGGAACGACACAAGGCGCAAGTCAGCTACCAAGACAGGGACCTAACTAGATCACGGGAAACACCTACCAGTAACGAGACGACAGCTGTCACGCCCGCCCTGGACGCAACGACATCCACGTCAGCAGCCGACACGAGCGGCGAGCCTATGAGCACGTCCTTTGCCACCTGGCACCACACGATTGGCCACTCCGCCTCCATGTGAAGACTCTCCTGATGGCTCTGCGCCACCGAATCCCCCTCCCCCACCCCCTCACTGGCGGTAACCGCGCGGAGCATCCGCGGGTACGCCCCCGCGCACCTCTCGTCCCGCGGATTCTCCGCCACTCCGCCTCCGCTTCCCCCTGCAGCGCGTGAAAGCGGCGGAACGATCGGGGGGAGCGCGCGGATGGCGGAAACCAGCTGGAATTGCGCAACCATGGCGCTGCTGTCGCCCTCCGCGAACACCACCTCGTGCACATACCCCACCCCCTCCGCCCCCTGCCACCTATCCCCGCGCCGATTGACTGGCAGGATCCCGCTATGATCTCCAGCGGCACCGGCAATGCCCGCTATTTCCGGAACGTTCGATCCGTTCTGGCGCCTCCTGTTAGTAGCGATCTCCGGCGGGTGAAAACGGCTTTCCGACTGGTCTTTCTTGCTCACATCGGAACCGCTGAAATCCGACGGTCCACCGGCCGTCGCGCGGATCGCCAACGATCGCGATTTCTTCCCATCGCTTAGGCTGAGGCTGGCGGCTCGCCGAAGGAGCTTCGGTGAGTGACGGGAAAAGCGTGGGGACAAATGCCCTGCAAATGCTTGTTGATTTCTTCGTGGAGACCTAATAATATATCCAGGGCGACGTAGTCCTGCGATTGTGACGAAACCGCGACCATTGCGGAGGCGGCTTGTCAGTTTTAATCCTGCTGCACGGCCGGCTGGGGGGGGCGGCTGAATCGACGACCCCGCGGTAACGCGAACGGAGATGGGTGACATAGAAATGTCTTCCTGCCGCCACGTGGCAATAGATACAGTCTGTAAGGTTGCCATTAGGGTACGAGATGGCACTTAGCACCCAGGCTAAAGCATCCGTTTAGATAGGCAATAGAGCCGAGCCGTGATGGCGGCAGGCACGGAATTCTGTGCGGTTCGCCGGATTATCCACCAGACTGGGCTTCCGTGCCACAGACAGAAGCAGGCGAGCGAGTGAGAGAGCGAACTCCTCCCTATCGCTCTGTCAACTAGAAACGCAAAGCTGGAGGGAAAGCGGGTTTGTATCACCTCACCTAGTAATGTATCTTGGTTCCTGGTACAGTAGCTGCATACAGTATCGCCTAGATCTTGACTGAAAACCTTCGCAAGTGGTAACTACTAATTGGACGACTCGTTTCGCCTAGCCAATTTCAGTGGGCCCGCCAGAAAATATTTGTTCGCCAGCCTCACGACGTTCGCGGACGCGGAGGGAGGAACAGATAAAGTGGGATGAGGCTGCTTTTGCGCGCCAAACATCTTGCCACGTCATCGATGATATGCGGGAGCTGCCGTTTCCCTCAAGCCGCAGCCAAATCTGCCACCATGGACATTGCCTGCCCATCGATATAAGAGCGGGTTCCAATCTCTTTTGAAGCACTTCAGTTCATCCGTATTCTATGGTTCCTTTGGAGGGAATTTCCTTGTACGCAGTCAGAATACTTGGGGTTTGTAAGAGGCCACAGTTTATCGGAGATCAAGTTCAGGCCCTGCTTCAACAACGAACGTCCTGCGAGAACTGCTCCTTCGTTCATCGCTGCCCCATCAAATCTCGACAGTTGCTGCCCTCTCTCCATCATGCGTTACTTTCGCAATGACGGGCTAGGCACCGTACTGTATCGTAATTCACTGCCATCCACCTCGGTCACCAAGCGGGGCTGCTACTTCAGTAAACATTTCAGGTCAGTCTCAGAAGTTGCAATTCGCCTCACTGTGCCTTGCCATCCATATGAGGAAAATCCTATCTTCAGTTCGGATAGTCCACAGTGCTCCTCAAGGTCGTATTCCGTCGTACAAGTTAGTGCATGGAAGAGGCTCTCAAAACGACCTGCCTAGAGAGAACGTAAGAATGTCACCCTCCAGCATGGCAGCCAGGTGAGCGAATCGCGGAGAACTTCCCGCTCGAGTGATGCACGGCGGACGGACGCTGCAGCTTGCATGGCTGACGTGTTCGTTTCTGGTCCGAGATAAACTCGCGCAAAGCTGTCGTGCTTGCGGGAAAAGGCTTTTCGCCAGCTCGTCTCCTAGTACTGTACAGTAGCAGCTATCTTCTCTCCTGAATACTGTAGTGTGGAACAGCAGTGGGCCAGCATTCCCAGCTTCAACTTGAAGCTGTCGTTACTAGAGAGTGCGGCTCGACATGTTTCTTCATCATGGCGTTTTGCCGTCTTTCCCCAACACTGTTACCCAAACGTTCGACGCCATTGATTGGTGGCCGCATAAGAGAGCTGCTTCCGTTGATGGATAGACGGTCCACATCCAATGAATGGATGCCATGGTTGCCATGGCTGCTCCAACGTCTCTGCTGCATGCTTGCCTGTTCGTTAGGCAGAAGAGCTGTTTTTTTCGTCTCGAGGGGCCCTCGCATGGCGTTGCCATTCATCAGTCTCTACCCGGCGGAAGTACGCTGCTGTCAGTACAGTATGGATCCGCGAGCTTTACTGGGGAAAGACAGCCGACGCTGACGGAGGGTGGCTGCTTCGTCTTCGCATCCAGCGGCAGGCATCCTCCCAGAACTCCGTCCCTCCACTCCATCCCTCTCCCTGTCCGTCTGTCACGGACGGACACAGTGTCCACCATCTCCAAGGTTTGCACAGCCCGGGGCTCCCGGCTCCCAGACTAGGGAGGGCGATGACCGCTCGTCAGCACATCATACCAGCACTGACTGACTCAGTCACGCCCTTGGGAAGCTGGTGTGAGATTGTTGAGCCACGAAGCCTCCCTTTAG
The DNA here is from genome assembly GCA_027943415.1 of Closterium sp. NIES-67. Taxonomy (NCBI): domain Eukaryota; kingdom Viridiplantae; phylum Streptophyta; class Zygnematophyceae; order Desmidiales; family Closteriaceae; genus Closterium; species Closterium sp. NIES-67. Next base: position 13,293 of record BQMB01000949.1, on the reverse strand, counting down.
AAGCCGCTCTTCAGAAGCCTCTCTTAAAAGCCTCTTATCTGAGATCTGAGATCGGCTTACTGATTCCGCGTACTACGGAACGGCTAAACTAGCAGTACGTCAAGTACTTCAACTGTACTTAACTATTAGTACCGCTAGCGTGGCTGCTGCTGTACCGGGTAGATTCCGTCGATCTCTAGGTAACGTGCCACCCGTTCGCCGGGCCGACACCACCTAGTACTGCTACTGATGGCCGAGGCGCTCGTGCTTTTCGAATCTCCGGCTCACAACAAAATACTCCGCGCCACCAGTCGTGCCCCCCCCCCGCCAGCAGCAGCAGCGGCGGTGCTGGCGGAGAGTCGAGGCCACGTGGAGAGCCCCCAGCAGCCTCCAGCCGTGGGTCCCTCACCATCAAGGCCTAGCAGCGACCTGCAGGGGTCTCAGCAGCGCGGGTCGACGCAGCTCAGGTGCCACGTGGCGAGTCCCTGGCGGCCTCCAGCCATATCCTCACCCTCAGGGCCTAGCAGCGACCAGCAGGGGTCTCAGCAGCGCGAGATCGCGGCTTGGCCTGGTAGCAGTAAGCAGCAGAGGTCTCAGGGGCGCAAGTCAAGGCAGCTCACGTGCCACGTGGAGAGCCCCCGGCCTCCAACTGCCACGCTGGCCGAGGAATCTCCAAGGAGCCTCCAGCCTCCAGATCCGGAAGCTTCGAAGAGTGTTCGTCTGCACCACCGCAGGGCCAAAAGCGGGAGCATCTGCTACGACAGCCACGTCAGCAGCCACGTCAGCAGCCCCAGCAGCAGCAGCAACTTGTGCCTAGACCCGCCTATACGCGCTGCACCACGTGGCACGAGCAGTTGGCAGTTCAAAACACCTCCCAGTCCTCCCGGTGTTGCTGACGTGGCACCTGCCATCATGATGACGGAGTGCCCGTTGACAGCTCCTGCTACAGCTCAGGCCGCTTCTGGACAGGGGAAGGGGAATGGCAGCTCCCTGAACGGTCACAGCAGCCCTCGATATAATCACACCCGGCAATGCGGACAGGACAGCCCTCGAGACTGCCGCGCTTCTGGCGCTGGCAGCATTGCCCCGCTGTTCCCGTCAGCTGGCAGCGAACCGTCGCCATGTGGCGTGCTGAAAAGGAGTCCACGTGGACTCCCTCCCAGCAGGAGCAGCCCCAGCAGCAACAATGCTGGTAGCAGTAGGGCTGCTAGTAATATTGGTAACTTCAGCTCGTCTGTTACCAGCAAGAGCATGGTTACAACTGCTGACTCACATCCATTGTCATTTGCCCCTGAACTCTCTCCGGACGACTCGGACGAGGTTTGGGGGCCACGGTTTGGAGCCTCGGTACCCTTAGTACGGTCCCCAGCCTCCGAACCTGGCTGGTCTGGGCGGTTTGCTCCAGTGGACCTGGACGAATGGGGCTCTGCCACGTATGCTGCTCGGCCTACTCACGGCGTGGGTGTGGCCGATCCATTTGGTGTTTGTGACGGCAAGTTTGGGAGCGGCATTGCTGCTGACAGTGATCCTGCCGAGGGCGAACTGCAGCGGTTCTGCAGCGTGGGGCACCATCCTGCTTGTAGGAACCGTGGCTGGGGTGACCCGCACAGCGCTGTCTCTGCTCTGCACGTCCCGCTCTCTGCGCCGCACTGCTCTGCTCCTCCTCCTCCTTTGCACCACCGCAGCTCAGCCATGAGGCAGCAGCAGCAGCAGCAGCAGCAGCAGCAGCAGCAGCAGCAGCAGCAGCAGCAGCGTGCGGTTCACAGGAGATCGCACTCCCACGGCACTGCATTGTCACGCGCAGACAGCTCCGCTGCATCCCAAGCGCTCACAAGTCACCCGGGTCACCCAGCTTCGTCCCCATCCGTCACCTCGCTTCATGGCCGAGGCCGCAGCAAGGCGCTGAAGCACCCGCCTCTCCTTCAGGGAGAGCAGAAGGGGCAGGGGGGGCAGGGGGAACAGAGGCAGCAGAAGGAGCAGAAGAAGCTGAAAGGTCAGAAGGTGCCAGTTGAGCTAAGCAGTGGCGGCAGCAGGGGTGGTGGTGTGGGTGGGGGTGGGGGTGGGGGTGGGGGTGGGGATGGGGGTGGGGGTGGGGGTGGGGGTGGGGGTGGGGGTGGGGGTGGGGGTGGGGGTGGGGGTGGGGGTGGGGGTGGGGGTGGGGGTGGGGGTGGGGTTGGGGTTGGGGGTGGGGGTGGGTGTGGGGGTGGGGATGGAGATGGGGGTGAAGCGAGTGACTCGGATGACGATTTCATTGGGTTCTATGCAGCTGTCATGCGCAGCCATGCTGCAAGCATGAAGCGCCATGCCGCCAGTGCCCAGCTGGGAAGCAGCTGGACTGGCAGCAACAACAGAGGAAGCTCCTCCCCTGTGAGCAGTGCAGTAGTGGGTAACAGCGGCACTGCGGACAGCAACCTAGGCAGCTCTAGGGCTACAGCGCGCGCGGCTTTGAGCAACAATAAAGGAAGCTTCTCTGCCAGCAGCCCAGGAGTGGGTAACGGCGGGACTGCAGGCAGCATCCTAGAGAGCTGTGGTGCTACAGTGTGCCCGGCTTTGTGTGAAGGCACTAACTTTCCTGCTACAGAGTGGGGTGTGCAGATCAGTGGTTCTGGCACCAGTAGCAGCAGCATCACCAGTTGGAGTAAAAGCAGCGTCCGTCAGACCAAGAGCAGCAGCAGCACTCAGAGCACCAGCAACAGTATCTCTGAGAAGGGAGGGGGAGAAGAGAGGAAGGGGATGGAGAGGAATGGGATGGAGAGAAATGGGATGGAGAGGAATGGGATGGAGAGGAATGGGATGGAGAGGAATGGGATGGAGAGAAATGGGATGGAGAGGAATGGGATGGAGAGGAATGGGATGGAGAGAAACGGGATGGAGAGGAATGGGATGGAGAGGAATGGGATGGAGAGGAATGGGATGGAGAGAAATGGGATGGAGAGGAATGGGATGGAGAGAAATGGGATGGAGAGGAATGGGATGGAGAGAAATGGGATGGAGAGGAATGGGATGGAGAGGAATGGGATGGAGAGAAATGGGATGGAGAGGAATGGGATGGAGAGGAATGGGATGGAGAGGAATGGGATGGAGAGGAATGGGATGGAGAGGAAGGAGAGGAGGGATGAGAGGAAGGCGAGGATGGCAATGCAAGAGGGGATACAGAAGGAAACAGCGAGGAAAGAGGGGAACCCTAGGAGTAGCTTGACTCTAAGAAGCAGCCTTACTTTGGCGAGCAGCGTCAGCGCGAGCATCCGAACGAGCATCAGCAGCAGCCTTGCTGGCCGGTGGAGCCAACGACTCAGGAGGAGCACCAGCAGCGGGAATAGCAGCGGGAGGGGCAGCAGGAGAAGCAGCGGGAGGGGCAGCAGCACCCAAACACGAGGTTCGGCAGGTGAGATGTGTGAGGCACAAGGCAGTGAGAAGGCGAGTGAATTTGGGAGTGGCCGGGGGAGTGGACAAGGGAGTGGACAGGGAAGAGAGGGCAGGTCCTGGAGGAGGAGCAACAGCTTCGGCCTCAGCAGCATCGCCAGCAGCATCAGCAGCGGATTCCCGTGGCACTCAACTGATAGCGACAGCGCCGTAACGCCTGGCAGCGTCACTAGCAGTGGTACCGATGTTACAGTGGTACAGGTGTTACCAATGGTGCCAACACAGGCACCGGTGCTTTTGCCTCCGAGTCTCGACCACCCCGGGCCAGGAGGTCCCAGAGCTGGGTGAGGGTGCGGCAGCAGCCCCGCAATCCGTGGGAGGCAGAAGGCATTGATTACAGCTCCAAGGGGAATAGTGCTGAGAAGGGTGTGAAACTTGATGGCCAGTCAACGGAGTCAAAGGGGTCAGTGGGGTCAATGGGGTCAAAGGATGACCCAAGGACGGGAGGCAAGAGCAGTAGGCAAGGCCATGACCTTCATTCGGCTGAGGTGGCAGAGGGCATGGCGTGCTCTTTTCATCATCAGCCGCACCTGGAAACACGCCAGGCAAGGTGCTCTCATAGGGATGATACTCTACAAGGGCATGGCAGTGGGAATGGGCATGGGAATGGGAATGGCCATAGGCATGGAAGCGGGTACCAGCAGGCAAGCAGGTGGACCTTGAAACAATCACACAGGTTTTTGAGCCGGTTGAGAAAGGAAGTAACGTTCAAGGGAGAAGTTGAGCACATCTTGTAGCCGTGAAAGGTTTTCGAGACCAGACAGCAAGCGAAAGGCTCAGAGATGCACACAGATATCTCTGTGGATTTCATTTGTTTCCGCTTAGGGTCCCAACCTGTATGCAACCTGCCTATTATATGGATGGAGCTTGTTTGATTTCATTCTACACATTGGATTCGGCTTCTATATACGGATTATAAAAATATTTGAAGTTGTATTATACACTCACAGAACCAGCCAGATCGGACCAAGCCAGAATCCGTTCCTCTTCAGGGCGCCACGCTTTCGAGCTGGAAAATCCTCCTGATCCGACGAATCCGAGGACCATTGACGAACCCCCAGAGATTTGAAGCATACTGTACCGCAGTTACAGGTGGCTTGGGTGGTTCGCAAGCAGTGCAAGCAAACCCCCATGCTCTAGTCTTCCCTAAACTGGGCGGAAGACTAAGCAGCTCTCATGCAAACGCTCCAGGCCTTGAATCTTCTTCTCACTCCTAGAATTTTCCTGCAGATCCGTCCAACCAAACCGCCTTAGTCCGCTCCGTACGTACCAGGGGTGTGCATTCTTCCCCAAGGAGCTATTATTCACGAACCACGATTCGCTGGCGGATCAGGGGGCCACAGTCGCCGGTTTCCGTTAAATTCACGAGCTCGCGAACGCACGTGAAACTTGGAGCACCCTAGGTTTTATGAGTTCTCGAGGTTGTATGAACTTTGTCCCAGCTGTCGGGTCCATCGCAGCTGTCCGTGCGTGAATCTCGACAACAGTGGAAAAGTGTGGCGCTGGCTACTGATGTATAGTTGCGTGTCGATCTGCCGCCTTATCCCTCTGTAACTCCCGCGTCGTCTGCAGCTCCGTCCCCTGTGTCTGAGCCTGGGTGGCCGACGAGATGGTCTGGTCGGAGCTTCCGCACGGAGCAGCAGCAGCAGCAGCAGCAGCAGCAGCAAAAGCCATCTCCAAAAAGTGTATGACCCACACCTCACCGCCTCGGAGGCATCTCCTTTTTGTACCTTTCAAGTCACCTCGATGTGACAATCGGGCCACATTGTTGTCAGTGTGGCACGTGATGCGCGTGCCACATTTCTCTCGCCACTCCAACCCCTCCCCCTCCAAAACCGCTCGTTACACTTCTTCACCTACCCCAACCCATTTCCCACCAACCAAACCTCCTCTACCTACCAAATTTCCAACCCAACTTTTCTAGCTCATCTCCTCCAACCTAAGGCCTCCCAACTACTCCTTAATTTCCCCAACTCTCATAATCATTCCTAGTCCACCTCAACCAAGCTTCCAATCAATCCTCCTATTCGTCTCCAACTCCCACCTCAAGGCACATGACTCTTCATCATTTTTCATGTGCTCTCTCTTCCTACTCATCAAGAATTCTCCAAGTCATCTACTCCAACCAATAATCCTCCTCACATATAACTCAAGCACATTCCTTCCTTCCCTACTCATCAACCTCCACATGCCATTTATTTTTTCCTTCCTTCCTTCCTATCTCAAGTCATCCAAGTTGCCATATCATCACACAAGACTCTCATGAATCCTTACATTCCTCACCTTCCAACTCAACAAATCTTTCATTCCTCCTCCTTTCCTTCCTTTCCAACTCATCCTAGTTTCTCTCCAACACCACATGGTTTACAACTCCAAGCCACCAAAGGCTCAACAACCATCCCATGCTCCGCTACTATTCATCTTCACCAAGAATCCTCTCCAACTTCTCAAGAATTTTCTCAAAGTACAACAAGGCATCTCCAAGCTCCTCTCCTTCAAGCTCCCCTTCAATTCTTCTTCAAGCTCCTCAAGTTCACTCCACTAAAAAGGCTCCTTGTTAGCGTTCATGTTCCATGTCTCTAGAGATGGTATTACCATGCTACATTTCTTCCTAGACTACTATGAGTGGTATCTCTCTCATGCATGTCCTTGTATCCACCATGGATTATAAGGCTTGTACTATACCCTATTTCATATAATTTTATGCTCTCAGAGTTCTCTCACAAAGTTACTAGATTAGCAAAGTAATCAAGCATTTGTCCACCTTATACCCAACTTGAGTATAAGATGCATCACCAAGCCACAAGCTTGTAGTAAGATCCTCTTCTTCAACACTCAACTTTGTGGCACCCTCACTCTTCAATTACAAGGCCCTCTCCTTCAACCACATCCAAGATTGTGGTCTCTCCTCGAGCTTGTGGTCTCCTCCCAAGCTTGTGGTCTTCTCTCAAGCTCAAGATCCTTTCCAAGTGCAAGTCCTCCTCTATCAAGAACCACTCCCAAGATCCTACATCTCTTTTATTTAGTATGACATACATAAGTAAGTCTTTCACTCTTCTTCACAAGCATCACTCCCTTGACAAGTCTCTTTTTACTCGCTTGAGTACCTTTCCCTTATTTCTTACAAGCATATTGTAATCCCATTTATATGCGCTACAGCTCTACTATTGCACTCTTGTCCTATTCAACCATGCAATTATACTATTTTGTCTTTATCTAAAAATTTATCTAGTGTCAGAGCGCGTAATATCCTCATTCCTTGCTTTCGCAAAGCCTCTCATTAAACCCAAAAAAAGGGAAGAAAAAAAAAAAGGCATAAAAGGCTCCACACTCACCTCCCTCCTTCTCCATGCCTCCCACAGTCAAGTACGACAGTCAAAAGCGCACCACTTCACAAGAGGAATCTAACTCCTCCGAAGTGAGTGGCGCCAAGATAAGAGAAGTGATACCGCATCAACCCCGTCTCATCCCAATCCCCCCTATATCCTAATGTCTTCTCTATTCCCACTTATTCCTAAGCTAGAAGTGCCACGGTTCAGTGGAAAGGACTTCCAAACATGGAGCATCCGTTTCCAATTGGCCGCCACTCTCCTAGAGTGGTGGCCCGTTTATTCTGGTTCTGTTTCTCCTCCTTCTACTGAAACCCCTCAAACAGAACAGTCGGCATGGGTAAAGAAGAATGCCGAAGCCTACCTCTACCTTCTCAACTCAGTTCAAGACCAGTACACCAAGTCGCTACTGACATGCACCAGTCATCGCAACAATGCGAAGCCCGCGTGGGAGAGACTTAAAAGGCTCAATCAACCATGCACCGAGAGCAGGAAGGCAGAAATGTGGGGGAAAATCTGCAACTTGCGAATGGAGCTAAAGAGGCAATCCCCAAGTACTTGGAGCGGGCGGAGATCCTCCTCAGCAACGCCGAAGTCATCGGAGTTGTCGTCCCAGAGGAGCTCTTCCTCACCATCCTGCTCGCCGAACTTACACCCGAGTGGACCCATATGAGGAGCACAATTCAAGCCTTTCATGAGGAGCAAAAGTCTTGCGACTTCACCTTCAACACCCTCATTGGAGAGCACCAGACTCGCGCGCTAGCCAAGACTAAGGAAGAGAACAACAAGCCAGTATGGGCCGCTGCTGTGTCTACTCAAGGTCACGGCAATTACAACAACAACCAAGGCAAGAACTTGCAATCACAACTGAGTAAGCCTCCAACCAATCTATTCTAGGTCGTTTTCCCTCGTCCAATACATCTCCCCAACCAATCATTCTCTTCAAGTTCATCCCAGTTCTCCAAGCCTCTGTCTGGCAAGTTCAATTATGCATGTCATTTCTGTCATGAATGGGAAAACCCTTGGTTCAAGTGCCCTCGTAAGCCACCTAATTGGACCCTCCACCTCACATGCTTACAGCCAAGGGTAGAGCTGCTCTATCTCATGATGTAAGCTCTCAATCAGAGCCTGCTCAATTCCCCTCAACTCACCCCTCTAATCCACAGCAATTCCCCAGCAACCCTTTCCCTATTCCTATTACCCAGTGCAGCCATACCCAATGTTTTACCCTCCACCAGTGCAAGGCTACCCATTTACGCCTCAACAGGCCACACAATTCACGACTCCCAACTCTGCCCCCTCTTCTTCCTCCCAAGGCACTACACAAGGCATCAGCTTTGCCATGACTACCTCTGCTCTACTTTTCATTCATCCCAGCTACTGGTACTTGGATAGTGGGTGTAACCATACATGACACCAACTCTTCTCTTCTTCATTCTCTTATCCCCACATCAATCTCGTCAGTCACAGTTGCCAACATGGGAGTCCACTCCCACTACAGGCGAAGGAACACTCACCTTTCTCAACTCTGCTGGCAAGCCTGTCTCAATCGCAGGTGTCCTCTTGGTCCCCAACCTTGGAGCCAACTTGCTGTCAGTAGGGCAACTCGAGGAGAAAGGTTGCACTATTTCCTTCACTAGTGGTTCTGTGCAGATTCGCGCAGAGTCGGGATTCGTCATTGCACGTGGTGAGCGAGCGGGATGCCTTTACCGCCTCCAACTCGATGTGAACCCGGAGTACCGCCGCCTCCACGGTTATACCGCCGCTGCAGCAACCACCGTCAGACCACACCCAGGTACGACCACTACTCCCCAAATGTGGCATTATCGTCTAGGTCATCCAGGAGAGTCAGCCATGAAGTCAATCACAGCTCATGCAAGCCTGGAAGGCCTCACTATCACCTCAAGTTCACAGTCATCCTCCTCATCTCTCTTGCCCACGTGTTGAAGCAAAGCATGCACATCATCCTCATCCCCCATCAATGTGCAAGTGTCAAGTCCCCTAGAGTGGTCCACAGTGACATTGTTGGCCAGCTCGCACACTCAGTCGCACAGGCAAGCGCTTCATTATGACTCTCATTGATCATAAGACGCGCTTTGCATGGGTCTTCTTCTTCTCTCAAAAGACCAAGTCCCTGATGCATTTAAATTGGCAAGTTTACATTGAGAGGCAAACAGGCCTCAAAGTGAAGGCCCTGCATTCAGACCGAGGGGGGAGTACATGGGTAAGTCATTCCAGTCCTATCTCTCATCCCTTGGCATTGGTCATAACCTTTCATGTCCATACACCCCAGCAAAATGGCATTGCTGAGAGGTTTAAGCACCTTGCAAGAAATTGCAAGATCCCTTCTCTCCATATGAAGCTAGGTGATGCATGGTGGGGAGACGCGTGAACCATGCCGTTCATCTCAAGAACCGACGGCCAACCGCTGCTCTTCCGTCAGTATAACCCCGTATGAAGCATGGTATAGGGCAAAGCCCGACGTTACCATGTTAAGGGTGTTTGGGTGCATGGGGCAGTATCGCATTCCTGATGAGAAGAGAGGAAAGTTTGAGAGCAAAACACGATGGGGATGCACCTTGGAGTGAGCATGGAAAGCAAGGGTTGGGTTCTTTGGGATCCTCTCCTCTCCAAGGAGATTGTGAGCAGGGACGTGATCTTTCATGAAGACATGTCCCCTGCTCAATGGAAAGCAAAATTTCTCCCTCCTTCTACCTCTTTCGAAGATGCCTCTCCCACTCCAACAGAGCTTGTCCAACAGCAGCAGTGGATCATGCATCTCGTGCACCAGACCTAATCACGACTCCAGCTGAACCAGTACCTGAGATCTCATCCGCTCCTGAGTCGCAGCTGAATCCGCCGACCTCATCACCGCAGCAGCAAGAACGCGCAGTCCCTGTTTCCAATTGACGACACATCTCCACTCCAATCTTCATCGCCGCAGCACTCAAAGACAACACATGAGAAGTTACGAGCTCCAGTCGATTCATCTCCAGAACCATCATCTTCATCACCTGCTGAAAGTCTCCAGACAGTCCCAGTTGTAGCAGATCCACTTCCTCCCTCTGATCATGTGGCGGGACCTGTTCCAGTGACAACTCCCGCCACCAAGCGTCCCGAGCGGTAACACGAGTCGCAAGGCGTCTGTGAGAATGCAGAGCGGCCTAAGAGAGTACGCAGCCAGTACAGCGCATGAACCTCGCAGTCGGTGCGATCTTTCCTGTCACACCCAGGTGCACAAAGTCTCACTGCATGGAGTGCAAGGTAGCTGCAATATGTCATGCCATCAGTCTGTCCCCACCTGAGCCATCCAACCATAAGCAAGCAATGGCTGGTGCTCAAAGAAAGGAGTGGGTAAAGGCAGAGAGAGAGAGGAGATAGATAGTCTCCTTGCACAAGGCACATGGGTGAAGGTACTACTCCCCCCTGGTAAGAAAGCACTGAAGGTCAAGTGGACATATAGAGTGAAAGAGAAGGGAGATGGTACCCTTGATAGGTACAAGGCACGCCTGGTAGCAAAAGGTTTCTCACAGATTCCAGGTTCGGACTACACTGAGACATTCTCAGCTGTAGCCAAGTACACTACAGTCAGGTGCTTTTGGTGATGGCCACAGTGAAGGATCTTCATATCCATCAAATGGATGTGAAGAATGCCTTTTTGTATGGTAAGCTCGATGAGGAGATTTACATGGAGCAGCCTGAGGGTTACTCCGATGGGACCAACAAAGTCTGTAAATTGCTAAAGTCTCTCTTATGGGCTTAAGCAAGCACCACGAGTCTGGTTTCACACACTTGAGGTCGCACTCCTGTCCCAAGGTTTCACCAAGTCACAGTTCGACCCTGCACTGTACCTGCTACACACAAGTGAGGGGGAGTCCTTGTGGCTCCTAGTCTATGTGGATGACATCCTCCTTGTCAGCATCACTGAGTCTCCTCACACGCATCAAAGGTATGCTCACCCAAGACTTCATCATGAAGGACATGGGTGAGCCCTCTCACTACCTTGGTATGAACATCGTCAAATCGCCCATCCAAGTCTCTCTTCATCTCACAGCAAAGGTACACCGAGAAGGTCCTCTCAAGGTTTGGTCTCCTCAACTGCAACCCTGTCGAGACACCCCTTCCATCCGACTTCCTGCTGAGCTCATCGAGCAAAGCATTGATCCATCTGAGCTTGAAATCAGGTCACAAGCATGAGGGTGAGCTTGAGGATTTCGAGCTCCTTGAGCATATCGGTCATGACACCTATGCATCACAGTCCACAAGTCAGGTCACGCCCCTTCAGCTCTCCCTCTACCAGAGCCAAGTGGGCAGCCTTATGTACGCCTCCATCTGCACCGTCCTGATCTTGCCCATACTGTTGCCATGCTCTCCCAATGCATGGCATCTCCCACACGCATGCATCTGCATGGGGCACATCGTGCCCTGTGCTATCTCAAAGCAACCTCTTCTTTGGTCTCCTCTTTCAAGGGTCTGAGGATGCATGCATTGTATGGCTTCACGGATGCAAATTGGGCTGGGGATGTCACCACCGCAGGTCCACTGGTGGATACATCTTCATGCTTGGAGGAGCGGCCATCTCCTGGCAGTCGAAGAAGCAAGGCTGTGTGGCACTATCATCTACAGAGGCAGAGTACATGGCTGTGACCAAGGAGCCCGAGAAGCAGTGTGGATAAGAGGTCTCTTGAAGGAGCTTGACCTCCCACAGGAATCCTACTCCCCTCTTCATCGACAACACATCCGCAATCGCCCTCACCAAGAATCCAGTTTTCATGGGAGAACCAAGCACATCAGCACGCAATTTCACTATGTTCGGGAGCTAATGGAGGAGAAACTTGTTGAGCCTCTTTTCTGCCCCACCTCTTGTTCACTCCCTTCACCTTCGAACAGCCTTCAGATTTCTGCATCTCACATCTCAGCCACTTTTCCCGTCTCTTGTTATTTTCCTCCAGTTCTAGCTGCTCCAAAACTTGTTTCTGCGTTTTCCCCTTGACATACTTTAGCCACCCAACCACCCGCCAGATTGTTTACACAGCCCTAACAACACTTATCCAATTTCTTGACTTTGATCTAATCTTCACTAGCTTTCCATATCTCCTTGTTGTCGACCGTGTCTCCTTTTTGCATGCTTCGCCTAGTCAACCTACGCATACCCGTTTTCGTTTCTCATTGTTTTTTTACCCGTGATTATTATATACGCGGATGCTAACTTGGTGTTCCGCGTGGAATGTTTCCTTTTTCGCGCAGGTCCGGCATGTTCTTCAAGCAGATGCTTGTCAGCCGGGTTGCAGATCAACAAATCGCGCCCGACGCCGCTGGCCATTTTTGCACGGCTCTTCGCCCCTAATTCGGTTGTCGTCCCACGGTGTAAGTGCGGGTTTGCTTTGATTTTTATCTCCCGTGTTAATGTTGGTTAGTACACTTTTATTTACATGCTTTGCTTTTTTTTGCTGCTCACTTTTATTACTCGATGCTTGTGGGTGTCTTCCAACACGCTATCCGAAATGTTTCTCTACAGGTTTTCTAACTCGCTGTAACGAACTCGTGTGCATTTTTCTGTGTGTAGCGTGTTGCTGTGTTGCTATGTTTTCTTTCTTTCTTTCTTGCACACGTGCAACTTTATGGTGTTATCAACGGTATCATAACTCTTTTTCCGAAGTCGTCATTGTTTTGATCAGATTGAAAGTCGCCTTTTAGGCTAGTACTAATTATTAGTGAATTGTAATATTCGAAGACGCATTTCTGCCCCTGGTTTTCAATCACTTCTACATTAGGTTTAAGATTTCGTGCTGGTGGATTGGAGTGATCGCCTGGTTACTTGCAAATTTGCTTGGCCGAGTTGTCTGTTTTGCCAATAAAAACAACTATGTATACGTTTGCTACATAATAATGTATCGTACAAATTTTTATCACCTTAACATGTAGAAGGATGCTACTATAGCGAGGATGTACCAGGGTGATTTCTGACCTGTAACTGTTCCTCAACCAACCTCACGGTGGCCTGCACCAATCCCTCGCCTGGCATGCGCCTGTCCTTCAAATGTCATCAACGCAACCCCACCAGGTGACCTTCGGGTCAAACACCCTTGACACACCCCTAGACCTAAATGTGGCCTAAACACGCTGACCCAAACATAACCCAGAGTGACCTGCATGTCATATGGGGGTCAGGTTGGGGTCAGCGTATTTTGGTGATGGCAGCAGCAGCAGCAGAAGCAGAAGCAGCAGCAGCAGTAGCAGCAGCAGCAGAAGCAGAAGCAGCAGCAGCAGCAGCAGCAGCAGCAGCAGCAACTGAAGGGGCAGCAAATAGAGCTGGTGGAAGGTGAGGATGACAATGATGACGACTCGGACGCTGATTTCGTTGGGCTCTACGGCGCTGTTGTCCCTCAGCCGCAGCAGCAGCAGCAGCAGCAGCACCAGCAGCAGCACCACCACCACAGCATAATGGGCGGCGAAGGGAGGCGATAAACGGTCCAGATGAGGTGGCTGATGACTCAGACGAGGACTTCATTGGGCTCTACGGCACTGTCATGCGCAGCCCTGCGCCACCCATGGTGTCAAT